>LR991092.1:32975000-33575000 GCA_905163515.2 Lymantria monacha | reverse complement strand
AATGTCGGACATCTTGTTTTATTTAACCATTGTAAATCCCTTTACAAAGTATTTTCGTTTGTTGTTTTTGCACAATATTTATACATTCGAATATAAGTATATACCTCAATTGTATTGTGCAAAAACAGCAATCGGAAATTCGATAGCTGAATATTGTTTTGAAATGAGCGGGATATTTAAAAATATAATTACATTTTTAAATATCCCGCTCTACGAATGTTTTCAATGGGATAAACTGGAGCGCTAGTGTGCATCGTGTAAGCAATTCTAAAGTATGAAGTTGTTCTTCTCTCTGAGTATATTGTTCTGTGGAGTGAAGTATGCAAGTATAGGGTTCTCTGGCACTCTGTTCTTCCTGCCTACCCTGCAAGGGATATGGCGTGATGATATGTATGTATGTCATCATCATTACCCTGCTTTTATCCCAATTACTTGGGGTCGACGCAATATGTCCTTTTCTTCCACTCAATCCTATCCGATGTTATCTCTGCGTTCACTCCCTTTCTATTCATATCATGCTTCACGCAATCCATCCATCTTTTCTTCGGTCTTCCCTTACCCCTAAAGCCTTCAACATTCATACTTAAACCTCTTCTCCCAACATTACATTCATCCCGTCTCATCACATGTCCATACCAAGTCAGGCGTTCACTTTTCAACTTTTCCGTCACTGGCACCACTTTCAAACTTCCTCTTATATACTCATTTCTTACCTTATCCATTCTCGTCAGGCCGCACATCCATCTTAACATTCGCATCTCTGCTACATGTAGCCGTCTCTCATTCGTCGCTTTTGTAGCCTAACATGCTGATCCATACAATACAGCAGGCCTTATTAAGGTTTTGTATATTTTACTTTTCAATTTTAAGGGTAATTGAGAGTCACATATGGTATGTGTGACCTGCCGCCATTTCATCCATCCCGCGTCAATTCTGTGCTTCACCGCACGATCCAAGTCGCCATTGCTTTGGATAAGCGAACCGAGGCATCGAAAGTTGGAGCATACTGGTATAAGTACTCCATCTAGAGATATGGGTATAAAATTGGAGAGACCGCCGAAATCGCAGAACATGCACTCTGTTTTTGTTCTGCTGATTTTCAAGCCCACGTTCTCCAATCTACAGCGCCATCTTGCAAGAAAAATGCTAAAAGGGCGATAGCTACGGCGTGGCGGCGAGGGCTCAGGCCCAAGAAAGGATATATAACTCCTTAAATGGGCCTCAAGGGCAAAAAGCGCTGTATCGCATTACAAAAGCACGGGCAGAACGAGCGAGAGATATTAGGCATGTAAAGTGTATAAAAGATGAAGCAGGCAAGGTTCTGATGAAAGATGAGGCAATACAAGAGCGTTGGAAGGTGTATTTTGAAAGACTAATGAACGAAGAGAATGCATGGAGTGGAGATTTAAAAGATAAATCAGAGAACTCCGGCCTAGTGAATGAAATTACATTAGATGAAGTAAAAAAGGCAGTGATTAGTATGAAAAATGGGAAATCTGTAGGGCCGGATGGTATACCAGTTGAAGTGTGGAAGATTTTAGGAGAGCGTGGTTATGAGTGGCTGACTTTGTTCTTCAATAAGTTGCTGCAGGAAGAAGAAATCCCCGACGAGTGGTGCAATAGCGCGTTAGTGCCCATTTTTAAAAATAAAGGGGATGTTCAAGACTGTGGCAATTATCGGGGAATAAAGCTCATGTCACATAGTATGCAAGTGTGGGAAAAAGTAATCGAGAAGCGACTGCGAGAGGAAAGTGAGGTCATCCAAAACCAGTTCGGTTTTATGCCGGGTCGTGGGACAACGGATGCCATATTTGCACTATGTCAACTATGTGAAAAATTTCGTAGTGCACACAAAAACTTGCATATGGTATTCGTTGACCTCGAGAAGGTATACGACAGAATATCAAGAACAGTTTTGTGGTGGGCACTGAAAGAGAAAAGTGTACCTGTGAAGTATATAAGGTTAGTCTGTGCTATGTACTGGCGATGTAGGTCGTACATAAGATCAGCTGTTGGAAACTCCGATGAGTTCAGTGTTGGGGTGGGCCTGCATCAAGGGTCGGCGTTAAGTCCTTACCTCTTCCTGTTGATAATGGATGCCTTAACATCGGAGATACAGGAAGAGGCACCCTGGTGCATGCTTTTCGCTGAAGACGTTGTTCTTATCGGAGAAGATGGGCTTGGGGTACAGAGCATGCTGGAAAAATGATATGTATGTATGTGTAAAAAAATTAAATAAGACTAGGCTGTTGGTCTTTGACCCCTTTGCCAAACCGAATGGAATGGACAAACAGATCAATAAAAACCTAGGGTTGCGGTTTATTGCCGGGAGTAGTCATGTGCAAATCATGTCCTGGAGCGGATCGGACATGGAACGATTCCTTTTTCTGTCGGTACTATATCCAGGAAACATGTTCGCGGACCTATCTAGTTCCGCTGACCAATAGTACATTAGTCCTATCCTATCGGTTCTTATGACATGATTATGCAATCCAATCCAACGTAACATGTGCGGACATAATTTTAATCGGCTCCAGCCACTCAAGACCCATATTTCGTAGTTTATAGCTCCTTCAAATTTAGTATTTTGAAGGAACTATAAACTACGAAATACAAGTTATTTTTAGGTACCGTTTATTTGTCAGTAATTGCCGGAATATCAGTTGATTTACCCTCATACTTGACATGACAGGTTTAGGAGTGACAACCAAGATATATAGACGACGACGATATATAGAAGAATATTTAAACGCATGCATGACGCACACTTTATTACTCGGTCGTCGGAACAATTTGGTCGTCGGAACGACTCGGTCGTCGGAACGACTCGGACCTATGGAACTATCTCAGCCGTGTGGTGGGATTGGAACTAGATCGTTCCGGCAAAAGACATAGTTCTCGGAACTATTACGCTCCGGAAATACTCATCTCTAGCCGGGAGTTTTGGCGCGAATGTGGAAATGTCATGTCACGCTTTTGTATTATATTAATTTCTTTAGTGTTTTGTAGTGTTATATTTAGAGATGGGCGTTTTCAGATTTTTACGCAAACCGATACAAATTCGATTTCTGATATTTAAATCGATTTTAAAAACCGATTTCAGAAATCGATTTCCAGAGCGGTTGACGGAGCGGGTTTACTTTAGTTTCGATCGATATTCGATGTTTTTAGTTATTTTAGCGTAGCAAACGAAAAACGCAATCGAACGAACGCATTCAAATAATTTTTCTATAATTTCTTTGTTGATTGGATTTAGGTGTACGATTTTCCTTCATGCTTTATCTAGGCTTAACTAGAGTACTAGACTAGCAAAAATGTTTTGTTTTGGATATGATACAAAACTTTCTTGCGTATTTAAAAATCGTCATATTTACAATGATTTCATGATTATATTATATAATGTACATTTTTTTTGTATGGTTTTTTTTTATTAATCCCGATTACGAAGCGAAAATCTTACCTTTTTACATTAAATAGTTATTTCTTATTTATCATCAAATCGTATGTATGATACTAACATACGTTAGTATAGTATTGAATCGTAAAATACCTATCTAATTATATAGTTCATGAGATCACAAAAATAACATTACGCGCACACCGCACGTGTCACCAAGGTCAAGTGTGCAAAAACTCTCCCATAATTCAAAAATCTATGTAACAAACACAAAACTTAAACTACTATCATTAAGTATTGTGTAATATTATCATGGAAGTAGTTGCATTCTAATATAGATCTTATTCCCTGACTCTTGTAATTCTGTTTCGTTTCCATCTGCCATTCTGAGTTTCTTAGAAACCGCCAAATTCCAAAAAAGATGACAATTCGCTTCATCTCTTTCAATGCACTAAACGATCGCTTAGAATGAAAGAAGGCGAATTTTAATGAAATTCGCTTTCTCTCATTCTGACTAAGCGATCGCTTAGCGGAGTGAAAGAGATAGTTAGTAAGTTTTCAAATATTGGTTTGGTTTGCAAAACTAGCAATAGAAAACGATTGCGCGATGATTAGATTTATTATTAGTTTGCGTTTTCGTCGTTTTGTTTTGATATGTGTTGATTTAGTTTCTGCCGAAGTACGTTTTCTAAAATCAGTTTGTATAGTGTTGAATATCGATACGATACGATTTCTGACTGAAATCCGATTTCAGATTCGTTTTGATATATCGGACGCATACCTAGTTATATTGAATTATTTTGCTGGATTTTATGCAATATGGTACAGTTAAAGCGCTGAAGTGTAGTGAATATGGTATAATAATGGTTTACGTGTATTTTCATATTTTGCCAAAATTCCTCAAGAAAATAATTGATTAGGTTATCAGCGCCCGATTAATGGTAACGACTTGACTTGCTGACAGACAATGACTATTAAGGCAATATGAAGAAATGACGAACAATATATGAAAAATATTTAAAAAAGACTTGGCTGTATGGGCTTTGATGCCTTTGCCTGTCCGAATGGACGAACAGAACAAAAAAAAATGTTTATTGCCACACAAATCATGCGTAGCAGAGTTTTGGCGCGAATGTGGAAATGTCATGTCACGCTCTTGTATTATATTCATTTCTTTAGTGTTTTGTGGTGTTATATTGAATAATTTTGCTGGTATTTTATGCAATATGGTACATTTAAGTGCTGAAGTGTAGTGAATATGGTATAATAGTGGTTTACGTGTATTTTCATATTTGCCCAAAATTCCCAAAGAAAACCATTGATTAGGTTATCAGCGCCCGATTAATGGTAACGACTTAACTTACTGACAGACAATGACTATTAAGGCTACATAATATGAAGAAATGATGAACAATATATGAAAAATAATTAAATAAGACTTGGCTGCATGGGCTTTGATCCCTTTGCCTGTCCGAATGGACGAACAGAACCAAAAAAAAAAAAAAAAACATGCGTAGCATCTCTACCAAAGAGTAAAGTTATTAAATTGAAAAAGAGTGGCAACTCGATGATAAAATATGCATGTATGGAAAGTGCTGCCACCTGGGGGGGCACACTTAAAACATTACTTATTTTTACTGACCGTCGCGCCGCCTACAGATTGTTTGTACAAACTTAACGGCTGCCATTTTGTCCTGTATGTCAAACGTTTGACAACTGAGAATTATTATTTTTTGTTCCTAGCGTAGGTACTTATTGTCATCAATCTATTTACGGTTATTGATGTACTTTCTGAAAATTATCTCAATGTTCATTGTTAAGCTGATTTTATTATTGCTTCGTTATCAGCTGATATGTTTTTTTTATATTTCAGGGTAGCTTTCATAGTAAAAGAAAATTCTATATAATTACACATACACATGTAGATTTGTATATATATATCACTTCAACTTTAGTTCACCGCGTAAACTCTGGGTAGCAGCACCTTCCATACATGCATATTTTATCATGGAGTTGCCACTCTTTTTCAGTTTAATAACTTTACTCTTTGGCTGCCACCCAGAGTTTAGGCGGTGAACTAAAGTTGAAGTAAAATATATACATATCTACATGTGTATGTGTAATTACATAGAATTTTCTTTTACTATGAAAGCTACCCTGAAATATAAAAAAAAAAACATATCAGCTGATAATTAAACAATAATAATATCAGCCTAACATTGAAACTTGAGATAATTTTCAGAAAAATATCAATAACCGAAAATAGTTCGATGTCAATAAGTACCTACGCTAGGAACAAAAAAATAACAAATCTCAGTTGTCAAACGTTTGACAGGCAGAACAAAATGGCAGCAGTTAAGTTTGTACAACCAATATGTAGGCGGCGCGACGGTCAGTAAAAATAAGTAATGTTTTAAGTGTGCCCCTGGGGGGGCACACTTAAAACATTACTTATTTTTACTGACCGTCGCGCCGCCTACAGGTTGTTTGTACAAACTTAACGGCTGCCATTTTGTCCTGTATGTCAAACGTTTGACAACTGAGAAATATTATTTTTTGTTCCTAGCGTAGGTACTTATTGTCATCAATCTATTTACGGTTATTGATGTACTTTCTGAAAATTATCTCAATTTTCATTGTTAAGCTGATATTATTATTGCTTCGTTATCAGCTGATATGTTTTTTTTATATTTCAGGGTAGCTTTCATAGTAAAAGAAAATTCTATGTAATTACACATACACATGTAGATATGTATATATATATCACTTCAACTTTAGTTCACCGCATAAACTCTGGGTAGCAGCACCTTCCATACATGCATATTTTATCATGGAGTTGCCACTCTTTTTCAGTTTAATAACTTTACTCTTTGGTGTGCCCCCCCAGATCTCTACTTAATCTGTGCACAAATCAGAATAAATTCAATAAATTATATTTGTATTATTTTGTATATAGTATACGTTTATCGCTAATAGAAGCAATTCAGTATTTATCAAGAAAAGGAGATATACAGGATTATAATAATATACTTGTTATTAATTATTTTATTGCAATTGGTTTACATTTTCAACGTAAACAAAAATAAAGATCATCTGAATGTCTCAGTTCGTAACAGAATTACCGAAGGTCATAATACAACCGGTAAGTACAATACAAATTAATAATATCATTCTGTTGTATAACATTATGAATATAGTTAATAGACAGTGTGATGTGGTCTTAAGAATAATCAGTCCTTAAGAGGATCAGGTGTTACTCTGACCGGGTTGAGTCAGTACAATTAATTTATTATTCATAAAGTGGTCACGATGCTGATGTTTTTCGCGGTAATCACAAATAGCTAGGGCTACCGCGCAGATAACCGATGTCTGAGCGTTAGCAGTTTACTACTGTGCTTTGATAGGTGAGTGAAAGAATCGAAAGTGCAAGCTGACAGCTACAAAGCAATGCTCTTAGCTCTGTGATCTAGCCATTAAATGGGCTGCTTGCAGGTCTGCTACTAAACGTAATTAATAATTCACTATTTAAAGTGTAATTAAAATTATATGATTGAATTTTAATTACCATGAAATCCAATGATGATGTGCTAATTAATTTGTCTGCCAAAAAATAGTTAATACCAAACGTCCTGTGCCTAATGTTATGTCTTGTGGCTGTACTTATACTACCATTGTCGATCTGTACTTGTGTTAACACACTGCAGGGCACCATGTTGACGAGTGCCAAGCTGAAGGTTGTGCTGGTGCTGGTGGCACTGCTCATGTACGTTTACATACTATTGTTTATCAAAACATTTTACTTGAAATCTAAGAGACTGGACCGCATCTTGGAAATGGTAAATGTATTGTCATTGACTATTTAGGTATATTATGAATCTATTGTCATAAGGCAAATATACAAGTTGTTTAAGTAAGTTCTAGTTTAACAGTCGCACATTGTAATTAGATTATGTATTATACAAAAAACAATAAATATAATAGTTACATTGTTTTCAAAAATATGTGTATAAGATGCTTCCCTTAAGTGTGTATGGCAGTGTACATGTTGTGTTGTATTGGCATGGGGGTCATTGACCTGTCAGCCGGTCATGACTATGCACGAAGCTCAATTTTCTCCATTTTTGTAGTTTTCTTCTGGATTGACTTGTTTGGCCGATGATAGCTCAGTGAGCAATGACCCGACTTTTATAAAATTTGGTATTTATAGTCATAAGTAAGTTAGTTAGGTTTAAGTTCCCTCTGCCTACCCTGCAAGGGATATGGCATGATGATATGTATGTATGTACTCATAAGTAGTCCCGCAATTAGTGTGGGTAAAAAATTATGCGTGCGTACAAAGTTCACATGCATCCATCCATCAGCCCGTACACGTCCACTGCTGGACATAGGCCTCCCCACGAGAATGCCATCTGTAACGGTCCTGTGCCACCTGCATCCAACGGTTTCCTGCGACCTTGATGAGGTCATCAGTCCACCGAGTGGGGGGTCGTCCTACGCTGCGTCGTCCGATTCGTGGTCGCCACTCGAGAACCTTTTTTCCCCAACGGTTGTCGATTCGTCGAGCGATGTGGCCTGCCCATTGCCACTTCAACGTGCTAATTCCTCGGCCTATAGCGGTTACACCCGTTCTTCTATGGATTTCCGTATTTCGGATTTTGTCACGTAGAGAAATACCGAGCATAGCCCTCTCCATAGCACGCTGAGCGACTTTGAGCCTTTTTATGAGGCCGACATTTAGAGACCACGTTTCAGTGCCGTAAGTCATCGCTGGTAACACACACTGGTTATAAACCTTTGTTTTCAGACACTGCGGAATATTAGACGAGAAGATCCTCCTAAGTTTCCCGAACGCTGCCCAGTCGAGTTGGATTCGTCGGCTGACCTCTTTCTCGAAATTGGATCTACCTAATTGGACTGTTTGTCCTAGGTAAACATAGTGATCGACAACTTCGAGAATCGCATTCCCAACCAGGACCGGTACGGAAATGACATGGGCATTAGACATGATTTTCGTCTTGTCCATGTTCATTTGCAGCCCTACTAGTTGGGAGACCTTGCTGAGGTCATTGAGCATGGTGCCAAGGTCCTCCAGGGATTCTGCCATGACTACGATATCATCTGTAAATCGAAGGTGAGTGATGTATTCGCCATTGATGTTGATGCCGAGTCCGGTCCAGTCTAAGAGCTTGAAGACATCTTCCAGTGCAGTGGTGAACAGTTTCGGAGAGATGACGTCTCCCTGTCTCACACCTTTCTGCAACTGAATCGGTTTCGTACTCTTATCCTGGATGCGGACCGACATAGTAGCGTTTTTATACAAACACTTCAGCACTTCGATATATCGATAGTCAATTTGGCACCTCTGAAGGGACTGCAGTACTGCCCAAGTTTCGACAGAATCAAAGGCTTTCTCATAGTTCACAAACGCTAGACACAGAGGCCGATTATACTCCTCGGTCTTCTGTATAATCTGGCGTAGCGTGTGGATGTGGTCTATGGTACTATAACCTTTTCGGAAACCGGCTTGTTCGGGCGACTGGAAGTCGTCTAGCTTACGCGCGAGTCGGTTCGTAATGACTCTGTAAAACAATTTGTACACGTGGCTCAGGAGTGAGATGGGTCTGTAATTCTTTAGGAGCTTGTCGCCCTTCTTGAAAAACAGCACCACCACACTCCTGGTCCACGATTCTGGAACGTCGCCCCCGAGAATGACGGAATTAAACAGCCTCTGCAGGACTTTTAAAACTGGCTTGCCGCCTGCCCTCAGGAGCTTTGTGGTAATTCCATCATCTCCCGGTGCCTTTTCGTTCTTTAATTGTTTTAGAGCCATTCTGATCTCGTACAAGCTGACGTCCGGGATTTCTTCGGTATAGTGCCGAGTTAGCTTGGATCTGGGGTCTTGGACCAAGCCGACAACAGGATTCAGGGATGATTTGTACAACTGCCCATAGAACCTTTCGACGTTCACATATCAGAAGTGAAACTTTGGCAAACTATTTTTTAAATCTCGTTTACATACATCAACAAATAGCGTGTACTCTCTCTCCCTCCCTCTCTCACTCTCTCTCTGCCCCCCCCCTCTCCCTCTCTCTCTGGCGTGGCGCGTTCGTGTGGGTTTCATCTGTAAAAAATGTATCCGCATGCGCGCAAAAAAGTTTCCCTTCGAAACAAGATGACGCGTAACGGACAAATGTGACGGTAAATTTTTTTCCAACGCCGATAAAGAAGTTTCACTTCAAAAAATAATCCCACCTGCCAACACCCCGTTTCTGCAAACTTATATACCTCCCCTCGTACCTCATTGCTTCTTACAATCTGGTACAACCTTTTTTAGCACTACATTTGTAGCTTAAAAAAGATATACTTTCTATGACAATTTTAAAATATAGCTTTTTTCTATTTGTGATATTATGTTAATATATTATTAGTTATCAAATAATGTTATGATTTGTCTGCCATTGTCAGGCCTCGGAGACTGAGGAACAGTTGCTGAATGTGCACACCATGGACCAAAGGCTTGTCATGAAAATGTCGGAGATTGAGAAAATTTATGAAGACTTCTGAACATGTATGTTATTATCTCTAGAGTTATACTTGGATTTACTCGTTATAATACATATAGTTTCAGTACAAAAGTAAATAAGATATAATATAAAATCGTTATTTATAATTTATTACCCATATTTATAACATAAAAAATAAATGTTTACACGTCTCGCTGTTGTGCACGGGGCGGTCTGCAGTCAAAGTAAATTACCCCATGAGCACCACACTGTCCAAATATAGTGGTCGTCTTGTCATTTTACATAATCTTTTGTTAAAAGTGTGTGATATTGTCTTAAATGTATTGTCATAGTAATGAACTAATAGTACATTACTGCAGCGACCAGCAAAAGAGGTATTGATGGACTAACATGTAAATGTGGGCCGCACACATACGTAAGTCCGTCAATTCCTAGTTGTGGCCAAGGCTTGTATAGTGCTATTCTCAAACAATGCGCGGCAATTAAAACTAAGTAGTATTAAGTAGAACTGTATACATGACGCACAACGAACAACATTGTCCACGTGCTACAGATTCATTTGTTTTTTTTTCATTATCAAACAGGTTTCATATTCAAGCCAGTTCGAAATTGAATTAAAACTCTGATAAGTTCTCTATGTGGTTACTACAATTAGAAGTAACAAATCGTTCCATTTTTCAAATACACGATAGCTATGAATTTACATATGTATTTATTTGGCCGCTAAAAAAAAGGCAGATATGGATTTTCATACATTTTTCGCCGGCCGCTGCTCGCATGTATTTGGTCAGTCCAGCAATTTCGATTTATCTCAAAGGTTGTCAAAATAATGCTTAAATTTCCAAGCATGTTTGAGAAAATGTTATTTGTGGATAGGATTGATATAATGTATTATTATTTATAGCTAATATTAAGTTTTACCTCTGTTTTATTTATATAGAAAACATCACAGAAGTGAGATTTGAAAAGTTCCTCCTGTATATTAGTGTCGTAGTGACATCATCAACCTGTCCATGGTGTTGACGTCCTTTAATATTTAAGTGAAATGTGTAAATCATGAAATGTGTAACTATGACAATTTAAAATATTTAATATGAAATATTATTCAAAAACTATTTATTAATGTAACTGAACCCACCAGTATTGTCGTGACCATTAAATAAATAAAGTTGTTTAATGAAACTGCGTAATTATTATTTATTTATAAAATCCTTAACAATAATAAATATTTGTGATCATTCATCAATATTAACATTCTGCAAAGCAAACAATAGCATACGTGGACCATATTGGCAAGACTAATTAATGAAGCATTCGTATCACCCATGTCGGTGGCTGTGCACCATGCAGTCTGCAGCGTCTGTGTCTGCACTGGACTGGTTGTCTTAACTGTGTGTCAACACACGTAAGTACGGCGGTCGGCGTGTACTTGGCCATGTATCAACCAGTAAACAAACAAATCAATGTCGCTATAATTCATTTTCACTGTAAAACTAAAGTTTTGTGTTTAATGTTAAAACATAATTATATTTCAAACGGTATGCAAATTGGCAAATACTAGAAAAAGCCGCAATTTCCTTCCTCAAAAATGTATGTGAAAAAAATAAGTTGAGTGTGAACGCAGCGAAAATATCCAGTTGATATGTTTGGATCATGATCAATAGAGAACTGTAGCCATACTTCTGTCTCCTCACCCGTCCGAGAAACAAGCAAACATTAAGCTTGTAAGAATATCGACAATAGCAACACGCGAGCTTTAAGTGAAGCGTCCAGTGTTGCCAACGTCTACGATTGAGATTATATAAGTAATGATCTGTCAGTGCAACTAGTAGTTCAGCAGCAGCCCGTTGTCAACACTGAGACAGACGCCCTCGCCGCCGGAGTCCCCGACGCGCTCGAGCACGCCGCCGGGCGCGCACTGCCACGGGTCGCGCGTGTCCTCCTGCCAGCGCTGCAGCCGCGCGCGCAGCTCGCCTTCCACCTGCACCAGCGATGGCTTACCTGCGACCGTACACACATTCTCATAACAAACTTTTTAATACAGAAATGTAACGGTGCATTCATCAAAAATAATAGTAAACAATGATAATATAGGACGGGACGGAAGGTCTCCATCACGAAAATATCCATCCAACGTCAGAGAGAGGTACCTACGGGCGCACCACACCCACGTTCGGCCGAGCTGGTTATGTAGTGTATGACGTCACTCGATACATAATGCAGCTGTAGGCGGACACAACGTCGTCGGAGGTACCTACGGGCGCACCACACCCATGTTCGGCCGAGCTGGTTATGTAGTGTATGACGTCACTCGATACATAATGCAGCTGTAGGCGGACACAACGTCGTCGAAGGTACCTACAGCCCACAGACACATACGTTCATCTTACGTCTATTAGATGAAACAATTTGGTATAGATCTGGTATCGTATCGTATTGTTGTATCAATATTTCTAATCATTTTACTTTATGTTTAACTAGCGGCCCGACCCGGCTTCGCACGGATGAACATTTATTTATTAAACATTTTGGCATAAACGTACAGTAAATGCAGGACATACCAAAATAATAATGTATTTAGCAATAGTGTATCGCTGGCTTCCCTTGGGTTGATGTTTGAAAACAAAATGAGTAAACAGAATAAATGACATCAACTGGTAATTTTTAAAAACATTTCCCTGAGGTTTAGAGTATAGGTATACTAATAATAATTCATCATCATCATCTGTGTTCGCGCCGTCATATGGTTAATACGTGTACGTTTTCACTCTTTGTTTCAAGTACAGATATAAAATCAATTTGCACATATTAATGCAAATAAATATATACAAAGTGTTATATAATCATTAGTGCAGTGAATTACAATATATAACCATTATATATTGTACGAAGTAAACAGTTATTAGTGTAAACGGTTGACTCTTTTAAAATCTCAGCTGGTCAACAGGTGGGTGCATGACAAAACATATATCGCGCAGTGCAAGCTATTTTCACGGTTATACAGTGCATATAGGTCTGGCTTTGGAGTGCGCGCGCGTTGCATTGACTCGATCGAGCGCTTGGACGGTTGATAAGTTAACGCAGACGGTCCGCTGTATTATACCTACGTTGTTTTACCTCTGGGAGAGCGAACTTAAAAAATAATTTCAATTGCGTTTTTTGTATGTCATCCGCTATGACGGATGCAGTTGATATCTGGGGATGCTGTACGAATGAATTTGATAACATTAATCAGCTCACAGATGATAGATCTATTAAATGTGGAACTTGCGGCAAGTTATTTCATTATGCGTGTCTTTCCCTCAAAGAATCTCCTCAGAAATCTGGTACATTGAAAATTTGGAAATGCCCTTTATGTCTGAATCGAGCTCCTAGAGTTTCGAAAAAGGACTCAACTCCTATACGCAATATAGCTACAAATAGAGGCAGTAAACGAGCAGCCATTGCATCTCCATCACCTCCACCATCTTCACACAATAGAGATGAAATTATGTCTCTTATACAAGAGACAATAAGGTCAGAATTTAGCGAGATGCTATCAGAATTCAACAAAAATATGATTTATAACATCAATAGGGAAATAGAGCCCTTAAAAAAAGAAATTCAAGAAATCTCCCAATCCATGTCCTTTATAAATGATAAATTTGAGGAAATTGAAAAGGAACAGCGCACTGAGAAGGAATCTGTTAGAAAATTACAGTTAGAGAATTCGGAACTTAAAAATACCATTGGCGATC
Source organism: Lymantria monacha (assembly GCA_905163515.2). Classification (NCBI taxonomy): domain Eukaryota; kingdom Metazoa; phylum Arthropoda; class Insecta; order Lepidoptera; family Erebidae; genus Lymantria; species Lymantria monacha. The sequence goes on along the minus strand of LR991092.1, from coordinate 33,561,342 downwards.
TTTTTGTTAGAGTTAACGCGTTAGAACAGCAATCTAGATCCTCTAATTTAGAAATACAATGTATGCCTGAGCACAAGAACGAAAATTTATACAATATTATAGCCCAACTTGGCCAAATTATAAATTGCGACATTAAAGAAAATGATATATTAAACTGTACGCGCGTTGCTAAAGTTAATTCTTCAAGTTCTCGACCTCGATCAATAATTGTTCAAATGTCATCGCCTAAACTCCGTGATCGAATTCTAGCATCTGTTATCAAGTATAACCAGATGAATCCACATGACAAACTGGACTGTAATCATTTAGGATTCTCAGCTAAGAAATCCCCTGTATATATCTCTGAACATCTCTCACCTTCACATAAAGCTCTCCATGCAGCTGCCAGAATTAAGGCTAAGGAGAAGAACTACAAATTTGTGTGGGTGAGAAATGGCAAAATATTTGTAAGGAAAACAGAAGGCACAGAATATATTTTAATTAGAAATATGAATAGTTTAGTTAAAATGATATAGTTTTTTTTTATTCTCTTTTTTATTGTAGTGCATGCCCATGTGATGTTCTTTTTTTTAAATTCAGTGATTTGAAGTTATATTATCAGAACTGCAGAGGTTTGCGTACTAAAACTAACTTATTTTTCTGTAATTTAAGCTGTGCAGATTATGATATTGTAATATTGACAGAAACATGGCTGAATAGTAATGTGCTGAGCAGTGAGCTATTTGACGATAGATATTCGGTATATAGAAGAGACCGCGAGACAACAGGCATTCATTATAATCGGGATGGTGGCGGCGTCTTGATCGCTGTCACAAAAAAAAATAAATCAAGACGTATAGAAAAGTGGCTCAGTAAATGCGAAGATCTCTGGGTTATAATTGACATGTCCACAACTGGCACACCATGTCAAGTAGCTCTCTGTGCAGTCTACTTGCCACCACCTGTCTGTTTGTCGGTACTAGAACTTTTTATAGAACACTGTAACATTGTATTTGAAACAACAAACATGCCTATCTGTATAGTGGGAGATTTCAATCTAGGAAATATAAACTGGGAGCCTGGAGCTCACTCTAATCCCTTGACCAAGACTTGTCAAACACTTTTTGATTTTATTAACACTTGTAGGCTAACTCAACAAAACATGGTTAAAAATTATTCTGGTCGTATATTAGATCTTTTCTTAACCACAATTTCCACCACAAACACGATAAAAGAGTGCAGTCTTCCTTTAACGATTATTGATAAACTTCATCCTCCCTTAGAGATAAGTCTGTCATTACTTAAACAACCTAATCTGCCTTACAATCTATTAAATATGAGGCCAAATTTTCATAAGGGTAACTACGAGGAAATTAATAGATATCTTCATAATCACGACTGGCATCAGGTTTTCGCGGGAAAGCAAGTTAACGAAATGGTTACTGATTTTTACGATATTCTGAATACATTGATATGTAATTTTATTCCAAAATATAGGCGGAGAGGTAGTCGTTATCCACCATGGTTTAATCAGGCATTGCAAAAATCTTTGAAAGAAAAAAATAGAATCAGGCTGCGTTTCGGAAAATATAAAAATCCTATGGATGCAATAGAGTTAAAGATGATTGCCAAGCGGTGTCAAAAACTTGCTAGGGATTCGTATGGTAAATACATGGAATCGCTGGAAAGAGATATCACCTTTAACCCTAAACTATTTTGGACGCATATTAAGGCCAAGCGAGGTGGGTCTAGTACTTATCCCCAAAGTATGACAGACGGGCAGATTGTAACGTCGAATGGTCCGATGATATGCGAATTATTTGCTAAACATTTTGCATCAGTTTACACGTTGGACGATGATAGGCAGTTTCAGCACAACTCCAACTATTTAACCTTACTGAAAAATAATAGCCAATGCCTGTCCAACCAGGTATTTGACTGCGAAGGTTTACTTAGAAAGTTGCAAACACTAGATGTAAAAAAAAGTGCAGGACCAGATGGTATTCCACCGGTGTTCATTTCAAACTGTGCCTCAGCTCTTGTATCTCCCCTGTTGCATATTTATAGTGCGTCTCTCTTGTCGGGCATTTACCCATCGGAATGGAAGAAAGCAAAGGTAGTCCCTGTGTACAAGGCAGACAGGAAAGACGATGTTTCCAATTATCGGCCTATATCAATTCTTTCTACATTTGCCAAAGTTTTTGAATCAATGATCGCCCCTTGTATGCAGAGACATTTCAAGCTTTATATTAGTGATCATCAACACGGTTTTGTACCATCGAGATCCACTACCACTAACCTGTTGTCTTTCTCAGAGTCATTGATACAGGCTTTAGACGCAAATACACAGTTTGATGTTATCTACACTGACTTAAGTAAAGCTTTCGACAGGATGTCTCATTCTATCTTGTTAGATAAGCTGGCAGCCTATGGAGTCACCGGGAGCTTTTTGAAATGGTTTGAATCGTACCTAACAGGCCGCGAATTTTATGTTGTATTGAACGGCTTCCAATCAAGATGTCAGAATATAACATCAGGTGCACCACAAGGCTCTCATCTAGCTCCTATCTTGTTTAATATCTTTATAAATGATCTACCAGGTATCTTTCGTTTTTCTGAATGTTATCTCTATGCAGATGACTTAAAATTTTCTAGGAAAATTGTGTCACCCCGTGACTCCCATCTTCTGCAGGAAGATTTGAATCGGCTTATTGACTGGTGTAAAAATAATAAGATGCAACTAAACTGCAACAAGTGTTATCACGTAAAATTTACGAGAAAAACACAATGCATAAGCGCAGACTACTTCATAAATGGGCAGAAAATAGTGGAAGTAAATACAATAAAAGATCTAGGTGTAATGTTCGATAAAAAAGCAACTTTTGTACCACACATAGAAAATATTATTAAAAAAGCTTCAAAGATGTTAGGATTCATAATACGTAATACAAAAACATTTAGAAATTGTAAAACCAAGAAACTGCTTTACAATAGCCTCGTACGTAGTGTTATAGAATACGGCAGTGTTGTATGGCGACCTCATTATGCTGTGCACACTTTACGAATAGAGCGTATCCAAAAACGTTTCTTATGGCACCTAGCATTTAACAAAGGTCTGACAAAACAGTTAACCTCGTATGATAAACGCCTACAATATTTCAGGATGACTTCCCTATCACATCGTAGTTTTATTACAGATGCTTTATATGGCTTTAAACTCTTACGTAATATTGTTCACTGTCCTAGCATGCTGGCCCTTTTAAGACTGCGTGCTCCAAGTAGATACCCTCGTAATCCCATCACACCACTGTATCCTCCTTTACGAAGAACGGTACTCGGTGCTAATTCGCCTATTTCAAGAATATGTAAAGCTTTGAACAGCTGTTCAGATCTGATAGATCTGCATCATGACAGTATGAGTGGATTTCTCTGTGCACTGATTAACAACGTATATAGCAGTTCATAAATGTATGACCTGTGCCATGTTTGTGGGTTTGATTACGTTACTTTTAATTCTGCAAGGTTTTTTTTTTTTATAGATGTATAAGATATTTATGATGTCATAAAATTTAACAATGTTTCTTACTTTTGTTTTGGATTTTGATTTGAATTTTTATTTCAACTTTAATTGAATTTTAATTTTATATTATTATAGATGTTAATCCTGTATATTATGCCGTATTTAATAAGTAATTTTTTGCAATTATGTATATGAAATAGTATACAAAATGTATCTTAATAACATATAATTTTTATTAACCGGAATCAGTGCATGTTGTGTTAATCTGTAATTAATTGATACACTTATGAACGCAATTTTATGTCTATTATAATTATGATTGTAATGTGTGAATCAATTGTTGATTAACCTAAATAAATAAATAAATAAATAATTAGATACATTATATACCTACTATTACTGTATAAGTACTGATTATCACATATTTCATAGAATAAAAAATATAGCACCCCGACTTATGTGCTAAGTTTTTTTTTACATTTATTTTTCCTTTTTGATTTATTTGAATGTAGTTTTTTTTAAATTGTGTATCATTTCTTTATTCAAGTACATCTTTTATTTTAAAGACTTAAAATTTATTAGATTTTAATTTTCCATTTTTACCTTAATGCTTCACTATACACTATGTTAGCAGTGGTATTTGTAGATGGCAATAAAACATATTGATTTTCAGGAGACCCTACTCGAGAAAGTGCAACATATAGTTGGCCATGAGAAAAGCACTCTTTTCTTAGATCGATGCCAACCATAGAAAAAGTTTGTCCCTGGGATTTATTTATTGTAAGGGCAAACGATATCTTTACAGGAAACTGTAATCTTTTAAAAGATATAGGACAATCCGTCGGTATCATCGGGATCCGCGGAAAGTGAACAAGCTGGCCGGCCGCGGGGCCGGTGATGATAGTAGCTACAATCACATTGTCCCGCAATTCCATAACCAAAAGTCTTGTTCCATTACACATATAGGGAGGGCTTAAATTTCTCAGAGCGAGCCGCGCGGCTACCTATTTCATAGATGTGCCCCTCTCCTGCACTCCGCCCCCGCCGCACCGGCGCGTCACGGCAGCGAATTAATTTTATTAAACTCGTAATATCTTTCGAATGGAGTGTCCGATTTTAATAAAATAAAAAAACCGGAGGTGTCAAGGGACACCCGGATGGAACGAAGTTCTATTTTAATTATATAATTTTTTTCTGCCTTAAGCGATTTTTATCGTTATATTTTAGCCAATTTGCAAAATATCTTTATAAATTATAGCCTATGTGTTATTCTGATGTGCAAGCTACACTCATTTGCAAAAAAAACGGGCACCTAAGCAATGAACCATTTCAAATGTTAATATTTCTTTGTTTGATAATTATAGGTAGTTTTATCCACACAATTTGGTAAATTAATAAGAAAATAATCGTTTTCATCAGTATTTCATAAAATTTAGATACAATTTATGGGAAATAATGCTAAACCTCGCTAGTAGTGTAATATTCGCTAGTAGTGCATATGCTCATGAAGTAAAAATAAAAAAGTTTTTTTGTTTGTTTTTCTTTAATAAAGTAAAAGCAGATAAATGTTTAGTATCGAGTGTGACCCCCTCTAGCTAAAATCACAGCTTGAATTCGTCTGGGCATGCTAGCGAGTATATCCCGGATACTTGCTTGCGGAATACGTTCCCACTCCGCAGTAATCACATTCTTCAGCTCTCTGATGGTCTGCGGAGCCGGGTGTACTGATCTCACACGCCGTTTCAGAACGTCCCAGACATGCTCTATGGGATTGAGGTCGGGACTTCGAGCTGGCCAATCCAAACGACGAATGCCGACCTCTTGCACATACGCATTAACATCGCGGGATCGGTGGGCGCGAGCATTGTCGTCCATAAAAATCGAGTCTTCACCTAGAGCGGCCAATGCGGGTTGTGCATGAGAAATTAGAACTTCCGTTATGTATCGATGCCCAGTCAGTGAGCCGTTTTCAATGAAGACTAACTCTGTACGATCCATTGAATTTATTCCTGCCCAAAAATAACAGAGCCCCCACCATAAGGTGTGATTTCTTCGAAACATGCCTCTGCAAAGCGTTCTCCTTGTCTTCTTAGCACTCGCCGACGTCGATCTTCACCGAACAGAGATATCCTGGCTTCATCAGAGAACAAAACCCTATTCCAATCGTCTTGAGTCCATGATTCACAATTTCTAGCGAACCTAAGCCTGTGAACTCTGTGCTCACGGAGTAATTTGGGGCCGCGGGCCGGGCGGTGACTGCGTATATTGGCAGCGAGAAGCCTCCTCCTGACCGTCCATAGACTAATATGCACATTTCTTACTTCTTGGAGGTTGTTCTTAAGATCCACATACGAAGATTTGCGATTTCTCAATGCGCGACTCACAAGAAAACGATCATCCCGTGGTTGGGTACATGGTTTTCTTCCAGAACCAGGCCTTCTCTCGACGGAACCAGTCTCCTGATATCGCTGCCAGGTCCTTTGGACTGTCGAGCGACTAACATTTAGCCTCCTAGCCACGAAACATTGGCTGCAACCCTCTTCAAGCAGCGCGATAATTTTGGTAGCTTTTACCACTTTATCTACCATTTTTGATACAGCCAAACAGCATTAAATAAAGCTTTGACAGTCAAGGATATGAAATTAATCGATAAAAATTGAATAAAAGTTATGAAAGTCGATGTTAACTTCTGGAACTTCGCGCCAAAAATGTAGGATAAAAAGGGGTTTTCTGTAAAAATGAACATCAAATGAAAAATTGAATTTAGAACGTACTTTTTTAAATACCACAGCATTTTTAAAACCGGCCAGTAACGTGTACAAACGATTGAAACCTTTTTGGTATTGTATCTTTTTCAATATGAATGAAAATCAAAACCGCCCGTTTTTTTTGCAAATGAGTGTATATTACTATAAATTTCATCAAAATCCATTCAGTAGTTTTTACGTGAAAGAGCAACAAACATGTTCACATCCATACATTATTACAAACTTTCACGTTTATAATATTAATAATAGGATATACAATTCCACTAGACTACCAAAACTTTTCGGCCCCGAGCTCGAACGCGAGCCGGCCACGCGGCCCGGTCACGGGCGAAAATAATTTCGTTGCGCATTATTTTGATTTTGCTATATCTCTTAAGGTATTGATTTAATTTGCATGGTCTGAAGGAAAAAAAATATCTTCATGAAATGCTCAAGCCAACTAATGTATTTAAAATGATAAGGATTAATACAGTATTTGTGTAAATAGCTTTTCAATTACCGTTTTATAATAGAACATTTTTTAAAGTATTAAAATGGATATAGTATGTTATCCTTAAGAGATAGATATATACCATCGCGGACTTTTTTGTAGGCCTTTTTAAGCTGTATAATACTGTAGTACTTTATTTTGATCTATTTCGTAGGGTTCAGCCAGCGTTTGCAATGTAAGCGCAAAATAATGTGTTTATTTAATACATCACATTAGAAACCTCTAAAATTATCAGTGTTTCTCTAGTACATTATGCATATATTATACATATAAACCTTCCTCTTGAATCACTCTATCTATAAAAAAAATCGTCGCGACACCACACTGTTCAATGCGAAATAGAAATGAAAATATCTGGCTTGCTTTCTATAAGAGAACCGACGAGCGACGCCGCACAGCTTACAATAGCTTACTATGGCAAAAAGTGTCGTGACAACTTTTCGTAAGAATTTTTTCCGTCTAGCCCCCTTTCACAACGCGCGATAAGGAACTTCGTTCCAAAAAGTTATTTACAGGTATTTAAACAGCCTTGCATTTATTTAGGTAAGGATTAAGTCCAAGATATAAATAACTTGGTCTGATTATGGTCGAAATTTCTATTAAATTTTAAAATGTTAAAAAGTAGTTAGAGTGACATAACTACAATAGTTAGACACATGCTATCGCAACATTTTTTGTAGATATTGATATGTTCTTTAATATTGTGGAACATGTTTGTTTCTATTATCAATAGTTTTCGCAGCACATGCGATGAAAGATATTTTATAGGCGTTTTTTTACACCTTGGGTAACATTATTGTAATTTTGGTAGGGATCCTTATATTTTTCTTACAATTAAAATAGCCAATAATAATCAGTGATAATGTTGCATTCAAATGGTGAAAGAATTATTTAAATCGGTCCAGTACTTTTTGAGCCAATTCATTACAAACATACTGACATACAAACCTTTCCTCTTTATAATATTAGTATAGATAAGCAGGTCATGTGGTTAACACAAAACAAATGTATTGCCATAAGTTTAAATATAATATATTATGTACCTATCGGTATATTTTAGTGTTGTTACATGTGTGTGTGTGTGGTGGAGAGGCGGGACTGGTGACATGTTGTATTTATTATAAGCCCGTGGCTGCCCCAAGGGTCGGTTTGTCATGACAACAGTTAGCAGCTAGGCATACCGTGCAAGTTGTTCGTCTCGGCGACGTCGGCGTGCAGGTCGTACAGCTCCCACTGCGGCCGGTAGTAGTACTGCTTCAGCGACTTGTACCACGGGAGGGGCTGGCGGCTGCGCGTGCGGTTCAGTATGTCCTGTAAGTGACGCGACACGGTCACAGACCTCGCCTCGACTCACAACATCCCACCATTGAACACTAGGTCCGTGCCTGACCGACAAGTCAGCCGCGTTGTCCAGATGTATGAGTGCAGGAATTTATTTATAATTTACCTGGTTTAGTGCCCGGTGCAGCTATTAGCGTAAATATTTCAATCTGTAACGACAACAGCTGACAATGAGCGGTAGTTAATTAGCTAGGTACTGTAGAAGTCGGCGTCGCCGCTCGGACAGGCGCGGACACTGGGGTCCGGCTGATTGACCAAAAGTCATTTGACAAAACAATGCATTCGCCTATTGATCGTTTTACAAATGTTTCACTTTGCCAAATCATCAACAGTTATATTTACATTTGATAAATTATTACTTTACAAAACGTACATTTAGCAACTGAGTTATCAGATAAAACTACTATTGGTCTAAAAATATTTCATAAAATGTAGTGTTTAATTAATTTAAAGTGACTAGTGTTTAATTAAAAAGAAAATATTATAAGTATTAATTGATATATTTTATTATAAATATATAGATAGATGGAATGAAAAAAAAATGATATATATTATTTGGAAAATAATTACTTATTAACCCGTTCATCTTTGGAGATATATTTATTGTATTAGGTTGGGTTAGGTTAGAACTTTAACCCCTAACGACGCCAGGAGCGACTTTAGGGCATTTCTCCCAATTAATAATGATTCATGATGATAAAGATTAATTCCATTTCTGGTAGATTTAAACACTTCGCACACAACTTTATCACCCATTTGGCAATAAAAATAACTAACAACTGAGTGTCACGGCGATATGACGGTAGAAATAACTTTTTGTTAAATGACATTTTAACACTTAACACGTTTAACACTTGTTTGTAGTGTTTGCTAATGGATCATTTGCTAAGTAAATTTTTGTAAGATGGTACTTTTGTCAAATGTATCGTTTGCCAAATGATCATTTGGTGAAACGTTGTTTGTCGAATGACCATTTGTCAATAGTATTTTGGTGCATCATTAGGGAAATGATCATTTGGTGAAACGTTGTTTGTCGAATGACCATTTGTCAATAGTATTTTGGTGCATCATTAGGGAAATGATCATTTGGTGAAACGTTGTTTGTCGAATGACCATTTGTCAATAGTATTTTGGTGCATCATTAGGGAAATGATCATTTGGTGAAACGTTGTTTGTCGAATGACCATTTGTCAATAGTATTTTGGTGCATCATTAGGGAAATGATCATTTGGTGAAACGTTGTTTGTCGAATGACCATTTGTCAATAGTATTTTGGTGCATCATTAGGGAAATGATCATTTGGTGAAACGTTGTTTGTCGAATGACCATTTGTCAATAGTATTTTGGTGCATCATTAGGGAAATGATCATTTGGTGAAACGTTGTTTGTCGAATGACCATTTGTCAATAGTATTTTGGTGCATCATTAGGGAACCGCCGACACTACTATTGGTCAGATAATATTTGTGTTTCTTCATTACGCAATTTCCTTTTACAGTTCCAAGCTGTGAAAGCTTGGAACTGTACTTTATTTATTCCTTAGTACACGTCTTGTACAGAAAGGAAACTTAATCTTTCATATCATGTTATTGTTGGTTATACATGTTGTCGGTGTGTGTGTACGTACCTGGTAGGTGGGCGACACGTACAGGTCCTGGTCGATGGGGAAGGGCATGCCGAAGTTGATGTTGTGTATGAGCTTGTACCGGCGCGTGCGCACGCCGCGCATCGGGTAGTACATGGTCACCTCGTGGTGCGTCTGCGACAGGAACACCGCCTCCGACTCCGAGTACGGGGGCTCTGCCGAACGTTCGCTACGTTAGTGCGGGCGACGACAAATGCACGTGGAGCAGACGTGTACAGCGGGTAGGTAGTGCCTGTTCAGAGCTCGCAGGCTGAAGAGTATTACAACGACATATCGCTTGCCCAGAAGAACACAATCCAAACAAGCTAAATTTTTCAGGAATGTTAAAATAAGTATTTCCTTCTTTTCAGTTCGGTTCAGCAGCGATTTCAAATGCACAAAGGTCAGCATAATATCCTTAAGAATGACGACGAAGAGTTAATAAGGCAAATTTATAATATTAACACCCCTCCACCATCAAAAATTGATATAAAATGAAAATTGTAATTTTTAGAGTAACATAAACAGTACGTAACAGTTAATGGTATAACCAGTTGTCACGTGGTGGGGGTGGGGGTGGGGTAGCGCGCGCACTGGACATTATGTACCAACATGTATGTTTGTATCATTGCGTTACAGACGATCGTGTGTACTGTGAACACGTACCTCGGCGCGACACCGCTGGGGCCTCGCAGCTGGACACCACCAGCCGGCGCCGCGTTGTGCACCACGTAGATACACAGACATCAATAACTACCACCAACAGTATGAGGCGGTCACAATACGAACCCTTCTCCAATATCGGTAGCAGACTCTTGGGTGTATCCGACTGTGTGACGTCATTGGTCTCCCGCTCCCAGGGTAGGCCGAACCAGTCGAGCACGGTGGGCACGACGTCCAGCAGGCTCACCATAACCGCCGAGGCTTGGTTCCTCCTGGCGCCGGTGTCGGGCGAGGCGACGATGAGCGGTGTCCGCACTCCGGGGTCGTAGAAGTTGGTGCGACCCGACGGGAACGGCACCCCGTTGTCCGACGTGTACACGACGAGCGTGTCGTCCGCGTGGCCGGCCGCCTGCAGCTCCTTCAGTACTAACGCGACACCTGCAACAACGACGCGGACCGGTCGGTGCACCACTAACAACTACATTCTTAGTGACAGACTTAGTGCACTTGATTGTATGTGGGGTGTGTGACGTGTCCAGCCGGTCACTGTATAGCAACAGTTTGTCGTCAATACTTACAATGTACGCAGTTGTACGAGTGTAGTATACCTACAGTCCCCGGCGAGTTGTTGTGTGTGTGTGTGACGTGTCCAGCCGGTCACTGTATAGCAACAGTTTGTCGTCAATACTTACAATGTACGCAGTTGTACGAGTGTAGTATACCTACAGTCCCCGGCGAGTTGTAGTGTGTGTGTGTGTGACGTGTCCAGCCGGTCACTGTATAGCAACAGTTTGTCGTCAATACTTACAATGTACGCAGTTGTACGAGTGTAGTATACCTACAGTCCCCGGCGTGATGTAGTGTGTGTGTGTCACGTGTCCAGCCGGTCACTGTATAGCAACAGTTTGTCGTCAATACTTACAATGTACGCAGGTGTACGAGTGTAGTATACCTACAGTCCCCGGCGTGTTGTAGTGTGTGTGTGTCACGTGTCCAGCCGGTCACTGTATAGCAACAGTTTGTCGTCAATACTTACAATGTACGCAGTTGTACGAGTGTAGTATACCTACAGTCCCCGGCGTGTTGTAGTGTGTGTGTGTCACGTGTCCAGCCGGTCACTGTATAGCAACAGTTTGTCGTCAATACTTACAATGTACGCAGGTGTACGAATGTAGTATACCTACAGTCCCCGGCGTGTTGTAGTGTGTGTGTGTCACGTGTCCAGCCGGTCACTGTATAGCAACAGTTTGTCGTCAATACTTACAATGTACGCAGTTGTACGAGTGTAGTATACCTACAGTCCCCGGCGTGTTGTAGTGTGTGTGTGTCACGTGTCCAGCCGGTCACTGTATAGCAACAGTTTGTCGTCAATACTTACAATGTACGCAGGTGTACGAGTGTAGTATACCTACAGTCCCCGGCGTGTTGTAGTGTGTGTGTGTCACGTGTCCAGCCGGTCACTGTATAGCAACAGTTTGTCGTCAATACTTACAATGTACGCAGTTGTACGAGTGTAGTATACCTACAGTCCCCGGCGTGTTGTAGTGTGTGTGTGTCACGTGTTCAGCCGGTCACTGTATAGCAACAGTTTGTCATCAATACTTACAATGTACGCAGGTGTACGAGTGTAGTATACCTACAGTCCCCGGCGTGTTGTAGTGTGTGTGTGTCACGTGTCCAGCCGGTCACTGTATAGCAACAGTTTGTCGTCAATACTTACAATGTACGCAGTTGTACGAGTGTAGTATACCTACAGTCCCCGGCGTGTTGTAGTGTGTGTGTGTCACGTGTCCAGCCGGTCACTGTATAGCAACAGTTTGTCGTCAATACTTACAATGTACGCAGGTGTACGATTGTAGTATACCTACAGTCCCCGGCGTGTTGTAGTGTGTGTGTGTCACGTGTCCAGCCGGTCACTGTATAGCAACAGTTTGTCGTCAATACTTACAATGTACGCAGTTGTACGAGTGTAGTATACCTACAGTCCCCGGCGTGTTGTAGTGTGTGTGTGTGTCACGTGTCCAGCCGGTCACTGTATAGCAACAGTTTGTCGTCAATACTTACAATGTACGCAGGTGTACGAGTGTAGTATACCTACAGTCCCCGGCGTGTTGTAGTGTGTGTGTGTCACGTGTCCAGCCGGTCACTGTATAGCAACAGTTTGTCGTCAATACTTACAATGTACGCAGGTGTACGAGTGTAGTATACCTACAGTCCCCGGCGTGTTGTAGTGTGTGTGTGTCACGTGTCCAGCCGGTCACTGTATAGCAACAGTTTGTCGTCAATACTTACAATGTACGCAGTTATACGAGTGTAGTATACCTACAGTCCCCGGCGTGTTGTAGTGTGTGTGTGTGACGTCACTGGTATATCGACGTGCGCACGTATTACGTGCACCTACTGTGGGGCTGGGGAGTGACACATCGTCTAGTACGTGAACGTATCACTGCACGAGAGAAGTTGTCCTAGATCACGCTGGACGGACGTGTTGCCAGCGAGTGTTGCATGTCCCTGCACAGATGTTATACCCGTACATATTACATCGCGTGTCTCGAGTGGAGGACGTACGTACTCATATTATGAGTTGAGATGATTAGATGAAATTAATATATTTCTATCCGTGTGGTGACGGAGTAAGAATACAATTCACCACCCCCTATCTTACCCGTGGGTGATCGTACGAGGGATAAGGGATATAAAACGCATATAACATCTATGCAAGAGAAGGAAACCTCGAAACAAAACCCTACACTAACACGTCTTGGATCGGGTTCCGGTGGCCCGCTCGCACGGCGAAGAGAGGCGCATTGCAGGGTGGGGCTATGGGGTCGCGCGACGCCTTTTCTCCCGCCCCGGAACGAATGACGGGGTGCGATCACACCATAGCCCACCGCAAAAAAAAAAATACGAACACGTCTGACCAACGGAGGCTCGTGCCCGACAGTGGGACACGTGTGCGCTGAGATCAATGCATGTATGTATAGTGCACTATCACAAAACAAGTTTGTTTAGTCGCGGTGTGTATGTGCGAGTCGAGTACGTTGGACGTCGTTCTACATACCTTGATCCAGTCGCGACATGGTCGTGTACTGCGCTGCGATGTCACGCCGCGCCGCCTCCGTGTCCTGCACATACAGTACACGCTAACAACACAGCTGTCACGGTGACGACGACATAGGCTATAGTTCTGCCGTGTGATGGTAGAACTACTGATACACTACCAACGAATCCTAAACAGGTCCTACATCATCAAATTGGTACAGTTTTGTTGCCGAACCGTCGCGCGTCAGCCTCCCCAAGGAAGGTAGAATGCCAGAACTGTCATACTGGTATATATTCTTATCACGTCACCATACATCTAATGTTTAAACATGTTTATTACACTTCAGCCCTAAATAAATATATTTATAAATTGGTATACAGTACATAAAGTGGTTGAGTTGTAAATGTGTCGTGTAACTAACTACCGAGCTCTAGCTGTTGTACAAGTTGTAAATGTGTCGTGTAACTAACTACCGAGCTCTAGCTGTTGTACAAGTTGTAAATGTGTCGTGTAACTAACTACCGAGCTCTAGCTGTTGTACAAGTTGTAAATGTGTCGTGTAACTAACTACCGAGCTCTAGCTGTTGTACAAGTTGTAAATGTGTCGTGTAACTAACTACCGAGCTCTAGCTGTTGTACAAGTTGTAAATGTGTCGTGTAACTAACTACCGAGCTCTAGCTGTTGTACAAGTTGTAAATGTGTCGTGTAACTAACTACCGAGCTCTAGCTGTTGTACAAGTTGTAAATGTGTCGTGTAACTAACTACCGAGCTCTAGCTGTTGTACAAGTTGTAAATGTGTCGCGTAACTAACTACCGAGCTCTAGCTGTTGTACGAGTTGTAAATGTGTCGTGTAACTAACTACCGAGCTCTAGCTGTTGTACAAGTTGTAAATGTGTCGTGTAACTAACTACCGAGCTCTAGCTGTTGTACAAGTTGTAAATGTGTCGTGTAACTAACTACCGAGCTCTAGCTGTTGTACAAGTTGTAAATGTGTCGTGTAACTAACTACCGAGCTCTAGCTGTTGTACAAGTTGTAAATGTGTCGTGTAACTAACTACCGAGCTCTAGCTGTTGTACAAGTTGTAAATGTGTCGTGTAACTAACTACCGAGCTCTAGCTGTTGTACAAGTTGTAAATGTGTCGTGTAACTAACTACCGAGCTCTAGCTGTTGTACAAGTTGTAAATGTGTCGTGTAACTAACTACCGAGCTCTAGCTGTTGTACAAGTTGTAAATGTGTCGTGTAACTAACTACTGAGCTCTAGCTGTTGTACAAGTTGTAAATGTGTCGTGTAACTAACTACCGAGCTCTAGCTGTGGTACAAGTTAACAAACATACAATTGTATGTACACAGTAGATACATATGTACCGCTAGCAACAACACACTTCACCAGCCCTCTCGCTCTCGCAGCCCTCTCGCTCTCGCAGCACACTATGCCTCGTCGGTTCAATGCAGCTCTACATGTAAGTATCTTACCTGCACAAAGTAAGGCAACTGCACTTCGTCCCACTGGTAGTACCACGGCTGCCAGTCGGGGATGAGACCCATGCCCTCCTCGCCTGAACCGAACCGCTCACAGAACGGCCCGTACTGAGGCTCGCTGTGACCGCAGCGGTGAGGGTCGTGGAAGGCAACGTACAGGAAGAATGGCCTGAGGAGTATAATTACACTTACAATGTGACGCACTGTTCACGTGTATCACGCCGATATAATACATAACACAACATTGTACCTTGCTTACGCTATACGCTAGCGATATGCCCAAAGTTAATAGAGTTCATAAAGCGCTTTACGCTGACGACACCGCACTTTTCAGTGCAGGTAAGATCCCGACAACAGTAGCAAAGACTCTCCAAACAGCGGTTACCGCCCTAGCCAATTGGTTTAGGAAGAGGAGAATAGAAATCAACCCCGATAAGAGTCAGACGGTCATGTTCACACGTCGAAATGCCCGTACCTACTCTATCGATAGCATTCCGCCCCTTAAAATGTTTAACAAGCCTGTTACTTGGAGCAGGCAAGCCAAATATCTAGGTGTAACCCTTGACGACCGACTCAGCTTCACCCTTCACATAACGCAAGTCCACGCGCGTGCAGCTTTCGTGATGGGACGCCTCCATAGTTTAATAAATGCTAGGTCTAAATTAACCTTGAGCAGCAAGGTCCGATTATATACCGCTTGCATACGGCCAATCATGACCTATGCTAGCGTAGTGTTCGCGCATGTTAAGGCACACAGGATCCACAGACTACAGACACTTCAAAATAGGTTCATGCGCCGAGCTACGGGAGCACCGTGGTTCATACGAAACGTCGATCTTCATGTCGACCTCGAACTACCGACCATCAGGCAATTTATGAAACTGTGCTCCCAGAGCTACTTTGACTCTGCCATGACACACCTCAACCCACTAGTGGTTGCGGCGGCTTCCTACACGCCCTCTTGTAATTCAAAAATCCGACGTCATCGACGATGACGACGACGATATCACACTCGCTCAATTAAGAGCTTACACGGCCCGCGAGGCCATTACACATAAATATCCGCGGTTTCGTCCTCGCCGTCGAGGTGCGAAATCGCGACGCGCAAAAATCATAAATCCAAACGTGGTCACGCCCACTTTGCCACCAGCGACGCCCCAAGCCGAGTTTCGTTCCCCACAGGGGGGGCCCTTGGGCGATGTCGCTTAGCTTATCTCAATCGAGTTGAGAGCCCTCAGCGCTCACCCATGGTCCGCGTAAAGCTGTCAAAGGCATCTGCGGCTAACAGCTAAAAACACACACAAAAAAAAAACATTGTACCTCGCACAATAGACACAGAGCGTATGGACGGCCACCGGGGCACCATTATAGGAAATGGCCACTGAGAATCGAGCCACGATTTAAAGCTGAGAGCTAACAGTTAACATCGGTTATGTCCGATCAGTCTATTCCTTGGATTAGATATAGAAATACCTGGGTGTCACCCTTGACAGACGACCGACCTTCGGTCCGCACATAAAGCGAGTGTGCGCGCGCTGTCTCTCAGTAGTATAGTTCGATGATACACCGCGTGCGTACGTCCCATCACGACGTACGCACGCGCGGGGTTCACACAAGCTAAGTCCTTCAGGTAGCACCGATTGCAAACACTCCAGAATAGGTTCATGCGCTGTGCGATATCTTCACATAGATGAGGCCTGCCTACAATCAGGCGGTACATGAAGCAGCGCTCCCGCCGCTACTTCGACTTTGCCGCCACTTAACTTAATCCCATAGTGATTAGGGTATCTCGTTATACCCCATTAAAAATATCCGCAATCCAACAACCGCGTCTAATACTCGAGGAACCCGACGACGCCATTACGGTCGCCCAGATTGAGGCGCACACACACAGAGCCCACGAGGCCCTAACGTGAAAATATCCACGATGCCGGCCCCCGCCGCCGAAGACGCAATTCGTGCCGCGTTAAAATCATAACGTGGGAAAACCTACTTTGCCAGCGACTCCCCGGCGCCGAGGTCCGTACCCCACAGGGGGTGCTCTCGGGATCGGTCGCTTAACTTTATCGGGTTAAGACTTTAAGAGCCCTCAGCGCTCACCCACAGTGTGGGTAAAGTTGTCATAGACATCTGCGGCTAATAACCAAGTTAAATATAAAAAAAAATGTTAACATTGGTATATATAATAACGCCAGACCAGCGAATGTTAATAATAAACAGATGTAATAATTAAATTCAAATTGAACCTTCAAGTATCACCGCGCGGCGCTGACACACGAAGGTATAATAGTCATCCATTGCCTCTGATACAAATTGGTATAAAAATTATAATTTCATTATAACACAAAGAATATTTAAATAGCTGAGGATTTTTTTGCAAATACTCCACTCTATACATAGTAATTACTTTTTAAATCCGCGTCGTAGTGAGGGCTCGAGCAACAGGTGCCTCTACATACATACTTAATTATATATAAAGGATCATTAAACCTTAGACTGAACATAACATTCAGTAAAACAACAGAACAAGCGGTCGCTCCACAGACCCACCTTACTATTGTATTTCGATTTAATCATTTTTAATATTTCAATGGCTAATGTAATTATTTACATCGTATAGGATTATGAATACTTAAATAAATCATAACACAAATATATATATAATTGTCTCCAACAGGAGTTGAACTGGTGGTCGTTTAGTGTATGTAGGCAGGTACTAGTTTACCGACGCGGTCACATTTATGTTGTTTATTTGGTTGCTTCGTTGGGCGCGCAAATACTGAGCACCGGTTATTGGCGGTCATTGAACCCAATACCGTTATATTTAAAGCACTTAAATTTTATATAACGCGAATAAATTGTATACTGTGAGCTGGTCGTTTGTGTAGCGGTTATATACTGCGTTGTAGTTGTATGTTCATTATAGGCGGCTATACAAACGACCAGCTCACCCAAAGGGTCCTGGGTGTGTTGTCTCGGTCGGACGTCTTAACCACTTGCCGTCGGACAATGGGGAATATGCGAGACTTTTTTTATTATTTTAAACCATCGATATATATGTTCTAACTCTATGTTTTAAACGTTTCCACTAGTTATTACATTACCAAAAATAAATATAACACATCCAAAATATAAACCATTATGCTAAAAATTTTTTATTAAAATCACTATCATTTTTGGACGACTTAAACGCGGCCATTATGGTGCGCTTCTGTGATGTCAGAATACACACACAAGTTGGATGTCAGCAACGAAATGTTTGGTTCACGAAGTTATTAAAAAAGTGAGTGTAGTCTTATACCATGGAATAGAACAGAAAACCGTAGTATAAATATTGTGTCGTTCCTATGTACCAAAACATTATCAAAACTGCACCTAACAAAGTAGGTATATTTCCATAAGGAAATATACCTACTTTGTTAGGTGCAGTGGCATAAGCCAAGAAATGTAATAAATAAGAAAAAATGGTGAGAACAGAACGGATGTGTCGTGTTTGAGCAGTTTATACCTACTGTTGTGAAGATCATTTTAACGTAAGTAAACACATTAGAAAAGTGATGAAGTACATAAAAGAATAATTTTTCTTTAATTACATGCACAGTATACTTGTTTTGTTTAGTAACTTCGCCGTACACATACCTACCTAGTTTACGTAAAGTTCTTAAAGATATATTCTCAATATCTAATAGGTACATGGGTCTTTATCCGTAACAGTAATATATGTTTAGTCATCTATGATACCTATGAATGAAAACATGTAACTTAGTAGAGTAAGAGAAAAGTTTGAAATTATTTATTATTTATCTTTCTATTGGGTCTCAGAAACAGAGAATTATATGCAATACAAAATAATTGCATTAGAACAGGGACAAAAAGTGACCTTTGTTAAGTCTCTCATTCACAAGGATTACTTGAACACAGAAAACTAATAACTCGTGAAATAACTGAGTAACGATACAAAATAATCACTAGAAACACCTTGATACCAGAAGACGTGAGTGTACGATGACGTCACGTTTTGAAAACCAATCGCGTCGCGTTTTAAAAATTTGCGAGTGAATTTCAAAAAAGCCGACTTTTGATAATTAAATATCACTATTAAATAATGATGAATTTTAAAAATAATTGTATAGGTATGTTTTTTAAGCAATAAAGATTACAAATAAAAATATTTTGTTCATTTTGGAGTCACGTGCATATTCCCTATTGTCAGTAGTAGTTTCATGTACAGGGGTATGTTAGAGCTAGGACTGAAGTCATGCACTATCACGTTGGCGAAATTAAAAATGTGTTTGTACATTATATTTAGGCGGAGACAGCGGCGCGGTTAGTTATATCCCAATGTTACGTGACGACCGTGCGCCGGCGTCGCTGGCGCTGGTGGGTGCGGGGTGTGGTCTGATTTGTGTCCATCAATTGTATATTTGTAAAGTCTCGCGTGACAAACAGTGCACGGTGTTTGGGTGTTGGTGCACTTTCAAAAAATGATCACGCACTTGTCTGATGATAGAACTAGTTGAGTGAGTTAACTGACCAGTTCCGGCACCCCGTTATACTGTTGACTACTTCTCTCGAGATGGAGTGAAGACATCTGCATCATTGTAAAGATTTTTGATTTCTTCCACAAAATCAACTCAACATCATCGTATAGATTTTTCTTCCATAGAATCAACTGAGAAACTTTCAGGATGCTCTTCGACTCCCGCAGCGCTTTGATAATTGCTAATCAGTTGTGTTGCAGATGGGTATCCATAAATTGGTCGCGCCTAACGTTCATCATCATCTCAGCCCACATACGTCCCACTGTTGGGCTCGGGCCGCCTTCACAATGGGAGGGAAATTGACATACTATACCACGCTGGTCAGACGTGTTGGTATAGGTTTTTATTTCGAGTTTTCCTTCTCTTGCACAGATGCCATATGCATATTATATCCCTTAATCATCTTTTACGATCACCCACGGGTAAAATAGGAGGCGGTGAATTGCATTCTTACTCCGTCACCACACGGAAAGTTAACATTCATATTCGTGCATCTATACATATAATAAAAATGTAACGGATCGCTGTCTATACATGGAAGATAGGTATATGAGAAAAATATTACTGGGACCTTTATCAACACAAATAGAACCCAAAACAATGATTTTTAAAATTTTTGTCTGTTTATCTGTTTGTCTGTGCGTTTGTGCACGCTAATCTCAGAAACGGCTTATTTAGACGCGGTTTTCACTGATATATTGTGGTAAGCTTCACTTAACATTTAGGCTTTATTTTATGTCAATTGGTTTATAAATAAAAAAGTTATGTCAATTTAAAAATATTCGGAGAAAAAATCTAAATTGATTCTTTTCAAATTACGTACAAATTATCTTCAGTAAAAATAAATAAACACGTATTTCAGCATTTGTTGATTTTCACCCTCTGGGAGTTGTAAATTAGGCCTGCAAAGCGGGTTGGACGACTGATTAAGACATTAGCGCCAAGCCGATATTTTTGAAGCTGGCAACTTGAAATGTTGACAGTGGTTTCTTTCTATGACGTAGAGATTTACTAAGAAAGGATTTTACGAAATTATACCTCTAAGGGGGTGGAACAGAGTGGCAAAGTTTGTATGGGGAGAAAAATTCTTTATTGATTCTTTTCAAATTACGAGTCGAATCAAATATTCTAGGGTAATATCCGGCCATTCGAACTCGGAAATCACCCAGAATCTTAAGTTCTGGCGTGCGGCGAGAAGATGCATGGCAGATGGGTTGTTCTGTCGTTAGCACGCTCCAGCCAGGGCACCGGCTGCCCCCCTGGTTGGTAAATGTAGGCTTGCCCGGGTAAAGGGATCTCTGCCCGGGTCGACGTTGTGTATCTCCCCTACTCGTGGGAATCATATGGATACCTTAAATTTAAAAACATTTTTAAAAACCGACGGGAATCCTTGTGATTCTCACACCACGGCCTTGTCAAGCCAAAGAAAAACTGACAACGACGCCTCGTCCTCAGGACTTGAGGCGTCCGCCGAGGGCCCGGCACAAATCGTGGAGGCCCAAAAGAAGAAGAGGAAGTCGCCTCGAAAGACTCGGGGCAACGGCCTGAGCCACAAAAGGCGGATGGAGGAGCGGCGAGCGCGCAGAGAGGCTGCCGCTGCTGAAAAGGAGGACGGTGGCAGAATTGCTGCAGAGCCGTGTACGGACGAGGGCGACAGTGACGTCGCAGAGCCGTCCGTAGGCGAGGGCAGCGGATCTGCCGCTAAGATGGACGAGGGCGGTGTATCCGCAGGGCCGTCCAGAGAAGAAGACAGCGGGTCGGAAGCCGCTAGGTCATTGCTGCGTACTGCGGCGGCGGCTGTGACGACCAGGGAGGAGGCCCTCCCCTCGCAGGTGCGAAAGCGCCCCCTGAGCAAGGGAGGCAGCTCGGGCGCCGACTCCGAGGGGAGCGTGACCATCATGCCTCCACCGAAGGTGCCGGCCTCTCGCAGAGGGCGAGGGGCCGCAGTAGCAGGAGGACGGTCGACGACTCCTCGGCGTGAGGCGGCGCCTGCTGCTCGCGTGAGCGACGACCCCCTGGACCTGCGGGCCGAAAATGCTCGCCTTAGTGGCGAGGTCTCAGGCCTGCGGGACCTGAACCACCAGTTGGCGTCCGAGCTGGAGGCGGTGCGGCGGGTGAACAGCTTGTTGGCCAAGGATATGGCCGACCTGCGGGCCCAAGTGGACCACCGTCTGCCGCCTGCGCCACAGCCGACGATCAGGACGCGCGCGAAAAAGGCTGCTGCGGCGAAACCCGTCCCTGCGGCGAGGAGGACGCCTCCCGCTGCGGAGGGCATGCCGCCGGCTGAAGTCGTCGCGGCCACCGAGCCGAGACCCGTCCCTGTGACGAGGAGGACGCCTCCCGCCGCGGCGACGAAGTCGCCAAGCGTCCCGGAGCGGGCCCTGGTGGAGACTCAACCGGAGGCGCCGACCCCGCTGCCGACCCCGCTGCCTACCCCGCTGCCTGCGGTAGGGGGATTGCCGGACGAGTCCCTGCGCGCAATAATCGACGCAGTGGGCAAAATCGTCGATGCGCGCTTCGCTGTTCTGGAGGCAAGGCTGCCTCCAGAACCACGTGTCCGGCCACCTCTTGCCGCAGATAAGCGGCCACATACGGCACCAGCCCCCGCCCCGCTGCCTTGTCAGGGTGGCCGCGTGGGGAGCTACGCCGCGGCCGCGGCTGGGCCTAAGCCCAAAGGCCCCGGCCCTGCTCCGAAGGGACCTGCCCTGAGGAGGAAGACGGCGCCGGCTCCTGCCGGACTGCTGAAGTCGCCCGCACCAACACCGCCGGCGACGACCAGCGAGGCTGCGACGAGGCCTTCCGCGTCTGGCACGACTGCCGCACCCGAACAGGGTTGGCAGGTAGCCGAGCGCGACAGAAGGAGTCGCGGCCAAAGAAAGAGAGCGGAGGCCAAGCGCGCCGCTGAGGTCTCCGCTCCCAAGGCAGGAGCTGGCGACAAGAAGAAGAGGCCGCGCAAGGGGCTCAAGTCGCCGAAGACAGCCGCAGTGGTGGTCACTGTGCTGCCTGAGGCGGCCGAGAAGGGCCTCAGCTACGAGGCCGTCTTGAGGAAGGCCCGGCGGGAGCTAGACGTCTCCGATATTGGAGGCGTCGAAGCCAGGACCCGCAAGGCCCGGACGGGGGCTCGAATCCTCGAGTTCCCAGGGGCCGAGGGCGCCAAGACGGCTGACAGCGTAGCTGAGAAGCTGCGAGGTTTGTTCGCCGGGGAGGGTGGCATCAGGATCGCCAGGCCCGTCAAGTGCGCCGAAATGCGCATTTCGGGTCTGGACGACTCTGTGACGGTGGAAGACATCCGGGAGGCTATTGCCTCGAAAACCGGGTGTCCCATAGACACCGTCCGGGTTGGTGCCATTCGTCCCGGTCCGGGTGGCGTAGGTGCTGCCTGGGCGCAGTGCCCGGTGGAGTCGGTCAGGCAACTGGCCGGCTCAGGCAGGCTCCTCGTGGGCTGGAGCTCGGCGCGGGTAACCGTGCTTGAGCACCGGCCTGCGAGGTGTTATAAGTGCATGGCGGTCGGACATACTCGACCAACGTGCACTAATTGCTTCGACTGCGGCGGATTGTGTTTCCGCTGCGGTCAGACCGGGCATGTGGCGGCATCTTGCGCCGCCCCGCCCCACTGCCCCGCGTGTGCGGCGGGCAATAAGCCCGCCAAGCACCGCATGGGCTCTGGGGCGTGCAGACCTCCAGCTTCGGCCCCAAAGGGGAGGGGCGGCCTTTCGACCACGGCCGCTCCCGCTTCTAGCGCGGCCCGATCGCCCACTGGCGAGGCGGAGGTGATGGATACGGCCCACTAATGGCTGCAGAATCCATTCACCTCCTGCAGGCCAACACCAACCACTCCGCCGGTGCGCAGGATCTCCTCCTGCAATCCATGGCGGAGTGGTCGATTGGTGCAGCCGTAGTCGCGGAACCGTACGTCGTGCCTGATCGCCCCAATTGGGTGGTCAGCCGAAACGGAACTGCGGCAATCGTCGTCTCAACGCAGCGGCACTTCCCGTCCTTATCCCTTTTGGATAGGGGCGAAGAATTTGTCGCTGCGGAATGGGGAGGGGTCACACTGTTCAGCGTTTACCTCTCCCCTAACAGGAGAATGGACGATTTCAGGGCCTCCCTCACCACCTTGGAGGCTTCGATACGGCGACTGGCACCGGGCCTCGTCCTGGTCCTGGGGGACTTCAACGCCAAATCCACGGCGTGGGGGTCCCCTATGACGGACGACCGCGGGCGGGCGGTCGTTGAGTGGGCGGCTTCACTGGGCCTCTGTGTTGTTAACAGGGGATCAGTGAACACGTGTGTGCGGCAGCAGGGCGGGTCGATAGTGGACTTGTCGTTCGCTAGCCCCGCTGTCGCGCCACGGGTGAGGAACTGGAGTGTCCTGGAGGAGGCGGAGACCCTGTCGGACCACCGGTACATCCGGATGGAGGTCTCCCCCCGGGAACCCGGTAGGGGTCACAGGGCGGACGGAGCTCCCGCGTTTCCGCGGTGGGCTGTGGGTCGTCTTGATAGGGACCTACTGGCGGAGGCGGCCATCGTTCACACGTGGCTGTCCTCACCGCCCCCAGCGGACGGAGTGGACGCTGAGGCTGTCCGCATCCGCAGTGCGTTAACGCAGATCTGCGATGCGGCCATGCCCAGGGTGCGGCGTCTACCTCCGAGGCAGGGGGTCTACTGGTGGTCCCCAAGACTGGCGGACCTTCGCGCGGCGTGTATCAGTGCCCGAAGGTCCTACACCCGCAGCCGGCGGCGTCACCGCGACGCTGAGCGGGAGGGCCAGCTGTACGAGGCGTACCGCAGTGCGCGGACTGCCTTTCGGCTGGCCATCCGAGCCGCCAAGGATGCGAGTTGGCAGGAGATGTTGGACGGTCTCGACCGTGACCCCTGGGGTCGCCCGTATCGCGCGTCGCTGAACAAGCTTCGCGCGCAGGGCCCCCCCCTCACCGAGACCCTCCAGCCCGATTTCCTCTGTAGGGTGATCGAGGAGCTATTTCCACGGCAGTCGGGACACACGCCCCCGGTCATGGCTTCGCCAGATCAAGACCGGGAGGCCGACGACGAGAGTGTTCCACCCGTGACGGAGTCGGAAGTGGGGGCGGCAGTGGCGCGGATTCGCTCCGCCACCACGGCCCCCGGCCCGGACGGAATACCAGTCCGGGTGTTGACGTCGCTCCTCGAGCACTTCGAGCCTCGCCTCAGGCAACTGTTCAACGCCTGTCTGACGTCTGGACGGTTCCCTGAGTGCTGGAAGGAGGGGAGGTTGGTTCTCCTGCCAAAGCCGGGACGGCCCCCGGATTTGCCGTCGGCCTACAGGCCCATCGTGCTTCTCGACGATGTGGGTAAGCTGTTGGAGCGTGTCCTCGCTGCCCGCATCGTCCGACACTTGGAGGAGGTGGGGCCCGATCTGTCGGACGCTCAATATGGGTTTAGGAGGGGGCGTTCGACCATCGGGGCCCTGCTACGCCTGAGGCAGACGGCCGCGGAGGCTGTCGCCGGCAAGGGAGTGCTGTTGGCGGTGTCGCTGGACATCGCCAACGCATTCAATAGTCTGCCATTCAGCTGCATCAGGGAGGCGCTCCGTTTCCATGGAGTGCCCCTGTACCTCAGGCGGCTGGTGGCAGACTATCTGGAGGGGCGCAGTATCCTCTGCGCGGGTCCCGCAGGGGACATTGTGCGGACGCCCATGTCGTGCGGTGTTCCACAGGGGTCGGTTCTGGGGCCGACTCTGTGGGATATCGGGTACGACTGGGCGTTGAGAGGGAGTCTCCCCCCTGGGCTGAGCTTGGTGTGCTATGCTGACGACACGCTCGTCACAGCCCGGGGCAGGACACTCGAAGAGGCGGCGAGCCTGGCCACTCTCGGCACCGAGGAGATGGTCAGGCGAATCGAGGCGCTGGGGCTCAGGGTGGCCTTAAATAAGACGGAGGCCCTATTATTCCATGGGCCACGCGTAAGGCTGCCAACCGGCGCCTCGTTAGTCGTCAACTCCATCCAGATCAACATCCAGGCCCATATGAAGTACTTGGGTCTGGTGCTCGACGGGCGATGGTGGTTCCGGGAGCATTTCCGACAGATTGCTCCCCGGCTGGTCGGCGCGGCGTCCGCCCTTTCTCGGCTCATGCCGAATGTGGGCGGACCCAGTTTCGAGGGCCGACGGCTGTATGCGGGGGTCATCCGCTCGATGGCCATGTACGGCGCACCCGTGTGGGCGAGGGCTCTGAACGCCCAGCTCAGGGCGATTCTGTGGAGGCCACAGAGAGCCATGGCGGTCAGAGCCATTCGCGGGTACCGCACGGTGTCGACAGAGGCGGCGTGCCTATTGGCCGGGACACCCCCGTGGGACCTAGAGGCGGAGATGCTCTCCGACCTCTACCGGCGGGTTACCTCATTGCGCGAGGAGGGTGGCTCCCCATCGTTGAGCGAGATAGCCACCTGGCGCGAGGACGCCCGCCGAGACGTCATCGCCCGTTGGGTTACGCGGCTGGAGAGGCCTAGACACGGTATCGTGACCGTCGAGGCCTTCCGGCCCGTATTGATGAAATGGATGGAGCGGCGGCACGGGGTCCTCACCTTCCGACTGGTGCAGGTGTTGACGGGGCACGGGTGCTTCGGGAAATACCTGCACACGGTCGTGTACAGGGAGTGGACTCCGGGCTGCCATCATTGCAGTAGTGACGAGGACACGGCGCAACATACGCTCGAGGAATGCTCGGGCTGGGACGGGCAGCGCCGCGACCTCGTCGCTATTATCGGTGCCGACCTGACGCTGCCGGCTGTCGCGAGGGCGATGGTCGACAGCGTCAGGAATTGGGACGCGGTCGCCGCCTTCTGCGAGGCTGTCATCTCGCGGAAGGAGGCGGCGGAACGAGTCAGGGAGGACTCCCGCGACCCGGGCCGCCGCCAGCGGCCGGGGCGGCGCAGGCGCGAATACCTGCGCCTGATGCCGCCCTAACCCAGGCCTCGGGTGATCGGACCGGGGAATTGTTCGGTCACCCGACGCGAGGCCATCGCGTGAGGGCGACGCCCCGACGGCGAAATCTGTCGGGGCGTCGACGAGAGGAACCCGCGAGGGTAAACCGCCGAGCGGACCACCGAAGACAAAGATCGGGTACCGGTGGTCCGCTCGCACGGCGAAGAGAGAGGATTTTATGGTGGGTCTATGGGGTCACGCGCCGCCTTCTCCGTCACCCCGGACCGATTTGACGGGGCGAGACGCACCCATAGCCCACCAATAAAAAAAAAAAAAAAAAAAAAAAAAAAAAAAAAAAAGGGTAATATCCGGCATTTGTCAATTTTCACCCTCTGGTTGTGTAAATTAGGCCTGTGAAGCGGATTGAGTGAATCATTACCGCCAAGCCGAAACTATTAAAGCTAGATACATTAAATTTTGAAGCACGTTTATATTTATGACATAGAGATTCAATATGAAATGATTTTATGAATTGCGCACCTAAGGAGATGTAACAAAGCCGCAAAGTGTGTATGGGGAGAAAATTTCATTATCGATTCTTTTCAAATTACGTACAAAAATATTCTTCGGTAAAAATAAATAAACACGTGTTTCTCTCTCCCTCTCCATCAACCCCGCACCAGTGCCGTCGTGGCGACCAGTGCCGGCGTGAGAGCTCACACGATACACATAATAGACGGCAATAGGTTCTTGCCTAATGGTTTAAGATACAGGTTAAGTTTGGCTTCAAAAATGTTCACTTTATAACTCAAATAATAAATCATATCTAACGAGGTCGCAACTCTGCTGGGGAAACAAAACAGTCAAATAAAGGGTGGCGATAATTATATTTTTATCCCATGGTCATACCGTAAATACTTAAATAGTATATTAATGGCAATATAATTTGTAGAATGAATAGAACTTTGAACCACCTTTTTCTTTAGTGACCGGCTATGGTATATAGACACACGCGCGCCGTACACGTACATCTACGTTGTGCGGACGGGCCACCGCAACCGGGTATCATCTCGAGTCGAAGTCGGACGGTAGAGCGTGTCAACCTAGAGTATTTTCGCTCAGACCCACCCTTTTGCCTAATTCCGTTAGACAACTAACTCGCAAAAGGCAGCGACCGCATCCCAGTTTCTGACGCTGTTGATTATCATCCTAGCGACAAACCTTCAACACCTTGCATTGCTTTTTCTATTTAACTCTGTCAGAGATGACTTCAGCGTGGAAGAAATCGCGGGCAAAAGCTAGTATTAAATAAAATAATTACGCAGTACCGTTGTCCAATGTCATCGTCTTTAACGGTAGCTTGGTAGAAACAGAATAGGTCAGTCATTGATACATATATATTACTTGTGTTCATTGTTGGCCTTGGCGAGGAACTCCCTGGTGAGCAGCTTGATGTGCGTGATGTTGCGGCCCACCTGGTCGATGTGATTATTCAGCTCAGTCTGCTCGTAGTCGAACTGGTACACATCAGCTGGCCCCACGTGCTTCTTGCCAATTATACCTGAAAATAACTCTTCAAAGTTCTGCATCTATATCCTCTTTCGAGTTGTACATCACTCATTATGTATGTTTTACTTAAGTTAATAAGTGGCGATTATCATCACAGAGACCATAAACTCAATTGCCATCGCTGAAAAGAAAATCAGCAAATCCTAGAAAATAATTTCACGTTGTCATCTCTTCAGATTTTTATGCGGATAGACGAAGACAGGCCGGAGCACAATCGCTCAAAGTAATGGTCGTCAGGCAATAACTAATAAACGTTTAAATCTTTATAAAAACCCGATGACGAGCGAAAAATGATTGTCACAAGGGATTCGAACCCACAGCTATTGCAAATCCGTCCCAATCGTGCTGCCACTTACACCACCGTGAACTATTGTAGGATATTCAATTCTCGCATCGTATTATATTTACGTCTTTAAGGAGACGTGTGCCATCTACCCGCCAATGTTTACACATTGTATGGGCTTGATACTTTAAACTTTGCAGTTAGAATTGTATTAAACGATGACACAACCTTGTCATTCAAATGACTGAAATTTAGCACGTAATATGCTTGATTATTTATAAAAACCCCGATTACGAGCGAAAAAATGGAAGTATTACCTAAGCCTATATAATGTGTAAACATTGTCGGGTAGATGGCGCCGTCTCCTTAAAGACGTAAATATAATACGATGCGAGAATTGAATGTCCTACAATAGTTCACGGTGGTGTAAGTGGCAGCACGATTGGGACGGATTTCCAATAGGTGTGGGTTCAAATCACACTTGTGACAGGCATTTTTCGCTCGTAATCGGCTTTTGTAAATAGACAAGCATATTACGTGCTAAATTTCAGTAATTTGAACGTTTATCTTATTTTACATTATGTAAAGTAGCTATTCCGTGTGGTGACAGAGTAAGAATACAATTCACCACCCCTATCTAACCCGTGGGCGCTCGTAAGGAACGACTAAGGTTACGTTGTATACCCCATAAACCGCATATATCATCTATGTAAGAGAACGAAAACTCGAAACAAAATCCAATACGAACAGTCTGACAATTTCCTTTCCATTATGGAGGAGGCTCGAGCCCAACAGTGGGGCCTATATGAGCTGAGATGCTGATGAGGGCACCAGGTAGGTACCTACTTTATACGCAAGAAACCGTGTACATGTGTGCAATGCGCGCCTGTACGTACCTGTCATAATTCCATTGTGTCGCAGCACGTTTGGTAGACTGGTGATGTTGTCGAACGAGCTGAAGTGGTGCACGCCCTGATGCAGCCCGTACATGCCATTTTGATGACTCGGAGTGCCTGTGAGCAGGGCCGCGCGGCTATATGCCACACGTTCAAATTAGTAAAACAGCTGTAAGATCTGCTAGTACCTTTCTTAAATCAGGATTCTCTAAAGGGTCAGAACAAATTTTTTTTGTGTAAATGGCAGGACCATTGTGAATGGCATTCTCGTTGGGAGGCCTATGTCCAAAAGTGGACGTTTACGGGCTGATGGATAGATAGATGGATGGATGGAAATGGCTGTTGAAATATCTACATTTCATAATCTGGTGTAGAAGTCTGTACCGTTTTTTATTTGCTGGTGGGAAATAATCTGAGCGCACCTCACTTGTCCGTCCGGGGCGACAGCAGATCCGCATGATATACGTAAATAGTGGCGAGAGTGATCTTCACTTCTACACATTTTGAACGAACTATTTTCAACGTTGATTTAACTCGAATGACCCGACTGGTGGTTCAATAATCAGGTAACCCCCGGCGCGTACGGGCAACAATAGTTTAGAACTCAATTATGTCAGACTCATGCAATCTAGATGGATAATGGTGCGTTTATAAATTTAGATTTTATCCATCGTTATATATATATAGGTAAGAGCGGATAGTTACCTCGGTGAACAACTGCTGACTGAAGTAAAAGCATTGTTGAAGATCACGCTGCGCTGCGCCAGTGCGTCTATATTTGGCGTCTGACATATTTTATTCATATATGCACCCAATTCAAAACCACCATCATCAGCTAAAAAAAAAATAAGTTTGTGGTAGTCGATTATTAGTGTATGAACAGAAATCGTAGTTCAGAACAGTTATGAAAATGTGTGATGAGTTTAGTAGGGTCCTCGCTACTCGCAGCTGGGATATTTAATACTCCTGCCACACTCTCGCCGTTTAGTATGGAAAGTAGTGAGGAAAAGGGACACAGGCGTGATGTCCAGAATTTACTTTTACGTCGCATGTTATGCTCCTTGTCAGGCCGAACGCTTCCTGTTTTGTCGGTTTTTCGGGTGCCAGTCAAAAGGCAATCATTATTATTCATTATCATTCTTCTGATCTTATCCCAATTATTTGTGATCGACGCAATACGTACTCCTCTTCCATCGGACATAATCCAAGAATTGTTGACAATAGTTTTATAACCGGCCGCCTTTCTACCAATCAACCATCCTTGGGAATGTACATTGACCAAACGGCATCAGATGGAGTTGGCCCAGGTCAATGTAAAGCTCTTAGTCGTCTTTTACGACATTTACGAGCAAAGTAAGTGTTGATACAAGTAGGAGTTTATCGCCGCAAACCATGCAATATGCATGGTAGGCATTCTGGCACAGTTTCCATATCCATTGTGCTGCAAACGGCATTGTGTAGGGCGTCATAATTATTTGCGGAGTAAAACAAAGTGTGTGCAGAGACGACAGCATCGCGACAACGTGAACAGTTGGACCACGAAGTATAGATACAAGGAGTCCGATCGTAATGTTGAACGAATGGTCTCAATTTAGGGGACAGAACTTTTGCCGGTAGAGCGCGACACTTTTTAAGAAATACTCATTAAATCGTTACGCAGGAAGTTTTGTTGCTTTTGACTGGAATGTTTTGTTGGTATTGACAGCTCTGGAATTTTATACACAAGGAGGTTTAAGGAGTGGAAGGGGATGCATGGATCAAGTGTTTTCTCTGCGCAACATTGTGGAGAAGCATCTGGCTCTAGGTCAGAGGGTTTTCTGCAGTTTTGTGGATCTGGAGAGAGCATTTGACACGGTTATACAAAAGGAACTTTGGGACATTTTATCGGAGTATGGTATTAACGGTAAACTGCTACGGGCTGTGCAGTCCAGTTACGTGGGCTGTAGAACCTGTGTGCGGCTGGATGATGGAATGTCGCCTTCGTTTGACGTCAATATCGGCGTTAAGCAGGGGTGCGTTCTGTCAGCCAGGCTGTTTATCATATATCTGGATAAATGTCTCCAAAGGTTGAACGATATGAATGTGGGAGTCCAGATGGGCGACTCAGTGGTCACTGCTCTGCTCTATGCAGATGAGGCAGTACTGCTGGCACAGTCAGCGACTGACCTGCAGACCCTAGTCGACACAATGACAGAAGATTGTAAGAAAAGGGGTCTACGTGTGAATGTGAGCAAAACCAAAATAATGGTCTTTGAAAGAGATGAAGCCAGCACAGATGTAAGAGTAACAATTGGTAATGATGTACTGGAGCAAGTTGATGAATTTGTATATCTTGGATGTGGATTTAGCCGAGATGGAAGGTACACCACTGATATAGAGCGAAGAGTGAATGTGGGAAATAGAGTGAACGGAGCGTTGGGGCAACTTCTCGGTAGCTACCACCTCAGCCAGAAGGCACGTGTAGCAATACATAACGCAGTGCTTGTCCCAACATTACTGTATGGAAGCGAGAGTTGGGTATGCAGAATGTAAGTAAAATTAATGCGGTCGAAATGCGATCTCTGCAGAAAATCTGTGGAGTTAGGCTGACCGATCGCATTCGTAACGACGATGTAAGAGGGCGAGTAGGTATGAAAGAGAGTATTGGTGTCAAGATGCGAAAGGGAATGCTCCGATGGTTCGGACATGTGGAAAGAATGCCGAACGAATGTCTGGTTAAGAAGATATACAATGCGAAAGTGAAAGGATGTAGGTACCGGGGGAGACCGAGACTAATCTACCTAGACCAGATCGGTCATGTACTGAAGGAAGGTGGAGTCAAGAGGCTCCGAAACCGGCAAGCGTGTATGAAAAGAATTATGAATGTTGAGGAAGCGAGTGAAGTATGCAAAGATAGAGTTCTCTGGCACTCTGTTCTCTCTGCCTACCCTGCAAGGGACATGGCGGGATGGTATGTATGTGTATGTATGAAATTTTATATTTGAATTAATTAAATCCAACATACGCGAGTCAACGCGTGTTTACGTGTAATATTATTAATAGCATCGGTACTTCCTAAACCTAACGCAGCTAGTGGCAGAAAAGAGAGCAAAGATCTGTGTTCATTATTGTGACCACGAAGTATAGATACAAAGAGTTCGAACGGCTTTTCCATAGTCTTCTCTTTACTGCCACTGGCTGCTCTAGGTTTAGGGCGTACCGATTAGACATGCGCGAAACAGTACTTCGCGAAGTGATGTGATATGGCATTACATTTCGTGCCGAATAATATTACATTTTACGATCACTTCAAAGATGACACATGACATTTCATGTCATGTGTGATGCGTAATGCGATAGCGCTCTATATATACGGCGGGCGGCGTTAAGAAATATAAGCCTTAACGTTCTGAAAATAAAGCTCAATTATTTAGCTATTGAATTGCCAGACACCGAACATTGCAGAAATGCAGAACAGTACACGGGTGTTCGCGTCATGTTTAATGTGATGTAATGTTTAGTCGCGTAATGTGTAATATGACAGTACACGGTCGGGTAATATTACGTGTGATACATCACTCGCATTACTTACACATGTCTAGTACCGATGCTATTATTATTATTACACGTAAACACGCGTTAGCTCGCTAACGTTGATTTTAATTAATTTAAATATAAAATTCCAGAGCAGTCAATAGCTGGGGTACGATGCCAGAAACCTCCACGTGGTGTACCCTGGGTGCGAGCGACAGTCCCCCAGATCCTTCTGTCGAATTGTCGCTCGTAGCGAATCTCTGGCGCGAGGGGGGGTTCCCCAGCAATGGGTTGAGCCCCAATTCGCTCCTGACCCTCTAGTTGTAGAGGGTACAGGAGGCGAAATTTCGGACGGGCCCGGTCACTCATTAATTTGAGGGCTGGGCAGGCTTATGCCACCGCCGACATATCGTAAACCTGATATCTCGCTTCAAGACATATTGTCGTGAGGCGTAGTTTCAGGAGCGAGGGTCTTGGCTTAACCGCCCGGACCGCGAGGAAGACAACCTCTATAAAGAATTCGAATTAACATTCGAATTCGGAAATCACCCAGAATCTTAAGTTCTGGCGTGCGGCGAGAAGATGCATGGCAGATGGGTTGTTCTGTTGTTAGCACGCTCCAGCCAGGGTACCGGCCGACCCCCTGGTTGGTAAATGTAGGCTTGCCCGGGTACAGGGATCTCTGCCCGGGTCGACGGTGTACTTCTCCCTTACTCGTGGGAACAAGATGGATCACACTTTACCAATTACAGACGGGGATCCTAGCGGTTCCCACATTACAGCCTCGCCATGCTACCATAAAACTGGCACAGAAGACGCCTCGTCCTCTAGACTAGAGGCGCTCAAACCCGCCGAGGGCCCGGCACCCATGGAGGCCCAATCGAAGCCGAAGAGGCGTGGAAGACCACCCAAGGCAACTCGTGGGAAGGCTTCCGTCGCGAAGGGGCGCCAAAAGGAGCGAGAGGAGCGGCGGGCTCTCAGGGAGGCTGCCGCCGCTCCAACCCATGAAGGAGACGACAGTTCTGCTGCAGAGCCGTCGAAGGACGAGGGCGACAGTTCTGTCGCAGAGCCGTCCAACGACGAGGGCGGCAGATCTGTCGTGGAGACAGAGGACGAGGGCGGCGATGCCGCAGGTCCGTCGGAGATGAAGGAGGGCAGCATGTCGGCTGCCGAGACTGCCGCTGCATCATCGTCGCGTTCTGCGGCAACCATGGCGGCGGCTTTGACGCTCAGGGAGGAGGCCCTCCCCTCGAAGGTGCGGAAGCGCCCCCTAAATAAGGGTGGCACCTCAGGGTCCGACTACGAGGGGAGTGCAATTATTACGCCTCCTCCCAAGGTGGCAACCTCTCGCAGGGGGCGAGGGGCCGCGGTGGCGGCAAGATCGGCGGCTTCGTCCCCGGTCGGCCAATTGAGGGAGGCCGAGGCTCGCATGCGTGCCGAAAATGAAGCAGTCGCCGCGAGGATGGTGAGGGTGTTGTCCAACATCCCTCCCACTGGCGCGGCGGCAGCTGAGGGCGCTGTGAGCAGCGACCCCCCAGGCACTCAGATGGAGGCCCTGCAGGCCGAAAATGCCCGCCTTAGCGGCGAGGTATTAGGTCTGCGGGACCAAAACCACCGACTGGAGGCGGAGTTAGCGGCGGTGCGGAAAGAAAACCGCAAGCTGGCCAAAGATATGGCCGACTTGCGGAGCCAATTCGCGCTTTTGACGCCGACAACGCCGTCGACAAGGTCCGACTCTGTCGCCGCCTCAATTGCGCCGGCTCGAGCTGCGAGGCGCGCCCCGATAGCCCAGCCAGTAGCGGCAGTACCGCTGCCCGCGCTGCCTGTGGTGGACGGTGTGCCGGAGGCAACCATGCGCGCCATCATGGAGTCTGTTGGCGTCATGGTCAATGCGCGCATGGAGGTTCTTGAGGCAAGATTGCCTCCGGAGCCACGTCTCCGGCCGCCACTCGCTGCGGACGGAAGCAAGACCACGCGGCCGACTATAGCGTCGAGACCCACCCCGCTACCCTGCCAGGGTGGCCGCGTGAGCTTCGCCGCAGCTGTGACTGGGCCCAAGGCTGGGTCCAAGGGGCTCGCTTCGGCTAAGAAGCCGAGATCGGCGCCGGCTCCTGCTAAGGCCACGCCGCAACCGGTGCCCACACCTGCGTCGCTGGTACCGGCTAGCGCGCCCACGATTGCGCCTGCTGCGCTCAGTGCTGCTGCCATGCTCGAACAGGGCTGGCAGGTGGCTGAGCTAAGCAGGAAAAGTCCCGGCCAAAGACGGAGGGCGGCGGTCAAAAGCGCCGCTGAGGCCACCGCTCCCCAAGCAGAAGCCGAAAAGAGGGGGAAGAGGTCGCGCAGGAAGCTCCGGTCGCCAAAGTCAGCAGCAGTGGTTATCACTGTGCTGCCTGAGGCGGCTGAGAAGGGCCTCAACTATGAGGCCGTCTTACGTCGCGCCCGGCGGGAGCTAGACGTCTCTGACATCGGAGGCGTCGAAGCTAGGACCCGCAAGGCCCGGACAGGGGCTCGAATCCTCGAGTTTCCTGGGGTCGAGGGTGCTAAGGCGGCCGATAGTGTGGCCACGAAGCTGCGGGGGCTGTTTGGCCAGGAGGATGGCGTTCGAATTGCCAGACCCGTCAAGTGCGCAGAGATGCGCATTGCGGGTCTGGACGATTCCGTAACGGTGGAGGACATCAGGGAGGCTATTGTCTCGAAAACCGGATGCGCCTCGGACACTGTCCGGATTGGCGCCATTCGCCCTGGGCCGGGCGGCATCGGTGCTGCCTGGGTGCAGTGTCCGGTAGAGTCGGTCAAGAAATTGGCTGACTCAGGCAGGATCCTCGTAGGCTGGAGTTCGGCGCGGGTAACCCTGCTGGAGTCCCGGCCTGCGAGGTGTTTTAGGTGCATGGCGGTCGGGCATACCCGGCCAACGTGTACCAAGCCACCAGCCCTCCAAACATCGCATGGGGGGTGGACAGTGCAGACCCCCGGCTTCGGCTCCAAAGGGGCGGAGCGGCCCGGCGACCCCGGCCGCTTCTGCTCCTTGCGCGACCCAATCGCCCGCCGGCGCGGAGGAGGTGATGGACACGGCCCACTAATGGCTACCGAGTCCATCCACCTCTTGCAAGCCAACCTCAACCACTCCGCCGGTGCGCAGGACCTTTTCCTGCAAGCTATAGCGGAGTGGTTGATAGGTGTAGCCGTAGCCGCGGAGCCGTATTGCGTGCCCGACCGATCTAATTGGTTGAGTAGCAGTGACGGCTCTGTGGCAATCGTCGCCTCAACGTCGTGGCCTTCCCCGCCTCTGTCTCTAAAGGACAGGGGTGATGGATACGTCGCGGCGGACTGGGGAGAGGTAACGCTTCACGGCGTGTACTTCTCCCCTAACAGGAGTGTGGCAGATTTCGGGGCCTCCCTCACCAACTTGGAGGCCTCGATACGGCGACTGGCACCGCGCCAGCTCTTCGTAATAGGGGACTTCAACGCCAAGTCTATGGCGTGGGGGTCCCCCAGGACGAACGATCGCGGGCGGGCGGTTGAAGAGTGGGCGGCGTCACTGGGCCTCTGTTTGCTGAACAGGGGTTCAGTGCATACGTGCGTGCGGCAGCGGGGTGGGTCGATAGTGGACTTGTCGTTCGCTAGCCCCGATGTCGCACCACGTGTGAGGAGCTGGTATGTCCAGGAGGAGGTTGAGACCCTATCCGACCATAGATACATTCGGATAGAGGTCTCCCGGACCCTCCGCCAGCCCAGCAGGGGTCACACGGCAGACGGAGCTCCCGCTTTTCCGCGGTGGGCTGTGGGTCGACTTGATCGGGACCTACTGGTGGAGGCAGCCATTGTGCATTCGTGGCTGCCGTCACCGCCCTCGGTGGACGGGGTGGACGCCGAGGCTGGCCGCATTCGCTGTGCGTTAACGCAGATTTGCGATGCGGCTATGCCCCGTGTACGGTGTCTTCCCCCGAAGAGGGCGGTTCCCTGGTGGTCCCGGGAGTTGGCAGAGCTCCGAGCTGCGTGCATACGTGCTCGGAGATCTTATACCCGCAGTCGGCGGCGTCACCGCGACGCTGAGCGGGAGCGCCAGCTGTACGAGGCTTACCGCAGTGCGCGGTCTGCCTTCAGGCTGGCCATCCGTCAAGCCAAGGACGTTAGTCGGCAGGAGATGCTGGACAGTCTCGAGCGTGACCCCTGGGGTCGCCCCTATCGTGCGGCGCTGAGTAAGCTCCGCGCGCGGGCCCCCCCCCTCACCGAGACTCTCCAGCCCAGCCTCCTCACCAGAGTTGTCGAGGAACTATTCCCACGTCGGACGGAACACACGCCCCCGGTCATGGCACTGCCGAATAGTGACCGGGAGGCCGACTACGAAAGTGTTCCGCCCGTTACGGAGACGGAAATGGGGGCGGCGGTGGTGCGAATGCGTGCCAAGACCACCGCTCCTGGGCCAGACGGGGTACCCGACCGGGTGCTGGCCCTGGTCCTAGAGCATCTGGGTCCACGCCTCGGGGGACTGTACAACGCGTGTTTATCGTCTGGGCAGTTCCCTGGGTGTTGGAAGGAGGGGAGGCTGGTACTCCTGCCGAAGCCGGGACGGTCTCCGGACTCGGTCTCGGCCTATAGGCCGATCGTGCTGCTGGACGATACGGGTAAGCTGTTGGA
Organism: Lymantria monacha; assembly: GCA_905163515.2. Lineage (NCBI taxonomy): Eukaryota > Metazoa > Arthropoda > Insecta > Lepidoptera > Erebidae > Lymantria > Lymantria monacha. The sequence continues at coordinate 33,524,088 of LR991092.1, read as the reverse complement.
GAGGATCCTGGCTGCCCGTATCGGCCAGCACCTTAGCGAGGTTGGCCCCGATCTGTCGGACGCCCAATTTGGTTTCCGAAAGGGGCGTTCGACGATCGCAGCCTTACTGCGCCTGAGGGCCGTAGTCGCGGAGGCTGTCACTGGCGGTGGGGTGCTGTTGGCGGTGTCTCTAGACATCGCCAACGCATTCAATAGTCTGCCATTCAGCTGCATCAGGGAGGCACTCCGGTATCACGGGGTGCCTGTATACCTGAGGCGGCTGGTGGCAGACTATTTGGAGGGGCGCAGCGTCCTCTATAAGAACCGAGTAGGGGATGTTGTGCGAACGCCCATGTCGTGCGGTGTTCCGCAGGGGTCGGTCTTGGGGCCGACTTTGTGGAGCATCGGCTACGACTGGGCGTTGAGAGGGAGCCTCCCGCCCGGGCTGGGCGTAATTTGTTACGCCGACGATACACTCGTCACAGCCCGGGGTGGGACGCTGGAGGAGGCGGCACGCCTGGCAACTCTTGGCACCGAGGAGATTGTCAGGCGGATCGAGGCACTGGGGCTAAGGGTGGCCCTGGATAAGACGGAGGCCTTATTATTCCATGGGCCCCGCACCAGTTCACCCACCGACGCCTCGATCACCGTCAATTCGGTTCCCATCAGCATCCGGGCCCATATGAGGTACTTGGGCCTGGTGCTCGACGGGCGATGGTGGTTCCGGGAGCATTTCCGTCGGCTTGTCAGCGCGGCGTCCGCCCTATCCTGCCTTATGCCGAATGTAGGCGGACCCAGCGCTACGTGCCGACTGCTGTACGCGGGGGTGGTCCGGTCGATGGCCCTGTACGGCGCACCCGTGTGGGCGGGGTCCCTGACCGTCCGACTTAGGGCTCTACTATGGCGACCACAGCGGGCCATGGCGGTCAGGGCCATACGCGGATACCGCACGGTGGCGACGGAGGCAGCATGCCTGTTGGCCGGAACACCTCCGTGGGACTTGGAGGCGGAGATGCTCGCCGGACTGTACCGGCGGGTGTCAGCGACGCGGGCAGGGGGCGGCACCGTCTCGCTTAGTGAGATGGCCGCTTGGCGGGGCGACGCCCGCCGTGACGTTATTGCTCGTTGGGCAATCCGGCTGGAAAGGCCTCGGTTCGGTGTTCGGACCATCGAGGCCTTCCGGCCAGTGCTGATGGAGTGGTTGGGTCGACAGCACGGGGTCCTTTCCTTCCGACTGGTGCAGGTCTTGACGGGGCATGGTTGCTTCGGCAAGTACCTGCACACGGTCGTGAGGAGGGAGAGTACACCGTCCTGCCACCACTGCGATTGCGACGAGGACACGGCGCAGCACACGCTCGAGGTCTGTGTGGCCTGGGCAGAGCAGCGCCGTGAACTCGTCGCGATCATCGGTGCCGACCTGGCGCTGCCGACCATCGCTAAGGCGATGCTCGACAGCGTCAGGAACTGGGACGCGGTCGCCGCCTTCTGCGAGACAGTTGTCTCGCGGAAGGAGGCGGCGGGGCGACTACGAGAGGAAATCCTCTTCGGTGAGACGCTCCGTCGCCGGCGCCTGGGGCGGCGGAGGCGCGAGTATCTGCGCCTAATGCCGCCCTAGCCGAGGCCGCGGGTGACTGGACCGGGGAATAGTCCTTCACCCGCAGAGAGGCTGACCGCGTGAGGGCGACGCCCCGGCAGTTAGCTGGGGCGTTGACGGGGGATGGTACCCGAAAGGGTAACCCGCCGGGCTGGCCACGGAAGGCAAGGAAGCGGTACCAGTGGCCGGCCCAATGGCGATGGGGAGGGAATACGGTGGGTTATGGGGCCACACGCTGCCCTACCGTCGCCCCGGACGGTACGGGCGACGTGTGACCGGGCCATAGCCTACCAAAAAAAAAAAAAAAAAAAAAAAAAAAAAAAAAAAAAAAAAAGAAGCAACAAAACATTCCAGAGCGGCTGCGCTAGGTTTAAGATGTACCGATACTATTATTATTATTTTTACACGTAAACACGCGTTGGCCCGCGAAAGTTGAATTTATTTAATTTAAATATAAAATGCCAGAGCTGTCAATAGCAACAAAACTTCCCGCGTAAGGATTTAAACGAGTATTCGCGCTCTACCGGCAAAAATTTTGTCCCCTAAATTGAGACCATTGCTTCAACATTTCGTTCGGACTTCTTGTATCTATACTTCGTGAGTCGGACGATGAGCAGCACGAGAAACATAGTTGGAAAGCATTGAATAATAGTTTTAAGACCGCTCAGAATGGCGCTTGTATATCAACTAGTCTTGTATTCAAAAATAATTCAATAAATTAAAATCTAACGCATCTGTTATGAAATAATATGAGAGCGTCATATGGTAGTCATGTATACATACATACATACATATCATCACGTCATATCCCTTGCAGGGTATGCAGAGAGAACAAAGAACTCTATCCTTGCATACTTCACTAGCTTCCTCAACATGCATAATTGTCTTCATACACGCTCGCCGGTTTCGGAGACTCCTGATTCCATCTTCCTTCAGTACGTGACCAATCTGGTCTAGGTAGGTTAGTCTCGGTCTCTCCCGGTACCTACATCCTTCTACTTTCGCATTGTATATCTTCTTAACCAGATGTTCGTTCGGCATTCTTTCCACATGTCCGAACCATCGGAGCATTCCCTTTCGCATCTTTACACCAATACTCTCTTTCATACCTACTCGCTCTCTTACGTTGTCATTACGAAAGCGATCGGTCAGCCTAAATCGAGATCGCATTTCGATCGCATTAATTTTCCTTTCATGCTCTTTTCTGCATACCCAACTCTCGCTTCCATATACATAAGTAATGTTGGGACAAGCACTGCGTTATGTATTATATTCAATTTTAACGTCTTATATTAAAAAAAATATGATAACATTTATTCTATAGTCGTTATTTGTACTACACTTTTTGAAGTGAAACTTTTTAATCGAGGTATGGGATATTTTTATATCATTTTAAATAATTTAACCTAATTTATTTATCTCTTTATGTTTAATAATTTAAAAAAATATATACTGGGATAAATTTGTTTTACATTTACACTATCTTAAGTCAAACGAAACGGCAACGAAGAAACTAAAAAATTTAATATCCCAATTCATTTGCATTAGTCTTCTGCCCACACTACACAAATAATTTATAATAAAGTAAAATATAATTATTTCACTTTCTAAAAAACTTTGTTTAGCACTTGTCATATTGTTACTTGTCTGTCAATAGGACTATTTGAGTACCTATTCAGTCTATTTAGCGCAGCTGTCAAATATAGAAATTAAAAACAACGATTTGATCACTAAAGCTGAGTAAAAGTACAGTTGTAAAATGTACTTACCGAGTAATATAAGAACATTTCGCGTCTTATCAGATAAAACGGTTTCAGTGAATAATATACAGAATGTGAGTGCGTGAACAAAGCCCGCCCGCACTGCCATAATTATCGTCGGGCGCGCGCGTTCCGACGATAACAAACTGAATAAATACCTAGATGTTGCTCTTAATTGACGTAACGTTGTTACTATTTGACGTGTTACGGTTCTACTGAAGCGTTGGCATTTTGCACTGCGACTGCGGCTGCCGGTGCCCTACTTTGACGACCGGTTGCGCTTTGGCTCCAAAATTTAAATTATATTTTGTTTTTTAATAAAAAGCTTACAAGATTTAACAATGGTGAGCCGAAGGACAGTGCTATACCTCTTCGATGTGGACGGGACTTTGACAAAACCTCGCCAGGTCATCACAAAGGAGTTTAAAGATTTTTTATTAGAAAAAGTGCAACCCAGGGTAACTATAGGACTAATCAGTGGATCCGACTACAGCAAAATATCCGAGCAAATGGGTGGGGAAGAGGTAGCCAATAAATTTGACTATGTATTTTGCGAAAATGGTGTAATGCATTACAGAGGTGGCAAGTTAATGAGTTCTGAGAGTATTCTTAGTCTATTAGGAGAACAATTATTGCAGCGGGTAATTAACTATGCACTGGGTTATATGTCCAAGATAGAATTGCCAGCTAAGAGAGGCAACTTTGTAGAGTTCAGATCTAGTATGATAAACTTGTGCCCCATGGGACGCTCTTGCAGTCAGGAAATACGCGACGAGTTTGTTAAGTATGATGCTGAACACAAAATTAGACAAAAGTTTTGTGATGCTCTTGAAAGTGAATTTAAAAATACAGGGATAAAATTTGCTCTGGGCGGCCAAACCAGTGTAGATGTTTTCCCAATTGGTTGGGATAAAACATATTGCCTTAATCATGTTGAAGATCAAATGTTTGAAGAAATTCATTTCTTTGGAGACAAGACCCTACCAGGTGGAAATGACTATGAGATATACAATGACTCCCGGACAGTGGGGCATGCTGTTACATCACCTGACAATACCAAAGAACTACTTAAAAAGTGCCTTAACATTGAAGAATAAATAGATGTACATACATATGTATGTTATGTATATTTTATATGTTATTGCATCATGCAATACAAAAGGCAGGTCTTGTTATTGTACAGTTGTCCACTGTCAATATGTACTTTATATACATACTGTATTAGAGAACAAAAGTGCTAACTTTGTACGTAACCCGTATACAAGGTTATTGTTTAAATTTATTAATCACTGTTCACAACAGAATAATAACTGCCAGCCATCAATATGACTTGCTTAAGCATACTTCACAACAAGTTATTGCAAATACATTATAAAGCAACTGTGAATTAAGATTCACAGTTGCTGGAACTTGTTAATTAATATATAAATGGCTTCAGTACACATGAAATATAAATATTTAATAATAATCTGACTTGTAAGAATATGCATTAAAGATAATTTCTTCAAAATGTTTTTTTATTTTATTAATTAAAATATTTTTTTAAAATTACTATCAATTATAGTGACAATGAAAGCATTGAAATACAATGACATCAATAGCAGATATATACAAACTACAATTAGCAGGGAACAGGCTGATAGATTTTAAAAGTACAATTGTGTCAAACCTATATTACAATAGTTACTTTGTCTTTGTTGGTATTGCTTTACGTTGCACACAATAGATGAAAAATAATAGCAATAGAGGCTACTGCTACTTTCTAGAGAAGGCACTATAAAGAGGAATACCTTATAGCTCATAATAATAATATCGAGATAATTTTTTGTGACATGTGTAATGAAAGGATGGAAGGACAAAAAGTAATATTAAATATAATTTATTTACATAAACCACCTCTAAAAATATTCTCCTGGAACAATAGACATGTTACAATATATTTCTGTGAAACTGTGAGTTTCATACCCAATAAAACATATAAATACAGAGACAGATATGTTGCATTCAACTTTGACATTTATATACATATAAATTGAGCTTCATTCAATGTCCTTCATAAATTGGTTTCCTCTTCTCAATGAAGGAGATCATTCCTTCTTTTCTGTCTTTGGTTGGAATATTTATTTCATAGAACTTCTGTTCAACTTCATAGCCATCCTTGATGCTTAACTGGATACCTTCATTGATAGCCTGCTTGGCACAACGTAATGCTATTGGTGCATTCGTAATGATCTCACGTGCTATGGTTAAAGATTGCTCTAAAGCTGCATTGTTGGAGCTGTTTTGTGGCACTGCATGGTTTGCTAGTCCTGAAAAATAAACGGGTTTTGAGAATTAGCAAAATTTTGATACTAACTATGAGGGTTTCAAAGTTAGAAGAAGGTTTGAATCAATTAAAACAAATCTTTACTGATCATATGCGAAAGATGCTGTTTGCTATTTAAATTTCAGAAAGGTACAGATTTGCATATTGTATTTGCATTGAAAAAAAGAGAAGGCTGATATGGCTGTTTGTATGTTCTTGTATGTTGATGTAGCAGCACCAAGCCAAGAGTAACAAAATATACTTGCCTAATTCTTTAGCCTCCTTCCCACTAATTATTCTGGATGTGTAAATCAATTCCTTGGCAATATTGAGATTAACAGCTCTAGGCAGTCTTTGGGTGCCTCCAGCACCAGGAATTAGTCCTCTACTAGTTTCTACCAGCCCTAGCTTAGCTGTCTCTGCTACAATTCTAATATCACAAGCTAGAGCAAGCTCAAGGCCACCACCAACTGCCACCCCCTCCACAGCAGCTATTGTTGGCATAGGCAAATCTTCGATTTCAGTGAAGGTAGCCCTTAAGCCCCGTACAAAAGACCCAACCTCATCATCACTCATCTTAAAGCGTTCTTTCAGGTTTGCGCCTGTAAATTATATGTTAATGTTACTTATCAATATTTACTTGAGAATGGTTAGGTATACAATATATAACTATAAGCAATGTGAACATGAATTCATATCATATATAAATAAATGTACACACAAACATACATCTGCACTCTACATACTACATTGTTTAAACTAAATACAAATATAAAATTCATACACAGTGTAAACTCTCTATAACGTTGTTCGTTATAACGAAAAACTTTCTATAACATAATAATTAGCTCAATTTGGTTGGTTTACCACAAAACCTATACATTAATTCACTCTTTATAACGTAACAGCCATTCTCAAATATTTTCATATTTAGACATATGCAATTAAAGGTGTCATTGTTATTGTAATCAGCTTAGAAAACTAATCTTTTGAGGTGCCGAAATTTGTAAGGAAGACACCTAAGGCCATAAACAGCCGTCTCGCTTTTGTCGCTGTTGAGACGGCTAAGGTATATACATACATACATATCATCACGCCATATCCCTTGCAGGGTAGGCAGAGGGAACAGAGTGGCAGAGAACTCTATCTCTGCATACTTCACTCGCTTCCTCAACATTCATAATTCTCTTCATACACGCTCGCCGGTTTCGGAGACTCTTGACTCCACCCTCCTTCAGTATATGAGCGATCTGGTCTAGGTAGGTTAGTCTCGGTCTCCCTCGGTACCTACATCCTTCCACTTTCGCATTGTATATCTTCTTAACCAGACGTTCGTTCGGCATTCTTTCCACATGTCCGAACCATCGGAGCATTCCCTTTCGCATCTTTACACCAATACTCTCTTTCATACCTACTCGCTCTCTTACGTCGTCGTTACGAATGCGGTCGGTCAGCCAACTCCACAGATTTTCCGCAGAGATCGCATTTCGACCGCATTAATTTTACTATCATACTCTTTTCTGCATACCCAACTCTCGGTTCCATACAGTAATGTTGGGACAAGCACTGTGTTATGTATTGCTACACGTGCCTTCTGGCTGAGGTGGTGGTTGGCGAGAAATTGCCCCAACGCTCCGTTCACTCTATTTCCCGCATTCACTCTTCGCTCTATATTAGTGGTGTACCTTCCATCTCGGCTAAATCCACATCCAAGATATACAAATTCATCCACTTGCTCTAGTACATCATTACCTATTGTTACTCTTACATCTGTTCTGGCTTCATCTCTTTCAAAGACCATTATTTTCGTTTTGCTCACATTCACGCGTAGATCCCTTTTCTTACAATCTTCTGTCATTGTGTCGACTAGGGTCTGCAGGTCAGTCGCTGACTGTGCCAGCAGGACTGCATCATCTACATAAAGCAGAGCAGTGACCACTGAGTCGCCCATCTGGACTCCCACAATCATATCGTTCAACTTTTGGAGACATTTATCCAGATATATGATAAACAGCCTAGCTGACAGAACGCACCCCTGCTTAACGCCGATATTGACGTCAAACCAAGGCGACATTTCATCATCTGCCGACTGCACAGCCTGTAGCAGTTTACCGTTAATACCATACTCCGGTAAAATATCCCAAAGTTCCTTTTGTACAACCGTGTCAAATGCTCTCTCCAGATCCACAAAACTGCAGAAAACCCTCTGACCTAGAGCCAGATGCTTCTCCACAATGTTGCGTAGAGAGAACACTTGATCCATGCATCCCCTTCCCCTCCTGAAACCTCCTTGTGTCTCACACAGTAAACCATCGGACACCATCCTCATTCTCCTTTCAATAATTTTACCATACACTTTTGCTGCCAAACTGGTCAAGCTTACGGCTCTGTAATTTGCGCAGTCATAACGTGAACCCTTGTTTTTAAACAAAGGCACGATGACTGCGCTATTCCAGTCCCCGGGAACCATTCCCGAGCTCCAACATAAATTGAGGAGCAACAGGTACGCCTCCCAGACACAGGATACATCAAGCTTGATCATCTCGGCAGACACCATATCAATGCCCGCTGCCTTACCATTTTTCAAACTTCTTATCGCCCATTCAACTTCATTCATACTGATGCCATCGGAGGGCGCCGTTGTCGAATGTTGATCTACTAAACCACATGCAACACCGGCGCCAACCGTAGCATCCGCATACATATCGCCAAAATATTCACTCCATCGGCTTAACACGTCTTGTGTTTGTGTAAGAATATCTCCACCTTTAGACCTTATTTTATTCATTCTGAAGGCTGAACAACTACCCCGAGACTTCTTCACCTCCCTCCAAAAGAGTTTGGTGTTACCCTCGAAGTTTTTAGTCAGCCTATCTTCTGCACTCATACTTGCTCTATCACGTTTCTCTTTCACTAAGGCCTTGGTGTCATTCTTACATTGCCGATATATTTCTTTCTTCTGTTCAGTCATACTGTCATTCAGATTCAAAGAAGAGACATAGTCCAGCCACGCTTTCTTCTTTTGCTCTACGGAAGCTGCCACTTCCGCATCCCACCATGCATCACCATTTGTTTTTCTATGCTTCTTTGAACTTCCACATACTTCTTTCGCTGTATCTACTATACTCTCTTTCAATACTCTCCAGCATTCTTCAATGTCCGATTGCGGCTGGCTTGCCATCGTCAGCCGTTCTCGGACACCCTCTGCATACTTTTCTCTTACACACTCTTCTTGCAACCTTTCAACCTTTATTCTTTCAAGCCCTCCGAAGTGGACACGCTCTCGCCAGTGCCTTCACTTTCTGAACAGACCACTAAATCTCGCAATAACGAGATAGTGGCCCGTATCGACTGTGGGGCCCCTGTAAGCTCTTGCGTCCAATATTTTGCTTCGGAGGCGACTGTCTACCAAAATTAAATCTATTATACTTTTCTGTTCATTCCTTCTCCATGTATACATATGGATGTCCTTATGTTGGAAAAATGTGTTTGACACCATAAGGTTTCTCTCCATGCATACATCCGCTATGAGCCTACCTGCGTCGTTCACTCTCTTATCACCAAATGGACCAAGTACGTCCTCATAGTCGGGACGCTTAGTCCCCACCCATCAGTTCAAATCTCCGCATACAATCACGCGTTCACTGGTTTCTGCCATATCCAGAACTTCCCTAACATTATCCCAAAACTTCTCTAGGTCTGATGCCACCGAGGATCCTACGGGAGCATATGCTACAACCATGAATACCTTGGTGACACCTAGTTTTATACGGACCCAAAGAAGTCTGGGATCATACATTCCGTAATCCTTCACACCTGAGGCCAAGCGAGAGGACAACAGCACTCCTACCCCCATGCTGGCTCGATCGCTCTTTGGTACACCAGACCACAGAGCCATCCCGCCACCAAGAAGATCGCAGGCGTCGCTGCCCCTTCGCTTGGTCTCTGTTACACAGAGCATGTCTAGCTGTTTGTCCGCCATGACGGATATCAGCTCGTGCAACTTACCTTCCACACAACCTCTTACATTCCACGTGCCCACCCGGCACTCTGCTCTCCTCGACTCGCTTGACTGGGCAAGGCGTGATGGGTGGCGGCCCCCATCGCCGCAACTGCCGAAGTTCGTACCGACGGGGGCGGGTCGGTACGCGTCGCCTCCGGGGAACGCCCTAACCCGCATTGCGGTATGCATATCGAGCCGGATTAGCAGTCTAATTAGACTGGCAGGGGACACGAACGAGCACGCTCCGGACTATGCCCCCTGGACTATGCTAAGGTATATAAAACGTATATAACATCTATGCAAGAGAAGGAAAACCCGAAACAAAACCCAATAACATATCTGACCAGCGTGGTTTAGTAGGTCAATTTTCTTCCCATTATGGAGGAGGCTTGAGCCCAACAGTGGGACATATATGGGCTGGGATGATAATTTTCTTAATATTAATAATTTAGATTTATTTTATCTTCATACTCTTTTCTGCATACCCAACTCTCGCTTCCATACAGTAATGTTGCGACAAGCACTGCGTTATGTATTGCTACACGTGCCTTCTGGCTGAGGTGGTGGCTGCCGAGAAGTTGCCCCAACGCTCCGTTCACTCTATTTCCCGCATTCACTCTTCGCTCTATATCAGTGGTGTACCGTCCATCTCGGCTAAATCCACATCCAAGATATACAAATTCATCCACTTGCTCTAGTACATCATTACCTATTGTTACTCTTACATCTGTTCTGGCCTCATCTCTTGAGAGAGAGAGAGAGAGAGATGATTTCATTTATACCTATAAATTTTAATTTGTTATGTCTAATACTTTAGTAATATACTTCAGTTATCATTGACCAGTTGTCACAGTAATACCGTCAGAGGCAACATCCAATATAACTATTACAGAGGTCACTGATGAGAATAATTGAGTTGTTGCGATTTTAAAGAAATTTTTGAATTTTTTTTTGTATAATATAAAGAAAATAAATGTTTATTAAATAAACTATCATCTTTTTGTGAAGAAAATTCGTAATATTGTATTTTTCCATCATGCTATATTTACTTTCTGTCATAATCTGTTCTTCTATGCCTATCACTGGTACAAAATAATTTCGATGTTTCACATCTGCCAGCAGTCATGTGACTGCTTGTGTATTGTTATTATTACTATTTCATGAAGATGGTTCCACCACATAGGCACATACCAAGAAATGCACAAAATACTTAAAAAAAATATAAAACAAATACAATCATAGGAAAACACGTCGGGCAAAGTTAACACAATATTGATATATGTTTAGAATAATTTACCTATTGATAGTAATAAAATTAGAAATTATTGTAATTTTTGTCAACCCTCCATATAACGAAAACTCTTTAAACAAGGCAAAATGCTCGATCCCTTGAAATTCAATATAAAGAGTTTACACTGTATGTATTATATGTTCGAATACATTTAATTAAATCTGTTTAGATAACTATTTTATAAACATCATAGGTTTAGATAATTGTACATTATATTAAATTTATATACACATATATCTAAGCTTTTAATAAAATCATTATTTTCGTTACTCAATTAAATTACACTTAGCTATTATGTTACAAATAAGGTTTAATATATTATACAGTTTGGAATTACTAGTAATTTTATTGTAATTCTTTAAAATTCTGCAGTTATTTTAAAAGTGTTTTGCTTATGAGCAAAACACGCAATAGGTTGATAGTAGCCAATAGCTCGGTATATTTATTATTGGTGAATGTTCTTACCCGCACAAAATATTTTAGGTATCATGCTGTGTAATATAACAACAGAGATTTTCGTGTCTTCTTTGATTAGCCGATTTACTTCCCTCATAGCTTCGATCATGTCGAAACCGAGTGCATTGCGATCATTAGGGCTATTGAGGCCATACAGCGCAATCCCTTTGTCCACCCCCGTCAGCTTTTCGTAAACTACCGGACCCAAATTTTCAGTTTGTTGCTGCGACTGAGTGGCCAATAACCGCATTGACCCCTTTCGCAATAATGAATTTAATCTATTTAGCCTTGGAATGAACATTTTTAATAAAATTATAAAATACTATATATCTTAATTATTCCAGGGTCACTGTTAACTTAGAATGATTGCAGTTATCACACATAACTAACAAGAATTTCTTATTTCTTGTTGGACTGGCTGTAATCTTATCACGACGCGAGATAAACAACTCGAGAACTTCACGAACTTTTGTTTGTACTAGTAGTAGGTATGCGTCCGATATATCAAAACGAATCTGAAATCGGATTTCAGTCAGAAATCGTATCGTATCGATATTCAACACTATACAAACTGATTTTAGAAAACGTATTTCGGCAGAAACTAAATCAACACATATCAAAACAAAACGACGAAAACGCAAACTAATAATAAATCTAATCATCGCGCAATCGTTTTCTATTGTTAGTTTTGCAAACCAAACCAATATTTGAAAACTTACTAACTATCTCTTTCACTCCGCTAAGCGATCGCTAAGTCAGAATGAGAGAAAGCGAATTTCATTAAAATTCGCCTCCTTTCATTCTAACTAAGCGATCGTTTAGTGCATTGAAAGAGATGAAGCGAATTGTCATCTGTTTTGGAATTTGGCGGTTTCTAAGAAACTCAGAATGGCAGATGGAAACGAAACAGAATTACAAGAGTCAGGGAATAAGATCTATATTAGAATGCAACTACTTCCATGATAATATTACACAATACTTAATGATAGTAGTTTAAGTTTTGTGTTTGTTAAATAGATTTTTGAATTATGGGAGAGTTTTTGCACACTTGACCTTGGTGACACGTGCGGTGTGCGCGTAATGTTATTTTTGTGATCTCGTGAACTATATAATTAGATAGGTATTTTACGATTCAATACTATACTAACGTATGTTAGTATCATACATACGATTTGATGATAAATAAGAAATAACTATTTAATGTAAAAAGGTAAGATTTTCGCTTCGTAATCGGGATTAATAAAAAAAAACCATACAAAAAAAATGTACATTATATAATATAATCATGAAATCATTGTAAATATGACGATTTTTAAATACGCAAGAAAGTTTTGTATCATATCCAAAACAAAACATTTTTGCTAGTCTAGTACTCTAGTTAAGCCTACATAAAGCATGAAGGAAAATCGTACACCTAAATCCAATCAACAAAGAAATTATAGAAAAATTATTTGAATGCGTTGGTTCGATTGCGTTTTTCGTTTGCTACGCTAAAATAACTAAAAACATCGAATATCGATCGAAACTAAAGTAAACCCGCTCCGTCAACCGCTCTGGAAATCGATTTCTGAAATCGGTTTTTAAAATCGATTTAAATATCAGAAATCGAATTTGTATCGGTTTGCGTAAAAATCTGAAAACGCCCATCTCTAACTAGTAGGTACCTCGATAGTCGGATTTGTCGGGTAAAACTTGTCATTTCGAGTTTACGACATTTTTTTTTAATTGATTAGTCTTTATGAGCAGGCTATAGTCTGTTGACCGTACTGCCTTGTCTTATGTATTAATTTTCTTCCTATATTATTTATCACTTCTTCATATTGCGTAGCCTTAAGAGTCACCGAGTCCGTCAGTAAGTCAAGTTGTTACCATTACTTGGGCGTTGATAAACAAATTTTCTTCAGAAATTTCGGCCAAACACCAAAATACACGTAAACCACTATTATACTTATTCACTACACTTCAGCACTTTAACTGTATCATATTACATAAAATACTAGCAAAATTATTCAATATAACCCTACAAAACACTAAAGAAATGAATATAATACAAGAGCGAAAGGGAATGCTCCGATGGTTCGGACATGTGGAAAGAATGCCGAACGAACGTCTGGTTAAGAAGATATACAATGCGAAAGTGGAAGGATGTAGGTACCGAGGGAGACCGAGACTAACCTACCTAGACCAGATCGGTCATGTACTGAAGGAAGGTGGAGTCAAAAGTCTCCGAAACCGGCGAGCGTGTATGAAGAGAATTATGAATGTTGAGGAAGCAAGTGAAGTATGCAGAGATAGAGTTCTCTGGCACTCTGTTCTCTCTGCCTACCCTGCAAGGGATATGGCGTGATGATATGTATGTAGCGTGACGGTGACATGACATTTCCATATTCGCGCCAAAACCTCAACCCTGGGGGGGGCACATTTAAAACATTACTTATTTTTACTGACCGTCGCGCCGCCTACAGATTGTTTGTACAAACTTAACTGCTGCCATTTTGTTCTGTATGTCAAACGTTTGACAACTGAGAATTATTATTTTTTGTTCCTAGCGTAGGTACTTATTGTCATCAATCTATTTACGGTTATTGATGTACTTTCTGAAAATTATCTCAATTTTCATTGTTAAGCTGATATTATTATTGCTTCGTTATCAGCTGATATGTTTTTTTATATTTCAGGGTAGCTTTCATAGTAAAAGAAAATTCTATATAATTACACATACACATGTAGATATGTATATATACAAGGTGGAGACGACCATACGACAATAATTTTAATTTAGTGTATCTGATGACTTGACCAGCCGGTATACAAACTTTGAATATAATATGTCGTATAGTTTAGCTACAGCACATTACTTTGTATTATTAACATTTACCCCACTCTGTATAAAAAATTAAAATTATATGCCTATCACTACGAGATCAATGACCTCCCGGGCTGCATTGGTATCAATTAATATGAAGGTAGTACCTACATATCGCCATGTTACCACTTCAAGTCTTCGCCAAACGCAATACAAATCAATGCATATTATACCTTATTCCTGAGTCTCAAGATCCATATAAACCGTGTCATCAGACTTAAATAAGAAATTTGAAACTAACTAATGCGGCATAATGAAAGAAGATCCCGGTTTCATCAAGGTCAACTAAATGTGCGAAAGGGACAATTTTTTTTTTGTTTCGCTTTATTGTTCAAAAGTATTATACCTAATAGGTCTGTAGGTCAGTAGGTCAGTGTGGCATCGTGATCCTTTGACGTGAACGTCGCGTCGCATGCGGTATTGATGATTTGCAAATTGTGACTTCTGCCTACCTAGTCAACTACTTTTGTTTATGACGTTTAAAAGTGTGTTGTGCGATATAGGAAGTTTTTTTTCTAGTGAACATGTACTATCTGAGTAGGTAACTGTAATTTTTTAAGTGAATTGTGCTAAATTAGACGCTTACTTTGTGTTAGAATAGTAATTTTTCTCATTTACAATGCCTCGTTATAATTACACAGCTTCGGAGTATACAGATATGATTTTAATTTATGGAGAATGTCACGGAAATGCAGCTTTAACCATACGTACGTACCGAGAGAGGTATGGAAACACACGTGTTTGTCCTACCAATGGCCGGACTATTGTACAAGCTGTCCAGAGGTTACGGGATAATCAATCCTTACTCACTCATATGGATAGTGCTCCTTTGCGTGTAAGAGCCACCCTAGATGAACAAATTTTAAATTATTTTGCTCGCCACCCAACATCTAGTCTGCGTAGAGCGGCTCGTCATTTTCGTGTAAACCATAAAACTATTTACAAAGTTTTAAAACGCGATAAACAGAGGCCTTTTAAATACAAGAAAGTACAGGCGTTGTTACCAAGAGACATGCCGGCCAGAGAAGCCTTCTGCCATTGGATGTTACGAAAAAATTTCGAAAACCCCGATTTCTTATACAATGTAATGTGGAGTGATGAAAGTACATTTACAAGGAACGGATTATGGAAGCGCCAAAATCTCCGGTACTGGAGTCACCAAAATCCACATCTAACACGAGAGAGTTCGCACCAATACAGGTTTGCCGTCAATGTGTGGGCTGGTATACACAGGGATACTATAATTGGACCAATTTTTATTGATGGAAATTTAAATGCGGCAAAGTTTCTAGAATTAATTAACGGGCCTGTTACTGAGTATATGGACGACCTTTTTCTAGACGTGCGTAGACAGATGTGGTACCAACTAGACGGTGCGCCTGCACATTCCGTGGTTGCTGCCAGAGAGTGTTTGTCTGGAATTTTCGGACATCAGTGGATTGGTCGGTATGGGCCAACACGGTGGCCAGCGCGGTCACCAGATCTCACACCATTGGACTTTTTTTTGTGGGGTTATGTGAAAGATGATGTTTATTTAACAGACGTTGATAATGTGGAGGACTTAAAAAATAGAATTGTACGATCTTTCGACAAGTTAAAATACATCGCCGTCAATGGCGACCTGTTAACAAGAGTTCGGAATAATATTTTAAGACGATATAATTTGTGCGATCGGGTCCATGGCGCACATATCGAAAATTTAAAAGTTTAAGGACCAAGTGAATTATTAAAGTTATCGTGATTATAAATTTAATAAAATAATCAAGTGAGAATTAATACCGCCCAAAACCTTAGGTGTAGGTATTTTATTTAACTACGTTCCGAAGTCGTAAAATATGACACGACGTCGCTCGCCGCTTGCACGTTGTCTACAGGTTAGTGAACTAATATTTACAAACGTGTTCTATTTTGTTTCAATATTTATGATAAAAAGTTTGTTTGAAAAAAATGTTTTTTAAATTTCCATGTGAGCACTTTTTTGATAGTTTCAAAATACTCCTATACACTAGTATTGACGGTGTTTTCATTTATTGTCGTATTGACATCTCCACTCTGTATATCACTTAAACTTTAGTTCACCGCGTAAACTCTGGGTGGCAGCATCTTCCATACATGCATATTTTATCATGGGGTTGCCACTCTTTTTCAGTTTAATAACTTTACTCTTTGCCTCAACCCCACGAGTATAGATACAAGGGTTGCTTTCCATTTAGTTAATACAGAGGGACACTGCGGTACATTGTGAAACACTGCCAAACACTGTGTAAAAGTTTAAATTATGGAGGGTAAAAACTAAGGAGGACCATCTCAGTCATGGAGACTAGAGTAAGGAGTACCATCTCAGTGTATTATGAAGTGTCCATTGAACGGGAGCAAATTAAGGTGGCGCTATAGTAGCAAGTGTAAGAATTTTAGAAAGATCGCTACAAATTTCATAGGTTCATAGGTTATTATTTATCAAATCACAGCTGACTACGTAACTCAGCACACTTCACTCTGCTTATTACTGCTACATTCATATCATTTCCACTTGCTACACTAGCGCTATTTCGGTGAGTGTTCCAACAATAATTTGCTGTTTACAAGTGGACACTTTTTTGACTAATCCCCCATACAAGATGGTACTCCTTACTCTAGTCTCCATGATCTCAGTGTATTAAGAAGTGTCCATTGAACGGGAGCAAATTAAAGTGGCGCTATAGTAGTAAGTGGAAGCATTTTAAAAAGAGCGCCACAAATTTCATAGGTTCATAGGTTATTATTTATTAAGTCACAATTGACACGTAGTCAACTGGACACAACTTGCAAGTGGACACTTTTTGGACTAATCCCCCATACTTTTTTTTTTTTTTGTGGGTCCATGGATGTGGTCGCGCCCCGGCAAATCGGCCCGGGGCGACGGAAGAGGCGGCGCGCAACCCCATGGACCCAACCTGCAAACACCTCTCTTCGCCGTGCGAGCGGACCACCGGTACCCGATCTTTGTCTTCGGTGGCCCGCCCGGCGATATACCCTCTCGGGTTCCTCTCTCGTCGACGCCCCGACAGCTTTCGCCGTCGAGGCGTCGCCTTCACGCGGTGGCCTCACGTCGGGTGACCGGACAATTCCACGGTCCGATCACCCGAAGCCTCGGTTAGGGCGGCATCAGGCGCAGATACTCGCGCATGCGCCGCCCTGGCCGCGGGCGGCGGCCCGGGTCACGGGAATCCTCCCGGACTCGTTCCGCCGCCTCCTTCTGCGAGATGACAGCCTCGCAGAAGGCGGCGACCGCGTCCCAATTCCTGACGCTGTCGACCATCGCTTTCACGACAGCCGGCAGCGTCAGGTCGGCACCGATGACAGCGACGAGGTCACGGCGCTGCCCGTCCCAGCCCGAACATACCTCGAGCGTATGTTGCGCCGTATCCTCGTCGCTACTGCAATGGTGGCAGGACGGAGTCCACTCCCTCCGCACGACCGTGTGCAGGTACCGACAAGACCTGCACCAACCGGAAGGAGAGCACTCCGTGCCGCCGCTCCATCCACTCCATCAGTACGGGCCGAAGGGCCTCGACGGTAACAATACCGTGTCTAGGCCTCTCCAGCCGCGTAGCCCAATGGGCGATGACTTCTCGGCGGGCGTCCTCGCGCCAGGTGGCTATCTCGTTGAACGATGGGGAGCCACCCTCGTCGCGCATTGTGGTAACCCGCCGGTAGAGGTCGGAGAGCATCTCCGCCTCTAGGTCCCACGGGGGTGTCCCGGCCAATAGGCATGCCGCCTCGGTAGACACCGTGCGGTACCCTCGAATGGCTCTGACCGCCATGGCTCGCTGTGGCCTCCACAGTATAGCCCTGAGCTGTGCGTTCAGAGCCCTCGCCCACACGGGTGCGCCGTGCATGGCCATTGAGCGGATCACCCCCGCATACAGCCGTCGGCCCTCGAAACTGGGTCCGCCCACGTTCGGCATGAGCCGAGAAAGGACGGACGCCGCGCCGACCAGCCGGGGAGCAATTTGACGGAAATGCTCCCGGAACCACCATCGCCCGTCGAGCACCAGACCCAAGTACCTCATATGGGACTGGATACTGATGTGGATGGAGTTGTGGACTAACGAGGCGCCGATGGGCAGCCTCACACGGGGCCCATGGAATAAAAGGGCCTCCGTCTTGTTTAGGGCCACCCTGAGCCCCAGCGCCTCGATTCGCCTGACCATCTCCTCGGTGCCGAGAGTGGCCAGGCTCGCCGTCTCTTCGAGTGTCCTGCCCCGGGCTGTGACGAGCGTGTCGTCAGCATAGCATATAACGCTCAGCCCGGGGGGGAGACTCCCTCTCAACGCCCAGTCGTAACCGATGTCCCACAGAGTCGGCCCCAGAACCGACCCCTGCGGAACACCGCACGACATGGGCGTCCGCACAATGTCCCCTGCGGGGCTCGCGTAAAGAACACTGCGCCCCTCCAAATAGTCTGCCACCAGCCGCCTGAGGTACAGGAGCACTCCATGGAACCGGAGCGCCTCCCTGATGCAGCTGAATGGCAGACTATTGAATGCGTTGGCGATGTCCAACGACACCGCCAACAGCACTCCTTTGCCGGCGACAGCCTCCGCGGCCGTCTGCCTCAGGCGTAGCAGGGCCCCGATGGTCGAACGCCCCCTCCGAAACCCAAATTGAGCGTCCGACAGATCGGGCCCCACCTCCTCCAGATGCCGGACGATGCGGGCAGCGAGGACACGCTCCAGCAGCTTACCCACATCGTCCAGAAGCACAATGGCCCTGTAGGCCGACGGCGAATCCAGGAGCCGTCCCGGCTTTGGCAGGAGAACCAACCTCCCTTCCTTCCAGCACTCAGGGAACTGTCCAGACGTCAGACAGGCGTTGAACAGTTGCCTGAGGCGAGGCTCGAAGTGCTCGAGGAGCGATGTCAACACCCGGACTGGTATTCCGTCCGGGCCGGGGGCCGTGGTGGCGGAACGAATCTTCGCCACAGCCGCCCCCACTTCCGACTCCGTCACAGGCGGAACACTCTCGTCGGCCTCCCGGTCGTGATCTGGCGAAGCCATGACCGGGGGCGTGTGTTCCGACTGCCGCGGGAACAGCTCCTCGACCACCCTACGAAGGAGGTCGGGCTGGAGGGTCTCGGTGAGGGGGGGGGGCCTGCGCGCGAAGCTTATTCAGCGACGCGCGATACGGGCGACCCCAGGGGTCACGGTCGAGACCGTCCAGCATCTCCTGCCAACTCGCGTCCTTGGCGGACCGGATGGCCAGCCGAAAGGCGGTACGCGCACTGCGGTACGCCTCATACAGCTGGCCCTCCCGCTCAGCATCGCGGCGACGCCGCCGGCTGCGGGTGTAGGACCTTCAGGCACTAATGCACGCCGCACGAAAGTCCGCCAGTCTTGGGGACCACCAGTAGACCCCCTGCCTCGGAGGTAGACGCCGCACCCTGGGCATGGCCGCATCGCAGACCTGCGTTAACGCACTCCACAGCCCACTCCACGATCGCCTGCCCGCGATCGTCCGTCATCGGGGACCCCCACGCCGTGGATTTGGCGTTGAAGTCCCCCAGGACCAGGACGAGGCCTGGTGCCAGTCGCCGTATCGAAGCCTCCAAGGTGGTGAGGGAGGCCCCGATATCGTCCATCCTCCTATTAGGGGAGAGGTATACACTGTAGAGCGTGACCCCTCCCCAATCCGCCGCGACAAATTCCTCGCCCCTATCCATGAGGGATAAGGACGGGAAGTGCCGCAGCGTGGAGGCGACGATTGCCGCGGTTCCGTTCCGGCTGACCACCCAATTGGGGTGATCAGGCACACAGTACGGTTCCGCGACTACGGCTGCACCGAACGACCACTCCGCCATGGATTGCAGGAGGAGATCCTGCGCACCGGCGGAGTGGTTGATGTTGGCCTGCAGGAGGTGAGTGGATTGGGCAGCCATTAGTGGGCCGTTTCCATCACCTCCTCGCTGGCGGGCGATCGGGCCGCGCTAGGAACGGGAGCGGCCGTGGTCGAAAGGCCGCTCCGCCCCTTTGGGGCCGAAGCCGGAGGTCTGCACGCCCCAGAGCCCATGCGGTGCTTGGCAGGCTTGTTGCCCGCCGCACATGCGGGGCAGTGGGGCGGGGTGGCGCAAGATGCCGCCATATGCCCAGTCTGACCGCAGCGGAAACAGAGTCCGCCGCAGTCAAAGCAATTAGTGCATGTTGGCCGGGTGTGCCCATCCGCCATGCACTTGAAACACCTCGAAGGCCGGTGCTCCAGCACGGTGACTCGTGCTGAGCTCCAGCCCACGAGGAGCCTGCCTGAGCCAGCCAGTTGCCTGACCGACTCCACTGGGCACTGCACTCAGGCGGCACCTACGCCGCCCGGACCGGGGCGAATGGCGCCAACCCGGACGGTGTCCATGGGACACCCGGTTTTCGAGGCAATGGCCTCCCGGATGTCTTCCACCGTGACTAATCCCCCATACTAGATGGTTCTCCTTAGTTTTTACCCTCCATAGTTTAAATGAAACAGCTAGTTGTCTCAAAATAACACTAGAGTGTATCAATATCGCAAAATTATGGGCGTTGTATACCTAAATGCCAGTTCCTTGACAAAGTCTTGGCTCAATAATTTATAAACATAACCACATTATCAGGGCTCACTTCAATAGTGCAATATTTACATTTGAACATTTTTATTAAATTTTAATTAGCAGTAAGAGACAAGCTCAATTTAATAATCTCAAATAATACTACTAGAATATGCCGTAAATAAATTGCGAGGTTAAGTAATGATACTTAATTCAAGCAAAGTAGTACCTATATATTTAAATTACTCTATGAAAGTAGGTAGGTAAGTATCTGTCAAACACCACTTTTTCGAGTGTCTAACAGTGTACGGCTGTGTTCAACAGTGTACAGTGTACGGCTGTGTTCAACAGTGTCGTTGATGGAAAACACTTTATCGAACACTGCGTCACTTTTTGTATTAAATGGAAAGCACAAAAGGAGTCCGAACGTAATGTTGAACGAATGGTCTCAATTTAGGGAACAGAAATTTTGCCGTTAGAGCGCGACACTTTTCAAGAAATAATCCTTACGCGGGAAGTTTTGTTGCTATTGACAGCTCTGGAATTTTATATTTAAATTAATTAAATACAACATTCGCGAGCCATTTGTCGCGACAAAGGGTAATGTCAAGAGTTTTGGTGCGAATGTGGAAATGTCATGTCACGCTCTTGTATTATATTCATTTCTTTAGTGTTTTCTAGTGTTATACAGAATAATTTTGGTGGTATTTTACGGAATATGATACAATTTCAAGTGCGGAAGTGTAGTGAATATGGTATAAAAGTGGTTTAGTACATGTATTTTCATGTTTCCTCAAAATTTCCAACGAAATGATTAATTTGGTTATCAGCACCCAATTAATGGTAACGATTTGATTTATGCTAGGGCCGCACCTGCGTGTATCGTACCGAAATAATGTGTGGCGAAGCTTCATACGTTCTGTTTTGTACACTAGAATGTTAACGCGAATGTTATACAGTACTATACTGTGGTCATATCATAGTATATTATCTATGGGTCATATTAGCGACTTCGGTATTTTACACGAAGCATCGTGTAATAATGGGGCTGGCCAGTAGAAACTTTTCGCAGATGTCGCTAGTATAGCTTGAACCTGTCAAACTTGTTTTGTGTTTGTTGTGCTTGTGATTATAAGTTTTTGAAATTCGGGCGTGTTAAGAGGATGGAATTTACAATAAATATATATTCGACATGGAGGATAAACGAACTAAAAGCTGAACTAAGAAAACGTGGTGCTTCCTTACAAGGAAGAAAGGCAGACCTTATTCAAAGGTATAACCTTAAATCTAGTATAACTTGCTCTCATTTGTTAAATACTAAGTTTTTTAATGTAATTATTATACCTTTAATATTCCTACAGTTGTAGATAAATATACATAGCATAAAAAGAGAATAATCCTTACGAATATGTATCATAAAACATAATTCATGGACTATGATTATTTTGTTTACAGATTGGAATTATACGATCTTAATTTTAATTTCGGGAGCCCGATAGTGGGACGTTTATGAGCCAAGATGAAGATGAGTGAAAGCAGTTGGAATTAATAAACAAAAAGGGTGTGATATTTTATCACGATAATGCTAGACCACACAATCTTTAGTCACTCAGCAACAATTAAGAGAGTTTGATTGGGAGGTGTTAATGCTTTAATAAAGCATTTAGAAGAGGAGGTCTGAGCCCAACAGTGGGACATATATAGGCTAAGATGATGATGATGATGAAATGTTGGCACATATATATTGTAATTAAATGTAAATAAAAAAAAAATCTTGGTTTTTAATGCTCATTTTTTTTCCCCAACCTTATAAATTACACCAGTCACTTATTTTTATTCACATTTCCTTCCCTAAAGTTACATAACATAATACATATGTAAAATATTTGTAAAGCTAAGGGATCAATATGAAATTAAGGGTGTTTGAAGTATTTTGTATGTCTTTTTTTATCCAATGAGTTGTTCTATATGTACTCTTTGACTAGAAAGTTGCTAACAACTAACTAAACAATTAGTAATTTAAACATTATAGTAATTTCAAAATCGGGTTATCGCATATTAATTTAATTAATAAAATACAGAATTGTTACTCTGCAGACAGGCCTATGATATGACACCAGAAGTATAGCACTTCAAACTATTTGCCATTGGTAGAAAACTGCATTTTATTTTAAATATCGATGCTGGTGTTCCAATCCTGAAATACGAAAAATATGTGATGACATTTATTGGTAGTACTGCAGAATATTTTATTGGTTAAATAAGCTAACATACCTGTATGAAAACTCATTTTTTGATAATCTGAGTCGAGGAAAAGAAAATGACATAGTTTGGAATTTCTTTCTGATAAAGTTGGGTCTCCTTATAGGTTTTAGCCACTTTTTCATCACGTCTTTGGCCTTAGGGGATCGATGTGTACCTTGTTCATAACAAAATGCGACTTCACACTTTTTGGCATGTCAGTATTTAATATAAAAGATTTTATTTGAAATATCTCCTACGAAAATGAATAGTTATGGGTAAAGCTATGCTAGCGCCACTTTGACAGTTGCCAACCCCACGAAATAATTTTCATGCGTTTAATATTATTATGGATGACGAGTTACATAATGATGCTTCATAATGGTGTAAAAATTCTAACACCATTTTATCACTCCACTCCATATTTATTGATTAACTGGAGATCCTCGAACACGTCTAACACATCGAAAATTTCCGCTGAAATGAAAAACGCTAGTCTGACTAAAGAGCGCGATATATTGGCGCGCTAAATCTTTTGACTTTTTGCCACCCAAGCGATAACGCACACGAAGCCCGAATGTTCGCGACGATAGCGATATGATGAACGGTCACATCTGCGTGTATCGTTTCATTGCACGAAGCTTCGTGACGATACACGCAGATGCGGCCCTAGCATGACTGATGAACAGTGACTTGATAGTCATTGTCCATAGATAATATACTATTAAAAAGGTAGTCATTGTCCGTCAGTAAGTCAAGTCGTTGTCTGTCGTAGTCTGTCTAATCTAAGAAGTGCACTTTGACAGCTGTCTGAGTAAGTTGTCTAGGTATGTGAACCAAATAATCGCTATCGAAAATATCCGATTTTACTGAGAAATCGATATTGATTCTTTATAGTTAATAATCGGTTTATTATTTATTTTTCAAAAAGGTGATGAATAAATTAAGTGCTAAATTAGTACTAAACAAATTTAATTATTTCAGCATAGAGATTCATCATATTTAGTAGGATTAGGTTAATTAAAAATAAAAACTGGATTTGAAAATGGCTATTTATTAAGAATTACTACTATTACTTGAATTATCAGCGTCGCGAACATTAATAATTATTTCCTCATCAATCAAAGTGTCGAAATGTACTTCTCTGTCAAAATCTCTATTCGATTAATTGTATTATTCTTATATTTTTACCGATTATTTGGATTATCGTGAATTGGAAGTTGTCCAAGCACTACTGTATAGAACGTTATGACGTGACATTGTTAGGTCGTCACCAAAGAGTAAAGTTATTAAACTGAGAAAGAGTGGCAACTCGATGATAAAATATGCATGTATGGAAAGTGCTGCTACCCAGAGTTTAAGCGTTGAACTAAAGTTGAAGTGATATATATACATATCTACATGTGTATGTGTACAAAATATTATTATTATATATATATTATTATTATATGATACAGAATATTCTTTTACTATGAGATCTACCCTAAAATATAAAAAAAAACCATATCAGTTGATATCGAAACAATAATAATATAAGTTTAACAATGAAAATTGATATAATTTTCAGAAAGTACATCAATAATCGAAAATAGATCGATGACAATAACTATCTACACTATGAACAAAAAATAACAATTCTCAGTTGTCAAACGTTTGACAGACAGGACAAAATGGCAGCAGCTAAGTTTGTACAACCAGTCTGTAGGCGGCGTGACGGTCAGTAAAAAAAAGTAATGTTTTAAGTGTGCCCCCCCAGGTCGTCACCAAAGAGTAAAGTTATTAAACTGAAACTGTAAAACTGTCGTCACTAACAATTACTATCTATCATGTTATTTCTATTTTAAATTAGTTGTACGAGTTTCAACATTAGATTATTGTACAAGAAAGTCACCCGCAATGTTAATTATGTAAATAACTTAATAGTTGTTTAAAATTTCAGATTTAGTGTTTACAAACATGTGTATACGTTTGACCGAGGTAATTGTGTATTAAAAAATGCAAAACGTCAAAATGCACTTCTTAGATTAGATGAACTATAATTACAATTTGAAGAAGCGATAAATAATATGTGAAGATAATTAATAAGGAAGACAAGGCAGTAAGGTCGACTGACTATAGCCTACCCATAAGGGCGATAAGTTAAAAAAAAGGGTAATGTCAATTTCAAATTCCAATCCCTATTCATACCATACACGAAGTATAGATACACAGGAGTCCGAACGTAATGTTAAAAGAATGGTCTCAATTTAGGGAACAGAACTTTTTGCCGGTAGAGCGCGCCACTCTTCAAGAAATACTTATTCGTTTAAAATTTTAAATCTTTACATGGGAAGTTTTGTTGCTATTAACAGCTGTGAAAAGTTTTGTATAAATGATAATGCATCATTGCTGTGTATTTGGATGTAGGAAACCAGGGAACCATTCATTTCCAAAAGA
The DNA here is from genome assembly GCA_905163515.2 of Lymantria monacha. Taxonomy (NCBI): domain Eukaryota; kingdom Metazoa; phylum Arthropoda; class Insecta; order Lepidoptera; family Erebidae; genus Lymantria; species Lymantria monacha. The sequence continues at coordinate 33,498,607 of LR991092.1, read as the reverse complement.
AAAAAGCTAGAAAACTATGAGAAGCAGCAACTCGTAAAGACTTTCATCCCAAAGAACATTTGAAAATATGTTCAACATATTTTAAATCCGAAGATTTCATTCAAATTGGAAAGCATTCAGGTGATTTAATCTCATTTATAGAATAACATTTACTTTTATCACCTAAAACAAGTATTTATGATTTTATTCCTAACATAACCTAAAATCTTAATTATTATTTCCAGGACTAACTAATACCAGGCGCATTTTAAAGAAGGGAATGGCCTTCAGTATTTCCATGGACTAAAATTGAAGATATAAAGTCTGAACAAAGGCGAGAACGTGATCAGCGCGTGATTCTAAACGAAAATTGTGTTTTTCATATATTGAAAAGTGTGATGGCTTAGCTTATACTCCAAGTGTTACTACAGCTACATGCAATACTTCATCCAAGGCGACAGCATTGAACTTTGGCGTCGATTGTGTTGAAGAAATTGTGATCCAAGAAAATAGTGTATATAACTTGGAAAATGTGCAAAATGATATTGGTATTGTTCGTGAATGTGCAACTCAAAAAAATTACCAATTTTACACAATAGAATCCTTTAGGCATTATGCTAAAGGTATTGGCTTTTTATACTGGATTTGAATCATAAAGCAAATTTATGTTTGTGTTTTATATTTTGTGCCCTGAAGCCTATTCAATATCCTATAAAAGAAGTTCTCTTAGGTCTGAGTGTTGAAGACCAGTTCTTTTTGACGTTAACGAAGTTGAGGAGAAATAAGGAAGACTATAAGCTATTTAATTTTTTGATGCAAGTTCCTGTATTGTATCAAACATATTTATTACATGCATTAACTTTTTGCATCAAATGTGGTCAATGCTGAATATTTGATAGCCTGACAGGTAATTAGTGGATTTCTACATGCCTGAAGGATTTAAAAAATATTACCCTTCTACTAGAGTCATTGTAGATTGTACGGAAATACCTATACAACAACCTGTTAATCCATATATACAAAGAGCCGTATGGAGTTCATACAAGAACCGTTCTACTGTTAAGTATGAAGTAAGTCATTTTTAAGGCAAAAAGTCAGTTGCCTGGTATGACCATTGTAGCAGATTGGAAACTTTCTTCAAAGAGAATATACATTGTATGTGTTATAGGTTTAACTAAAATCTATTGTATATTCCACAATTCTGTGAATATTATATTCCTCTCTTGTCAAAAATATATTTTGTATGTGTTATGACATGTAACTTCCATGAAAATATTGTTAAAGTACAGCATAACTTCTTCTACTCTGTATTTTTTAACTTAAAAAAGTTTTCATTTACTATTTTTGTATTTTTATTTAAAACAATTTTTATAAAGTAAATAAACTCATTTATCAAAGTAAATTCATTTAATCAATAATTTAACAATGACATGTGGGTATTGCTTAACATTTAAATTATTTATAGAAACATTTGAGATACTTTAAACTTTAACAAACAGATGTAAATATCGCTTAATATTAAAATTATTTAAAGAAACAGTTGGCATACATTTTACTTTAAAAACCACAATATAAGTATTGCTTATTATTAAAATAAAAATTATTTGTAGAATCATTTGGCGTAGTTTTTACAGAGTACTTTGTCTAGTACCTAATGCTGGTCGGCGGGCCACCGAAGTCAAAGATCGGGTACCGGTGGCCCGCTCGCACGGCGAAGAGAGGAGTTTGCAGGGTGGGTTCATGGGGTTGCGTGCCGCCTCTTCTGTCGCCCCGGACGTTTTTGTCGGGGCGCGTTTCATCACTAATTGCATAATAATTATTTTTGCTTGTAAGGGCACTTTACCTCTAAAATCGCTTCTTTGCCAATAAGTCTATCAAGAGACGCCCCCAAATATGGCTTATTTTTAGATAAAAACAATCCACATTTCTGCACCTTCATTGCAGTACTTCATAAAAATGTATAGCCCCTGACTTAGTCTTTTCCATGTAGTGATTGTTTGTATTTGAACTCTAATGTATTCAAAATTCTTTGGGCTACCTTATTTTTGCTTTTATAGAAACTGCTTTGCAACATGTATGGAAGTAACTAGCTGTTATATGATTTCTGCGAATTTTATGCCATTCAAAGTTATCAGCCTGATTTCTCGTCAATTGTTCAATATCTCTTATATTGCTGTCTGTTATATCACCAGATTGGTCACATATTGAAGGAAGGTGGAGTCAATAGTGTCCGAACCGGCGAGCGTGTATGAAGAGAATTATGAATGTTGAGGAAGCGACAGAGTGTCAGAGAACTCTATCCTTGCATACTTCACTCGCTTCCTCAACATTCATAATTCTCTTCATACAATATTATATCACAATGATGTAAGTTTAGCAATATTTCTTTTTCCAGGTTTGCAGCATATCTATCTTACCCGTGAGTGATCGTAAGAGATGACTAAGGGATATAAAACGCATATAACATCTATTGCAAGAGAAGGAAAACTCGAAACAAAACCCTATACCAACACATCTGACCAGCGTGGTATAGTAGGTTTAAGTTCCCTCCCATTACGGAGGAGGCCCGAGCTCAACAGTGGGACATACATGGGCTGTGATGATAATGATGATGGGAAGATAATTAATATTTTCGATATTTTTCTTTTTCTTGAAGGTAATTTGTCAGCTTTAAGAGGAGATCCAAAATAGTTTAAAGGCCTAGGAAAACTTTGCAGATGTTGTGTACATGAAACATTTACAATAATTTTTCTTTTCGTCCACTTACACAACCATGAACAGCACAACACCTTCCCATTTCTTTTTAATATTATTTTATATTTAAATTAATTAAATTCAACAATTTCAACATTCACGAACTAACGCGCGTTTACGTGTAATAATAATAATAGCATCGGTACGTCCACGAAGTATAGATACATACATGTATATATATATATATATATATATATATATATTCATGTGTATATATAGATATATGTATCTATAATTCGTGGGTGCGATCTTAACACTAGCGTAGCCAGTGGCAGAAAAAAGAACTAAGATCTGGGTTTATTTTTGTGACCAAAAATACTATGGAAAAGCCTATACCGTTCGGACTCCTGTGTATCTATACTTCGTGATACCATAGATCAATATACCTTTAATTCATACGTAGTATCTCTTACTAGTCTGTGCCGTATTCCATACCTACCAGGCGTGGCCAGTGGCCAGATATCGTTTGTTTGTTTATTAACAAGTTAACAGTATCACCTGTATCACGCATTAACCTGTCAAGTAACTGGAAATTACCTACGCCTTACATGTCTGGGATACAGGAAAGCCATAGGATACTGTAATCCAAGAATACAAGTAGGTACTGTTCCTGACAAAATATTGATCAATAAAACCTGCATAAATATTAAAAATTTACCTCGAGTTTTGTAGCTTTACACATATTGAGTATATGTTATATTATTGACACTTTAACATTTTAATTTCGATTTAGTCATTACCTATTTATAAGCATGTCGTTGAAGCCGTACATCGTTGAGCTGGATTTAGACACAAAAACTATATTAAAAATATTTCTTTATGAAAATGTACGTAATATAGAAAGTATCCGTGACAATATTACGAAAGGTGTTTGGAAGTGTGCTGTGATTAAGCCTAGTTTAATATTAGACCCTTTCCAAGTAGCTGTAGCTGCTAACAGAGCTGTAGTTGCAGAAAAATTCAGTACAATGGTGACACGGACTGTGTTTGCTGAGATTTTATATAATTTATCATTAACTAAGAATATCAGCCAGAGTTTAAGCAAATTCGGCATAGAAACGGATAATAACTTACTAATATGTTTCCTGGTCAGAGACGGGCAAGACAACAGCAGTGATATCTTACCACTGATTGAAGGACAACAATGTCCAATTACAGATCTAAGTAACTACACAAATATGAAAGATGTGAAGAGTGCGTATAAACTTCACAATATCAGAGACGGTGATGATTTACTTGATATTATTGTAAGCAGAATAGTTTGCAAGAATTTTGTATCTTATTAAATATAACCAATTATAAGTATTATTGCATTTTTGATTTTGTTTACAATATTGAGAAAAGGCTCTGAATTAATTAGTAACTTATTTATTAGGTAGTATAAAAATTTACCATTAATTTGTAATGATCTTAATTGATTGAATTAGGCGATACATGGCGGAAATCCATTATTATTATAAAATGGAGGAGAGGAAGGAAAACCCACCACTTTCCCATGGTTAATCAATATACCGTAAACCTCAAAAAAGGAAGGAATACGGGATGGGATCAAGGTGGAATAGGATATAAGGAAATCTTACTCCTGTGATGAGCACCGCCTCCAGAACTTCTACTTGCAATTTTCCGCAGAACTTCGAATAAAGATTCGACACGTGTTTCGCTTCTAAACGAGGCATCCTCAGGACGGTTCGACTTAAAATGCGCTCCGATTGACTGTACGCACGCCTTTTATACCCGCTCCACTATCAAACTACCCGCTTTGAGTCATTTTATTGACACGTAATCAACTTTAAGAGTGGGGATGTATTAAAGTTTGTTCATTCAGCAATGCATGTTTGCTACATTTTAAAATCTCTAATTGTTCCAATATACATAGCCTGAAATCTTTGCTACAAATATGTAAGGGCTCGAAAGTATTATATTAGCGGGTGTGCTTCCGGTTGATTTGGAGATTCAGAGACGAGCGTCAATGTATTACACCACAAGGGAAACTATAAATACCGATTTCCTTCTACCGCGTGACCGAAATAAAATTGCTAGATTGTTTGCGCCACAATCCAATGTCTATGAAGAGCTTTTAACTGAATGGCAAGAAAGATGGGATTCATCATCGAAAGGCCGTCATCTTTATAAATTTTTTCCATGCATCCGAAAGCGCCTGGAGAAAGTGTGGCTAGAGGTTGACCATTTTGTGGCCCAATTTTTAACTGGACATGGCAACTTTAAAAGCTATTTTCTTTTAAACTCGTACCTTCACCACTATGTCAATGTTCCACACCTGACCATGAGTATGAACAATCAGCACTTCACATTCTCTGGGAGTGCGATCTCTGGCGAAACGAGCGTAACCTTATGTTAAACAGTTTGCAAGTCACCTGTGGAGTAGTATACTATACGGACCTTGTGGCAACTCGAGAAAATTTCCTTGCGTTCATGCGTTTCTGCCATACCTACTGTAGCAATCAATCTTAACGCTCGCATATAGGCCCCGTTAAGCTCTTCCGTATCCGTGTGCTTATGTACACGCGCCTACATATAAATTAGCTAAATATTTGAATACATTAATAAAGGATAAATCGCGCTTTAAACCAAAATACAGTATTAAAAATAGTATCGAATTAATAGACAAAATTAGAGAGGTCCATTTACCATTTAATGCCAAATTAGTTTCTTTAGATGTAGAGAGCCTATTCACAAAGGTCCCATATAAGGAATGTTTAGTACATACATATGTACATATCATCACGCCATATCCCTTGCAGGGTAGGCAGAGAGAACAGAGTGCCAGAGAACTCTATCTCTGCATACTTCACTCGCTTCCTCAACATTGGAAATGTTTAGTTGTATTTGTTTTTTTGTTTTATTTTTTTTTTTATTTTTTATTTGAATGTTTAGTGTTCTTAAAAAATATGTTTCGAACACAAAATATACATCCAGGACAAACAAACGACATTCTGAGCTCTGTATGAAGCAAAATTATTTCCAATTTAATAACGAACACTACATTCAAAAAGAAGGTCTAGCAATGGAGTCTCCTTTAAGTCCTTGGCATGGCAGACATCTTTATGGACGTTTATGAACGTAAATACGTAGTCCAAAAAAGTAGATTGTTATATTATTACCGTTATGTTGATGATATATTACTAGTATGGACTGGGTCTACCCGGCAACTTCATCAATTTGTTAATAGAATGAACACTTTACATCCCAAAATCAAATTTAAATTAGAAGAAGAAGAAGAGAATAATATGATCGAACTTTTTAGATCTTACCATACGTAGGGAAGGCAATAGGCATAAATTTGAAGTTTATCGTAAGCAAACGTGTACAGATACTACAATACCTGTGTCAACGTGTCACTCGTGGCAACATAAACTAGCAGCATTCCATAGCTTGATACATAGATTATTTAAATTGCCCCTAAGCAATGAGTCCTATAGAAAAGAACTCAATATCATATATTATATCGCCCAATCCAACGGATATAATAAAGAGTTGATCGATAGGCTAATTAAAAGAAAAGAAAGTAATCGTCGGCTTTCAGAAATTTCCATACCTCCACAGGTATACTGTCGGGGCCAACTGCTTTACCATTTTTCATACTCTGGACAGCCTTTTTTACTTCATCTATACTTACTTCCTCTACCAAACCCAAGTTGGTCGGTAGATTCTCTATTTTACCAGTCCAAACGTTCTCCTCGTTCATTAATTTTTTAAAATAACTTTTCCACCGCTCTTTTATTTCTTCATCATTCATTAAAACTCTTCCATTACAATCTTTTATACATTTAACAAGCACAACATCTCTAGCATTCCTTTCTCTCGCTTTCGCTAGACGGTATAATTCTTTCTGTCCATTAGGACTGTCGAGACGTTGGTATAATCTGTCTTGAACCTTACCTCTAGCGATTGCGACACCTTTCTTACCTTTTTTCTTACATTCCACATGAGCTATTCTTTTTTGCTCTTTCAACACCGGATTATCATCACTCACACTTGTCCATTCTTTAAAAGCATTCTTCTTTTCTTTCAAAACCTTTTGTACACTATCATTCCACCATCATGTATCTCAATCAATTATTCCTTTACCTTTCGTTTGACCCAGAATATTCTTCGCTACTTCCCTTACATAGGAAGCCATTTCATTCCAACATTCATTTACAGTCTTTTCGTTCGTCCTTTTTTCCATCTCAATCATTCTATGAACCACTCTCTTTTTCGAAATTCTTTCGCGAAATCTTATTTCTCTAGCATGAACCACTTAATTTTTGGTGGGGGCCTAGGTTTAAACTTAGCTATTTGCACTGAGATTTTAACTTCCAGTAACAATAAGCGATGTTGGGCAGTTAAAGGTTCACCCGGGATGACCTTGCAGTCCACTACTGCGCGTATGTTATTTCTTCTATGAAGAAAATAATCTATTTGGCTGCTGTGGTTCCCGCTTTTATAAATGGTTAAGTGACTTTTGCGCTTCTCAAAGAAGGTATTGACAACAGCCAAATCGAAGGCTGACGCAGCCTGCAGTAGAGTTTCGCCTTCCGGGTGCCGCCTCTCTAAGCCCCACCCGCCATGCACTCTCTCATAACCTGCTTTCATCCTTCCTACATGTCCATTAAAATCACCTCCTATATAAATTATCTCACTCTGTGGAATACACATTAATATTGAACCCAAATCCTCCCAAAACTTACCTTTCGCTACATCATCGCATCCAGCCTGTGGCGCATACACACTCAAAATGTTAATTTATCGAAAACCACTTTAATTGCGATAATTCTGTCATTCACTCTCCTTACATCCGTCACACATTTTTTCAATTCCTTATCCAACACTATACCCACTCCATTTCTCTTACCATCGCCTCCAGAATAGAAAAAATTATAACCCATTCCAATCTCTCTAGCTCTCATACCCTACCCATCTTGTCTCTTGCACACATGCTACATTCACTCGTCTTCTTTCCAAAACATCCGCTAGCTCTCTTCTTCTTCCAATCATCGTACCTATATTCCAGCTTACCATTTTTGGTCTTTACACCATCAAGTTAATTTATTATCATATTGTGCTGGGATGTCAGAAAGGAGGTGAGGTGAGGTATGCGGAAGCAGGCACAGTAAGTTACAGTGGACAACAAAATAGCTTGAGTTAAAATATCATATCAACCAAAGGCAAATGAGAGCAGCTTGCTAGTATAACATAAATCTTTGGTCTAGCAAATGAGAGCAGCTTGCTAGTATAACATAAATCTTTGGTCTAGCAAATGAGAGCAGCTTGCTAGTATAACATAAATCTTTGGTCTAGCAAATGAGAGCAGCTTGCTAGTATAACATAAATCTTTGGTCTAGCAAATGAGAGCAGCTTGCTAGTATAACATAAATCTTTGGTCTAGCCAATGAGAGCAGCTTGCTAGTATAACATAAATCTTTGGTCTAGCCAATGAGAGCAGCTTGCTAGTATAACATAAATCTTTGGTCTAGCCAATGAGAGCAGCTTGCTAGTATAACATAAATCTTTGGTCTAGCCAATGAGAGCAGCTTGCTAGTATAACATAAATCTTTGGTCTAGCCAATGAGAGCAGCTTGCTAGTATAACATAAATCTTTGGTCTAGCCAATGAGAGCAGCTTGCTAGTATAACATAAATCTTTGGTCTAGCCAATGAGAGCAGCTTGCTAGTATAACATAAATCTTTGGTCTAGCCAATGAGAGCAGCTTGCTAGTATAACATAAATCTTTGGTCTAGCCAATGAGAGCAGCTTGCTAGTATAACATAAATCTTTGGTCTAGCCAAAGAAGCATCTCATACACTGATTATGAACTTTAGATTTGTGTAATATAGTATTTGTTTTTGAAGTTATACTCCTTTAGGCGCATTATGAAAAATGATGAGAGTGAAACTTTAGGATGCGCGTGTTTAGTTAATTGTGTATATATTATATTTATTTATATATATATATATATATATAGGTATTATATTTAGATATATGTATTATTAATACTCAATATTACCTGTAATAGGTATCAGGTTATTATCATATCGGACAAATAAGGTAGTAAAGCAAACAACCTTATAACAATACATTTAATTTACATAGCAATTTATCATAATACTATTCAATGAAAATAAGCAAAGTATTACCATTAAATACACAACTACATAATGATACAAAAATACAACCTTAGATGTTAACATTACGAAAGCCAACAGCAACTGACCGTTTCACCTTTTTTTTTTTTTTTTGATATCGTAGTGGTCCGAAATGCGTCCCCCGGAACCCTCGGACACACACCCCCCGGAACGGGGAGTGTGGGACTCCTAACCTCGGGGCTAGGTTACCCACTAAAACGTATCCACTGCGATTGCTGTTAGCCGAGAGGGCTTTGACAGCTTAACCGGACTATGGGTGAGCGCTGAGGGCTTTCAACCCGGTATAAGTTTTAAGCGACATCGCCCTAGGGCTCTCCCTGCGGAGAACGGACCTCGGCTCGGGGCGTCGCTGATAGCAAAGTGGGCGTGCCCACGTTTGAAGTATTGACTGTTGCGCGTCGCTTCTTCCTTCCCCGGCGGCGGAGGCGAAAGCGCGAGTATTTATGTGTTATGGCCGCGCGGGCCGTGTTGGCTCTTTTTTGAGCGATTGTAATTTCATCATCAGCGTCGGTCAGTGCGTGTCGAGGACGTCGGATCGCGGATATTTTTGATGGGGTGTAGTTAGCCGCCTCAACCACTAATTGGTTGGGGTGAGTCATGGCAGAGTGAATGAACCTCTGGGAGCACCGTTTCATGTATTGCCTGATGGTCGGCAATTCGAGGTTGACGTGAAGGTCGACGTTTCGAATGAACCACGGTGACCTCGTAGCTCGTCGCATGAACCGGTTTTGTAGTGATTGTAACTTGCGGGTCCTTGGTGGATTAACGTGTGCGAACACTACGCTGGCATAGGTCATGATAGGCCGTATGCAGGCAGTGTATAATCTGACCTTATTCTTCAAGGATATTTTTGATTTGGCGTTTAGGAAACAATGAAGACGGCCCATCACAAAGGCAGCGCGCTCGCGAACCTGCCTTATGTGTGGTACGAAGGTGAGTCGACTGTCAAGGGTCACTCCTAGATATTTGGCTTGCCTGCACCATGTGACAGGCTTATTGAATAAGGGGAGGGATGTCATCCGGAGAGCAGATGCGGGCAGTTCGTTTAGTAAACATGACCGCTTGACTCTTCTCAGGATTTATTTCTATTCTCCATTTCGTATACCAATTGGCAAGGGCGGTGACCGCTTTCTGGAGTGTCTTAGCTATCGTTGTCGGGGAATAACCTGCACAAAAGAGTGCGGTATCATCGGCATAGAGTGCCGTATGTACACGAGTGAATTTGGGTAGATCGCTAGTGTATAACGTGAAGAGGAACGGAGAGAGGACCGATCCCTGAGGGACACCGGCCTTGATAGGGTGGGCGGTCGACAACGTCCCGTCCACCCTGTAGCGAAAGCTGCGATGACTTAGGTAGTCATGTATGATTAGAATTAAATATTCTGGGACTTTAAAGCTATATAGTTTATGAATTAGGCCCTCATGCCAAACTTTTTCGAACGCCTTCGCTACGTCTAGTAATAGTACGCCAGCGTACTTGCCTCTAACGAACTGACTACTGGTGTACTCGACTAACCTATATACTTGTTGGACACAGCTGTGCTGTGGACGAAAGCCAAACTGCGCGTCGGGTATTAAGGCGTTAGCCTCAGCGAATGTACGTAGCCTACTGAGTACTATCCGTTCGTATAATTTGCCTAAGCTACTCAGTAGGCTGATAGGGCGATAACTATTAAGTTCGGTACGTTTTTTGCCGGGTTTGTGGATTCCGATTACCACGGCCTCTTTCCACTGTGAAGGAAAGATGTTATAAGTGAGGGCTGCGTTAAAAATACTACACAGTATTAATATTAGGTGGGCGGGGCATAGTTTTATGACTTTATTAGTTATTCCATCCGAACCTGGGGCTTTCCTAGCTCCTAGACCCTTGATCAGCGACCCGACCTCGTCGGTGGACACTGCTGGAATAGGTTGGTCGTGGTTGTCGTTTACTTGCGATCGCGATAGATTGATACGACGAGCCACTTCGGTGTTGATGTGGTGGTGGTGTGCCGCGTCTTGGTCGTATAGTGTGCTCGGCGTCCATGAATGCCGGCGGTTGGTTGCGTAGATTAAGGGGAGGGAGTGTGGACACTATATCTTTTTTGAGAGAGCGAGAAATCTGCCAGAAGGCTGTGTGCGAAGGCACTAGCTCTTCTAGTGTGGCGTCTCATTTGCTCTGTCTAAAATTGCTAATTTCGGACTTGACCTTCCTTTGGAGAGTCCTCAGGCGTTTGCGGTTGTCCTCCGTAGGATATCGGTCGTACGCGCGGGTCGCGACGTTCTTTTGTCGCAACAGTTCACGTACGTCGGCCGGCAGGGGCTCTACGATTGCTCGTATCGGGTACTCCCGCGAGCAGCCGTCGACTGACGACTGCACGTGTTCTGTGAACGAATCGATCGCCTGGGAGGTATCTTCCTTGGACCTAATGTCTTTCGGAATTTGATCAAGGTGTACCGATGTGGTCGTCTTAAGATTTCTCTTTAGTTGACCCCAGTCGGTGATCAGCCTTGTCGTTTCGTGGTTTTGGCCTGAGGGGCCTGGGGTGGAGGAGGCGAGATCCAGAGTCACCGGACGGTGATCTGAGTCTAATTCGTGATGTACTTCTATTAAACATTAACGTATATTTATGTTTTTGAGTAGTACTATGTCTAATATGTCTGGCTTGTTCGAGACGATGTAAGGGAAATGCGTCGGCTCTAATGGCGCTATGACGTCAAAACCTAATCTGTCTTAATATAGCTCTAGAGCCTTGCTCCTCTTGTTGGAACTGAGACAGTTCCACGAGGTATTCTTGGTTTTAAGGTCACCGCCAATGATGACGGCGCCGCCCAAGTCAAACAAGGCCTTGAGATCGCTTTCTATAAGATTATATGTTCCCCTAGGGGTTAGATAAGCTGAAACTAGTGTAATTGGCTGATGGCCAGTGAGGGCTAGACAGCATACAGATGCTTCAATATGGGCCAGATGGGGCGGATCCACAGGCGTGCACTGCAGCGATTTCTTACAGTAGATGAGTGTCCCCCCTAGTCGTCCGGTAGTCCTGTCATTACGAACTATATTATAATTCACAATTTTAGGGTCCCGGTTGGAAGGTTTAAGGAACGTCTCCTGAACCATAAGAATATCAAGCTGTTGTTCCTTTAGGAATGTACCTACTTCATCCCTCTGTTTGAACAGGCTATTGGCGTTGAATGTCGCTGACTTTAGGTGTCGTGGTTTGACTCTGCCGTTAGGACGTGAATCCATTATTAATTATATTCTAAAGAGCCCAGCATTTCCAGCGTGGGAGCGAGTCTGACGGCGATGTTGAAGAGGGCAAGGGTGTCGCCTCTGTTCCTTCTCAACCCGGCTGATATTTCGCGGATCTCCGCGAAGTCAATAAGTGCTGCGAAATATGCCGCAAGCGCTAGATCCGTGTCTAGTCCTTGTGGGGTCTTTGGGAGCGCGTTGTGTACTACCCTAACCGGCGGTGTCACGGGTTTGTTGATCTTGATGCCCATAAGGGGCTTAGGTTGGCCTTCGGTAGGCTTGTTATGTCCAACGGTTGGCGGGGAAGCTGAGGGTGTAAGGGGCGATTCCAGGCGTTATGATTCACAAAGGCCTTATTGTAGTATTTGGCCCTGTTTTGTTGCGGGACCATTCTACGTGGCGCTCTAGGGCAGCCACGGTAGTTGGCCGGGTGGCCCATCTCACCGCACAGTACGCACGAAGGCGGCTCTGTGCAGAGCGATAGGTTCTTGGGCCTCTCACACTCTTTGGTGTGGTGATCACCAAGGCATTTAATACACCTAGGCTGGGCGAACATTGGGCGATATTGCCCGTTTTATATTGGGGTTCGACTAAAATGCCGGATAGCCCACATATTCTGGTAACCTTGTAGATACCTTTACCCTCAGGGGTGTTGCTAAGGCATACAAGGACCATGTTCATTGGGAGTCTGCACTTTCCGCGTATCATGCGGTGGACTTCTTTTACGGGGAGGTCAAGGCCTCTGAGGGATTCGAGGATCTCCTCAGTACCTATTTCCTTGGGAATGTTGCGCACGACGGCGCGTAGTAGCTTAGCCTCTGGGAGGGTATAAGTGTGATAGGGGATGCGTTGCTCCCCTAACATCTTTGACAGGGCACGGTGATCGTCTATGGTACAGACGTCCACCCTGATACCTTGCGGCGTAGATTTTGCTGACTTGTAGTTAACGTGGTGCGTGTAGCACCAAGAGGAAATGGAGATCCATTTCTCCTTATCCCTGATACATAGGGGAGCAGGAGATAAAGATTTGGGGATGTTGGTAGTGGCGGCCGAGGTGGCCTTTGGGGTTTAGGCGACCTTAGGGGTCGGGACGACGATCTTGGTGGTCGTGGTAGCCTTGGCGGCTGGAGAGGGGGCGCTATGAGAGCGGGTGGGGATGGCTTGCCATGCTCCTCGACGTGAGCGGCATGAGAAGGAGGGGTTGAGGTTGCCTCCTCGACTTTGAGGGCTTTGGCGGCGGCCTTGGCTTTCCGGGCTTTCTTTCGCTTACGCGAAGTGGCCTCTTGGAAATCGGCTTCATTTGGCGATGCCTCCGTTTCGGAGGAGGAGGTCGAGCGAGCAGAGGCGGAGTCCATTTCAGACTCCGTATCCATGTCCGTTGGCTCATCATCCCCGCTTTCAGGGGTGAGAGTGGTGGTTGGGGAGGCCGGGCGTGACGGATCACGCACCAGTGCACGGTTGGGGAACTTCCGGACGATAACCGCCCAGACGTCCTCGTCCGCGAAAAGCTCTTCGTTGCTAAGTAGATTGTAGTAATGGCCGTACGCGGGCGTGAGGCCGGGTGGGCGACCAATGCATGACGAATAACGTCACCGACCTGAGTGTCGGTCGTTGTGTATAACACGAACACGACGAGCACATTGTGTAATGTCGACATCAACAATAGTATATATGTAGGTAGTTAAAGTAAAAACGAAATAAGTTTTAATCAAGTTTTTTATTTTAACAACAACAATTATTATGTAAAATGTACATTTAAATGTACATAATTATGTAAAAGCAAAAATCGTTAACTTTATATATATATCGATACGAAATGCAAATGTTCAATATATAATGAACAATGTTGACGGCAGCGTCCGTTCGTTTGTTCATTGTGTGACGTCACACACGCACACACATTCACACAGCAATGCGATACATAAACGCTTACAATTAATTTCAAGTTGTCTATGGCCACACATTTCATAAGTGAATTCAGTATATATAATATATATCCCGTTGTAAATGATTCCATGTCTCTGTACGCGACACAACACTACATTTCACATTATACAACAACAGCGCAGACTGCTCTCTCTCTCTCACCAATCTCTCGTGCACAGCTCTCACTCGCCTCGTACTATATACACATACATTAGATACAATTAAATGCTCATTATATATATATATATATATATATATATATATATATGTATATCACTTACAATCTATAGCTACCGGCATTACATTACACATTGCAGTTAATAACATTACACAATTACAACTTACAGTTACATTTAATATAAAATATAAACGGAACACAACATTCGTAACTTATTATTTAGCGAACGAAATCTTAATTTATAAAATAAAAATGGCAGCTAATAAATATCGAGTCTTAGGAACTTTCTGTTAAATCACAAAAGAAAATCATTTGGAAAGTATATCTATACACATATACATATGTATGTATGTATGTTAGCCGGTATGTTATACATTACATACTATTGAGGTACGACTGCCCCTTGCACACCACCCCGCAGACTGGGACTGGGCAACACATGTTGGCACGTCACTAGTGTCGCGTCACCACACCACGTGGTGGTCTAGTCGCACACACACACACACGCACGCGACAGGTGCTAACAGTACGTACCACTTAAATATTCAGTATACAATACATATATGTTTAATGCACTAACTACACGGTACACAAACTACGTGCGCACGCGACACATGACAATACCACATGAGTAAGTAAACGTACAGAGACCAAGCTTCTAAGGAGCGAGCAAAATTGTTACCTATTCTGATAGGGTTGGCACATGAGGATGAAAATAAATACACAAACCGTTTGTCAGCTTTTTTATGTATGGATATTTTTTTACAAATTGCTTACTCTAAATAGGTTTTTTTTGTAATTTTTGATTTTTAATAATTTGTTATATCTCTTAATCGAATGATAAATTCTACATACATACATACATATCATCACGCCATATCCCTTGCAGGGTAGGCAGAGAGAACAGAGTGCCAGAGAACTCTATCTCTGCATACTTCACTCGCTTCCTCAACATTCATAATTCACTTCATACACGCTCGTCGGTTTCGGAGACTCTTGACTCCACCTTCCTTCAGTACCTGACCGATCTGGTCTAGGTAGGTTAGTCTCGGTCTCCCGCGGTACCTACATCCTTCCACTTTCGCATTGTATATCTTCTTAACCAGACGTTCGTTCGGCATTCTTTCCACATGTCCGAACCATCGGAGCATTCCCTTTCGCATCTTTACACCAGTACTCTCTTTCATACCTGCTCGCTCTCTTACGTCGTCGTTACGAATGCGGTCGGTCAGCCTAACTCCACAGATTTTCCGAAGAGATCGCATTTCGACCGCATTAATTTTACTTTCATACTCTTTTCTGCATACCCAACTCTCGCTTCCATACAGTAATGTTGGGACAAGCACTGCGTTATGATAAATTCTAAATCCAATATAAAGGTTTTTTAAATAATCAATGGGTAAGCACTTGCATGGCATATCAAATTTACAATCTTGTATACGTTTTAGTATATCACTACCAATATTAACAATATTTATTACTAGATCGAAATATTCTCGAAATTTCTTCTCAAGCGATTCAACAAATGCGATGAAATTGTCAGGAGGTATTATTAAAAAAACAATTGTATACTGCTTTCGTTAAAGTCTTTGTAATGGCTGAAAAAAGAGTCTTTCCCCATATTTATAGGTTGTTCAGATCTATTAACATACAATGTCATTTTCAAGAAAAGATGTTTTTATTTTTTCGATTGTTGTTCATGCACACAGTACCATAAACCATATTTACACTCTTTCTAATTAATTGAAATTTTAAATTTAAACAAACACGCACGACGCGATGCACAGCGAGCGGTGAGTGGCGCGGTTGTTTGAAGGTTTGTCTCTGTACGTTTATTTACTCATGTGACAATACCGCGTAGTACACACGATGCACTCGCTCCTAGTGCACCGACCGAGAGCTGCGTGCACGTGTGCACACACATACGCACACGTACCTCGACACGTCACAATATATTTACAACGTACACTACGTAAAGCGTTACACACACACGCACACATATATTCACGTATACACGTGTACATAGTGATAGTGGTTGCTTGGAGCTTGTCAACTTTCAGTTGCAACCTGCCACGGCACTATCTATATATAAAATTACAAAAGCAATAACTATAAACATTTAATTGTTAAGTACCGCCGCTCGCCACTTGTGACACACCCTGTGAGCGTTTTGGTCCATGAGCCTCGCAGCCTCGCACTAGCATACGTATAGAGGGGCGGATGTAGGACGATGTTATGTATATGTATATATATATATATATATATATATATAATATTTCACATTAGCCACGTACAGTAACAATTAATTATTTATATTTATATAATATATCGGTATAATGTAGCACCATATATACTAGCTATGGGGGGCGTGGCGGGGTCACGCACACTGTACAGCCACACATGCCGATACGGCCGAAACAATTTGACATTAAATGATGTGTGAGTATTGTGTTTGGTACGTTATATGTATGTGTTGGTCTGTAGCGTCACCCCGCCCGCCATTACGTACTATGTTTGCGGATACGCGTCACGTTGTTAGTTACATACTCGTATATATACACTACAATAAGTATCCAAAACTTGTTAATAAATAATATCTAACCGAGCGTTAGTTACAAACTATTTGTATTCTCAAGGTGATTTGTAAATGTATTGTTTGTGGACTAGATAAGCGATGGTTTATACGTTAAAGACGGCTGTCACCACTGTGCGAACACGCGCCCAACTCATATATCATACACTTTACACTGTTCTGTCGTCTGTTGATAACTCAATATTGTAACAAACATAAAGTAGACATACTATTATGTTCAGCGGTTATTATGTAAGTAATGGTAATGCAATCCATTGAATACACAATATAGTATGACGCGCGACGTTATGACACGTCTCCAGTTTGTATGTTTAGTGGTGGCCATCTATCACGGCGTAGTCAGCAAACTGCTGTATTAGTCTGTAGTGTTAGAGGGTGTGTAGCCGCCGGGGGAGGGCGACAGCGGCGCGCTCGTGCCCCACAACCCACACATGACCCTGGCAACAAAACAAATTAACTAATTGTAATAATAATACGTATCAATATTTATGATTATAATAACATTAATAATGTTGTTTATATATAGATAGAAAGTCCGTTGAAATAGCTACAAACAAATACATACGTGTATTGTAAGCCATGCGTACCGTTATCACTTTTGTTGTTCACATATTAGTTTTATATAAAAGCTCGTGTGTTAAATCGATAATTCGCACAAACGCTGTCTTGGCTAGAGTCGGTCACATCTAATGTTATATCAACACAATAATTATATTTAAACAATGTATACGTTATCGGCGACACTTTGTGCGCCATGCCTTATACATGTTGTTGCTGGCACTCATTCATGTAATATAGTTAAATGTATTCAGTGACGTGGCGTTCTGTCCACTGTCGATGACATCACCAATGTCACTGTATATGTCTACAGCTCTATACTGTTGTGTGAGACTAACGATTAAGTCAATGTCAATATGTTTAACACTTGACACCAACATCATCATCATCATCGAGAGAAGGAAAAACTCGAAACAAAACCCTATACCAACACATCTGACCAGCATGGTGTAGTAGGTCAATTTCCCTCCCATTATGGAGGAGGCTCGAGCCCAGTAGTGGGACATATATGAGCTGAAATGATGATGAAGTATTTTAATAACGTGCCAGCAAGACGAAGAATTATTTTGTGTTATACGACATTTTCCTTCATATGCGTTGAAAATAAACTAATTGTTGATTTCTGAGATTTGTTCGACGATTTCGTATTGTCAACATTACGGCCTGCCTCGCTTTACTCTTGTGATTAAGAAGCACGGAGTTGGGCCATATTAACGCGGCGGTCTTCCCGTGCAACTTTTGTTTTTCTGCCGTGCCGTTTCGAATTCTAACTGCGTTACGGTTTTGTTGGGAAAGATTTGATTTTATTGGTCGCGGCATTGTTGATGACAATATAGACATAATATGTTTTATTATAATATTATTCTTAAAAATTCGTAACACTCGCACAAAACGAACTCTGACCTGTCAAATTTTGCACGCCTCATAAGCGAAGCGTTGAGGTCTTGCTCTACTCTCGATATATGAAAATCAAGCACTTTTCAACCTTAAAAATGATTGTAATTTTCTCACATTGCACTTATAGGATAATATTATCATACATATGTCAAGAAAAAACATTCGTTTAAACGTTTGATATTTTTAAAAAGTGATTATTTTGTTTAAAGTAAGAAAATAGTTGATTAAAAAAATATTCGAAGATGTCGGATAAAATATTCCGTATCTGGTAACAATACGACCGTAAAAATTAATGTATCAAAATATTTCTTTTTTTAAAAGCTTCATAATCGCAATGCGCGGTTTCGTTTCGAAAATAGTTTGGTAATTCTTTGTCGTTTAATTGCAATTAATAAGAGGGTGAATATTTGAAAACGTACATTTTTGATGTCTCGCTGTGAATAACACATCAAACCTAAATCGATTTTGATCACTTTTTATATATATAGTTAATTAAGTGGGCTACATATTGCAGATTAATTTATTGTGTTTTATAAGCTATAAGCCATTTTATAAAAAAAATAGTTCCCAAAACCTCATTACCATTCGTGTCCCTTTTCCCAATTTTCAACCATTATGATAAGAAAAATGAAACGAAACCTTCGAATAATAATATTTTTTCTTATTATTTAGTAAATATAATAGTGTATATTAGTGTATAAATATCTACTTACCATTTTACTATTTACCATTTTTCCATTCCATTTTTCCCGTTCACATTTGACTAAGGAGCAAGCTGGAATGGTAAGTAGGTATTTTTTCTATTTAAATGTAATATTGTTTTAATACATGCTATATTTAAACTGCCGTGTAAATTACTAAACCACTACAAATTACAGATTCAAGAAAAGCGCAAAATAGCACTTTCTGCGCTTTTTTCTGTCACTGACAATCTTCTCTTACAGTACAATAATTTCAGATCCAAATTGTGACGTATATAAAGGCTTATTTTTTGGTCTCACGCATTTTTTTGTATGTGTATGCTATCAGCTTTGCTTTGAATATCTAAAGAAAAGTTTTGTAAGTACTTTTTTTTCATTCTTTAAAATTGTCTAATATGTTCATTTGTAAATATTCACCCAAGAAACTTAACTGCTTAGTCATTAGTGTACGTATGTATACCTTATGAAAATTGGGTTCGTTTACGTTTTTTTATTCGTCCCTTCGGACAGGCAAAGGAAATAGATCGCATACAGCCTATTGTAAACGAACAGCTATGTTTAGTACTGCGTCGAGAATGGCACAAATTATTTTTCTTTTTTATTTATGGAATTGACTAATAGTAAATGATAAATAAAATAATGAAAAATGGTCACATGTCTGTTAACTTCAGTATCTTAAAAATAATGCATTTTTTTTTGTTTCTCTAACTTTTTGAAGTGAAACTTTTTTATCGACGTATGGGAGAAATTTTATATTGTAACGTTTTTCTGTAACGCTACATATTTATTTTGAAGTGTAAAGCGCATGGGAGGGTTACCCGTGTGGTGACGGAGTAAGAATACAAATCGCCACCCCCTATCTTAATCGTGGGTGATCGTAAGAGACGACTAAGGTAAGGGATATAAAACGCATATAACATCTTTGTAAGAGAAGGAAAACTTGAAACAAAACCCTATACCAACATGTCCGACCAGCGTGGTATAGTAGGTCAATTTCCCTCCCATTATGGTGGAGGCGCGAGATCAATAGTGAAACATATATGAGCTGAGATTATAAGCGCATGAAGGTAGAGAGAAGAGAGAGAGAGAGGAGAGAGGGAGGGAGAGAAGGAGAGAGGCAGAGAGAAGCGGGAGGTAGAGAGAGAGGGAGAGAGGATTTTTAATAGTGGCAGGACCATGCCGTTGACAGTTCTCTGTCTACACCCGCGGGACGGTCCTTCCGGGGTAGTACCACACTCTCGCAGATGATCGACGTCTGAGTAATGGCAATGTGCTATTGCGCTTCGTTCGGTGAGCGAGAGAGCCGGTAGCCCAACTGGGTGGGTTTGGGGATTGTAATGGTAGGCAGTGGCCTAGTTATACGCTTGGTATAGCAAAAGTCCATGGGCAGCTGTGACACTTACCATCAGGTGTGCTGCTTGCTCGTTTGCCACCATAAGCAAAAAAAAAGGCAGAGAGGGAGAGGGAGAGAGAGAGAGAGAGAGAGAGAGAGAGAGAGAGAGAGAGGGAGAGGTCAAAGTGTCACTTCTGATATGTTCACGTACTTTATATCGCACGCATATTTTTTTGTTTTTTTTAAAGTGCAATTTTATTTAATATTACTACCACATCTTACTCAATGAAATAATTAAAGGCGCTTTATTTATCGTGCATATTATAAGTATTGACTAATAGTAAATGCTAAATAATATAAAAATTATGAGGCGTGCACTATTGGATTTTCCAATTAATATAATATTAAATTTTTCGAAGTATTTTCCAAACAAACCATTAGACCACGTAATGACGTGTGCTGTCAGTTGCCATTGGTTACATTATCAACAAATGAACGTTTAGAATTAATGTTTTTTTTTTGTTTATTAATATCAAATTTTAATATCCTATATCTTATTCCCGACGACAACAAACTCAAAAACATAAAAATCATAAAAATTGGTGCAGCCGTTCTCGAGTTATAAGTGTTGTAACTAACACAACTTTCTTTTATATACAGTAGCGCTCAAAAGTATTTTGACAACAATAAATAGTTAAAAAAAAAAAAAAAAAAAAACAATATAGAATTGAATCAAATTATTTATTAATAATAACGACATGTTTTACAAATTGAAACACTTTTATTTTAGGAATTACTAAAGAATAAGAAAAAATAAATTTTTCTCTGATTCTTGTGGATCAAAAGTATTTTGACATTGAAAAAAAATTTTTTTTGAACTTATTTTTTAATATTTTTGACAATTAATAATCAGTATTTGGTTGCATATCCATTTGCCTTTAAGACAGCTTCGCATCATTTCGGCATTGAGTCTTCTAATTTTTGTAAATTATTGATGGGGATTTTGCTCCATTCCTGGTATAGAGCTTCATATAAAGTCGAGCAAATTTGAATAAATTCGACATCTCACGCGACGATCCAGCTGCTCCCAGAAATGTTCTAATGGGTTTAAATCAGCACTTTAGCTTAGCCACTACAGTAGTTTGATTTTCTTGAGATCTATGAAGTAACTAACATGCTTAGATTTGCGTTTCGTCGCTATCTTGCTGGAAGTACCAACCAGAAGGCATATTATCTCTAGCGTACGGTAGCATTTGCTTCTCCAATATCTCAGCATACTTAAAACGATCCATAGTCCCATCTATCTTAAATGCGGGTCTAATTCCGTGACGAGAAAAACATCCCCAAACCATAACCACCATTACCACCTTCATGTTTCACTATGGGTGTTTGGTATCGAACATCATTTTTTTTTGTTTGTAGGGCGTCGAACATATCGTATTCCATCAGATGACATCAAATTAAACTTAATTTCATGACTCCACAACACCTTGGACCATTTTGAGCTAGTCCAAGATCTATGCCGTTTTGCAAATACGAGCCGCAGCTTCCTGTTCTTTTCAGAAATCAGAGGTTTCTTGGCCGGACGTCGTCCATGGAGTGCCCGAGGTCTTTTAGCCTATGTTTTACAGTTGCAACACGTAAATTCACGTTATAGTACTCTGGCCGTTCATTTTTATTTGCAAAGCCGATTTTCGCACATCACTCGTCGTAACTTTCTTACTAAACGGTTTTCATGCGGAGTAGATTTTCGGAGACGACCACTATGGGGCTTATTTTATACTGTCTTACGTTTAGTATAAACCTTATTCCACGCACTAACTAGCTGCCGATACACATCAAACTTCCGAGCAACTTCTGCTTGCGTCTTTCTACTTTTCACAGCAGTTATCACAGCATTTTTAAAAACACTTGAATATTCTTTTGTCGTAGGCATGTTAAATAGATAACAAGGATATTATGAAAATAAAAAATACTAGCTTAGGGCTAGCTCTGTCAACGAAAAATGAGAATGTAATATTTGTCAAAATACTATTGAGCTGAATATGAACACGTTTCTAAGAATATATGTAAAGAAAACAGACAAGTTACAACTTGTTTCCATTAATATTTGCAGGCTCATTGGAAGTATTAGTGTGGAATATTTTTTTTTTTTACCTAGGGGTACGCGACATTGAGATATTAACGGAAATATGCTTGTCAAAATATTTTTGAGCGCTACTGTATATAGATATAAAAGAAAGTTGTGTTAGTTACAACACTTATAACTCGAGAACGGCTGCACCAATTTTTATGTTTTTGAGTTTGTTGTCGTCGGGAATAGGATATAGGATATTAAAATATGATATTAATAAACAAAAGAAAAAGAAAATTAAAAACACATCAATTCTAAACATCCATTTGTTGATGATGTAACCAATGGCAACTGACAGCTCACGTCATTACGTGGTCTAATGGTTTGTTTGGAAAATACCGCGAAAAGTTAAAATTATAATTTGGAAAACCTAATAGTGCACGCCTCATAATTTTAATATTATTTAGCATTTACTATTAGTCAATGTTTATTTCATTGAGCAAGATCTGGTAGTAATCTATACATATAATAAATATAAAATAAAACGGTAAAACGGTACGAACTTAGGCAGTTGCGGCGATGGGGGCCGCCACCCATCACGCCTTGCCCAGTCAGGCGAATCGAGGAGAGGAGAGTGCCGGGTGGGCACGTGGAATGTAAGTTGCACGAGCTGATATCCGTCATGGCAGACAAACAGCTAGACGTGCTCTGTGTAACAGAGACCAAGCGAAGGGGCAGCGACGCCTGCGATCTTCCTGGTGGCGGGATGGCTCTGTGGTCTGGTGTACCACAGAGCGATCGAGCCAGCATGGGGGTAGGAGTGCTATTGTCCTCTCGCTTGGCCTCAGGTGTGAAGGATTACGGAATGTATGATCCCAGACTTCTTTGGGTCCGTATAAAACTAGGTGTCACCAAGGTATTCATGGTTGTAGCATATGCTCCCATAGGATCCTCGGTGGCATCAGACCTAGAGAAGTTTTGGGATAATGTTAGGGAAGTTCTGGATATGGCAGAAACCAGTGAACGCGTGATTGTATGCGGAGATTTGAACGGATGGATGGGGACCAAGCGTCCCGACTATGAGGACGTACTTGGTCCATTTGGTGATAAGAGAGTGAACGACGCAGGTAGGCTCATAGCGGATGTATGCATGGAGAGAAACCTTATTGTGTCAAACACATTTTTCCAACATAAGGACATCCACATGTATACATGGAGAAGGAATGAACAGAAAAGTATAATAGATTTAATTTTGGTAGACAGTCGCCTCCGAAGCAAAATATTGGACGCAAGAGCCTACAGGGGCCCCACAGTCGATACGGACCACTATCTCGTTATTGCGAGATTTAGTGGTCTGTTCAGAAAGTGGAGGCACTGGCGAGAGCGTGTCCACTTCAGAAGGCTTGAAAGAATAAAGGTTGAAAGGTTGCAAGAAGAGTGTGTAAGAGAAAAGTATGCAGAGGGTGTCCGAGAACGGCTGACGATGGCAAGCCAGCCGCAATCAGACATTGAAGAATGCTGGAGAGTATTGAAGGAGAGTATGGTAGATACAGCGAAAGAAGTATATGGAAGTTCAAAGAAGCATAGAAAAACAAATGGTGATGCATGGTGGGATGCGGAAGTGGCAGCTTCCGTAGAGCAAAAGAAGAAAGCGTGGCTGGACTATGTCTCTTCTTTGAATCTGAGTGACAGTATGACTGAACAGAAGAAAGAAATATATCGGCAATGTAAGAATGACACCAAGGCCTTAGTGAAAGAGAAACGTGATAGAGCAAGTATGACTGCAGAAGATAGGCTGACTAAAAACTTCGAGAGTAACACCAAACTCTTTTGGAGGGAGGTGAAGAAGTCTCGGGGTGGTTGGTCCGACTTCAGAATTAATAAAATAAGGTCTAAAGGTGGAGACATTCTTACACAAACACAAGACGTGTTAAGCCGATGCAGTGAATATTATGGCGATATGTATGCGGATACTTGAGTTGGCGCCGGTGTCGCATGTGGTTTAGTAGAACAACATTCGACAGCGGCGTCCTCCGATGGCATCAGTATGGATGAAGTTGAATGGGCGATAAGAAGTTTGAAAAATGGTAAGGCAGCGGGCATTGATATGGTGTCTGCCGAGATGATCAAGCTTGGTGGCTCCTGTGTCTGGGAGGCGTTCCTGTTGCTCCTCAATTTATGTTGGAGCTCGGGAATGGTTCCCGGGGACTGGAATAGCGCAGTCATCGTGCCTTTGTTTAAAAACAAGGGTTTACGTTATGACTGCGCAAATTACAGAGCCATAAGCTTGACCAGTTTGGCAGCAAAAGTGTATGGTAAAATTATTGAAAGGAGAATGAGGATGGTGTCCGATGGTTTACTGTGTGAGACACAAGGAGGTTTCAGGAGTAGAAGGGGATGCATGGATCAAGTGTTCTCTCTGCGCAACATTGTGGAGAAGCATCTGGCTCTAGGTCAGAGGGTTTTCTGTAGTTTTGTGGATCTGGAGAGAGCATTTGACACGGTTGTACGAAAGGAACTTTGGGATATTTTACCGGAGTATTGTATTAACGGTAAACTGCTACAGGCTGTGCAGTCCAGTTACATGGGCTGTAGAGCCTGTGTGCGGCTGGATGATGGAATGTCGCCTTGGTTTGACGTCAATATCGGCGTTAAGCAGGGGTGCGTTCTGTCAGCCAGGCTGTTTATCATATATCTGGATGTCTCCAAAGGTTGAACGATATGAATGTGGGAGTCCAGATGGGCGACTCAGTGGTCACTGCTCTGCTTTATGCAGATGATGCAGTCCTGCTGGCACAGTCAGCGACTGACCTGCAGACCCTAGTCGACACAATGACAGAAGATTGTAAGAAAAGGGGTCTACGCGTGAATGTGAGCAAAACCAAAATAATGGTCCTTGAAAGAGACGAAGCCAGAACAGATGTAAGAGTAACAATAGGTAATGATATACTAGAGCAAGTGGATGAATTTGTATATCTTGGATGTGGATTTAGCCGAGATGGAAGGTACACCACTGATATAGAGCGAAGAGTGAATGCGGGAAATAGAGTGAACGGAGCGTTGGGGCAACTTCTCGGCAGCCATCACCTCAGCCAGAAGGCACGTGTAGCAATACATAACGCAATGCTTGTCCCAACATTACTGTATGGAAGCGAGAGTTGGGTATGCAGAAAAGAGTATGAAAGTAAAACTAATGCGGTCGAAATGCGATCTCTGCGGAAAATCGGAAAGGCTGACCGACCACATTCGTAACGACGACGTAAGAGAGCGAGTAGGTATGAAAGAGAGTATTGGTGTAAAGATGCGAAAGGGCATGCTCCGATGGTTCGGACATGTGGAAAGAATGCCGAACGAACGTCTGGTTAAGAAGACATACAATGCGAAAGTGGAAGGATGTAGGTACCGAGGGAGACCGATACTAACCTACCTACACCAGATCGGTCATGTATTGAAGGAAGGTGGAGTCAAGAGTCTCCGAAACCGGCGAGCGTGTATGAAGAGAATTATGAATATTGAGGAAGCGAGTGAAGTATGCAGAGATAGAGTTCTCTGGCACTCTGTTCTCTCTGCCTACCCTGCAAGGGATATGGCGTGATGATATGTATGTATGTAAAATAAAATTGCACTTTAAAAAAAAAACAACAACAAATTATGCGTGCGTATAAAGTACGTAGACATATCAGAAGTGACACTTTGACTAACAACTCTCTCTCTCTTTCTCTCTCTCCTCCCCACTCTGTCTCATCCCCTATCCCTCCTCTCTCCTTCTCGGTCACACTCTATCTCTCTCACTTCCTCCCTCTCTCTCTTTCTCCCTCCCTCTCTCTCTCTTACTGCCTCTCTGCCTTTTTTTATTGCTTATGGTGGCAAGCGAGCAAGCAGCATACCTGATGGTAAGTGTCACAGCTGCCCATGAACCTTTGCTATACCAAGCGTATAACTAGGCCGCTGCCTACCATTACAATCCCCAAACCCACCCACGTGGGCAGCCAGCTCTCTCGCTCACTAAACGAAGCGCAATAGCACATTGCCATTACTCAGACGTCGATCTTCTGCGAGAGTGTGGTAGTACCCCGGACGAACCGTCCCACGGCTGTAGAAAGAGAACTGTCAACGTGGTCCTGCCACTATTAAAAATCCTCACTCTCTCTCTCTCCTTCTCTCCCTCCCTCGTCTCTCTACCTTCGTGCGCTTATAATCTCAACTCATATATGTCCCACTGGGTGGAGGCGCGAGCCCAATGCTCGCGCCTCCACCATAATAGGAGGGAAATTGACTTACTATACCACGCTGGTCAGACATGTTGGTATAGGTTTTTGTTTCAAGTTTTCCTTCTCTTACAAAGATGTTATATGCCTTTAATATCCCTTACCTTAGTCGTCTCTTACGATCACCCACGAATAAGATAGGGGGTGGCGATTGTATTCTTACTCCGTCACCACACGGATAACCCTCCCATGCGCTTTACACTTCAAAATAAATATGGTGCGTAACAGAAAAACGTTACAATATAAAATGTCTCCCATACGTCGATAAAAAAGTTTCACTTCAAAAAGTTAGAGAAACAAAAAAATGCAATATTTTTTAAAATACCTACTGAAGTTAACAGACATGTGACAATTTTTCAATATTTTATTTATCATTTACTATTAGTCAATGCCATAAATGAAAAAGAAAAATAATTTCGTGCCATTCTCGACGCAGTACTAAACATAGCTGTTCGTTGTAAACGAGGCTGTATGGGATCTATTTTTTTTGCCTGTCCAAATGGACGAACAAAAAAATGTAAACGAACCCAATTTTCATCAAATTATATTATATACTATATAGGACAAACAAAGGGTCTCTATGGCGTGGGTTTCCTGATCAAAAGAGAACACAAACAAAATATAATTAACTTTTCTGGAATATCAGAAAGAGTTTGCATATTAGAAATAAACCTAGGAAACCAACACTTCGCAATTATTCAAGCATACGCACCAACATAATGCTCTACACAAGAAGAATTAGATTTATTCTACACAGACTTAGAAAAAGCTCACGATATGATCACTACACAGTGTATTATAACCATGGTCGATTTCAACGCGCAGATCGGCCAATTGAAGAGCTATGAGAATAAAGTTGCAGGAATTTATGGTTTCGGTAACAGAAGCAGGAGAGGCGACAGACTAATTCAGTACGCGTATGAACACAATCTGAAAATTATAAATACAATGTTTAAATCAAAAGCTAACCGGAGATGGACCTGGATTTCGCCTGATAAGAAAACTAGAAAAGAAATTGATTACATAACTACGACAAAACCCAAATTTTCTCTAAATACGAAGTACTGAACCCTTTCTCCTTTGGCACCGATCATAGATTTCTGAGAGCGACTCTTTACCTAGATACGAAAAAAAAGAGCAGAAGAAACTTTACCAGCCCAAGAAACTCTATGAATACCCAAGAAGAGATAAATATGTACCAAAAAACTTAGAAGAACTCATACCCGAACTATTAGAAAAACACGAAAAATATACTGTCATGGAATTTTACAAAAAGTTGGAAATCTCTATATTAATAAGCCTGAAATACAAGAAAAGAGTAAACAAAAGAACAATTTTATCGGAAAAAGCAATCAAATTAATGGAAAAAAGAAGCACGCTACAAAACAAAAGAAACCATACTAAAAAGGATAGAGATGAGCTGAAAAGCTTATACAAAGAAACAAATAGAGAAATAAGGAAATGTTATGAAAATCATAGGTTACAAACACTGGAAAGATGCATTGAAAAAACAAGATCTGCTAAAGAGGCGTATAAGGAATTAGACACATCGAAAAAATGGATTTCATCTCTACAAAGAGGCTCTACAACTTGCAATTCACGAACTGATATTATAAACATAGCCGGCGACTTTTATGCTAGCCTTTACAGTTCTCCAGAATCAGTGGAAGATAGAGAACAAACCCTACCGAAAAGCACACTGCCTATAAAAAACTTTGATGAAATAGAAATATTAAAACAAATAAATAAATTAAAATTAAATAAGAGCCCAGGACCGGACAGTTTGAATAACGAATACATTAAACATGGCAAAAAACTTTTATTAACACCCCTTACAATACTATTCAATAAAATACTTGATGAAGAATCTGTGCCGGCGCAATGGAAAGAGTCGGAAATTATTTTGATATATAAAAAAGGAAACCCTAAAGACATAGGTAATTACCGCCCGATAAGCCTCATGTCTTGCCTATATAAACTTTTCGCGTCGTGTTTACTAGACAGAATATCGCCACAGATAGACTCATGCTAAACTATGGAACAAGCGGGATTCCGAAGCGGATTTAGCACTACAGATCACATTCACACCGTCGACCAATTAATTGAAAAATATGTCGAATACAAAAAACCGCTCTACATAGGTTATATTGATTATAAGAAAGCTTTCGACTCTATACATCACACTAGCATCTGGGAAGCATTAAACAAACAAAACATCAATGCAAAATATATTAACATTATCAAAAATGTTTATCTTAATTGCACAAGTAGAGTCAGGCTAGACAGAGTGAGTACCAAAATCAGTATTAACCGTGGAGTTAGGCAGGGTGATCCTATCTCGCCGAAATTATTTATAGCGGTCCTACAAAATATAATGGAGGACTTACCATGGTCGAAGCAAGGAATAAATGTGAAGGGGAAACATTTAAGCCATTTACGTTTTGCGGACGATATCGTTGTTTTCTCCGAAAGCCCGTATAACTTAAACACAATGATCAACCAACTTCAAACTGCTAGCGCTCACGTGGGACTAGAAATGAATTTAGAAAAAACCAAAGTAATGACTAACAGTGAGTTGACGCCAATACTAATCAACGATGAGCCACTCGAGTACGTAGAGAGTTACGTTTATCTTGGCAAACAGGTTTCATTTAGAAAAGAGCGGAATATAGAAGAAATAAACAGAAGAGCATCTATCTCATGGAAAAAGTACTGGGCTCAAAAAGAAGTTCTGAAATCGAAATTACCAACTAAACTAAAACGGATAATTTTAGACACGACAATTTTGCCCTGTCTCACCTACGGATGCCAAACGTGGATCTACGACCGGAAAGCAAGTAATAAAGTCCGGACCACTCATAGAGCAATGGAAAGGAGTTGCTTAAACTTAAAGCTGAGAGACAGAGTAAGAAACACAGAAATTCGGAAAATTACAAAGGTAAATAATGATGCTCTACATTTCGCAAAAAGTTTAAAATGGAGGTGGGCTGGTCATGTTGCGAGATACAAGGACAACCGTTGGACAATCAACATCACAAACTGGAAAGGACCACATGGCAAGAGAGGTAGAGGCCGTCCGGGCGCCCGGTGGCAGGATGAGATTGTGGCCACCGCAGGAAGAGACTGGATGTCCACCGCCACGGTCAGAGAAACCTGGAATTCTTTGGAGGAGGCTTTTACCCTAAGGGGGTCCACATAACCTAAATTAAATTAATCAAAATACCTAATGATATCCTGCATGAATGAATTTATTTATTTTTATTATTATATTATTACTTATTTTTAAAATTAATTATTATTCTGAACAATAATTCTATACAATTACCATTCGATCCTTTTACCATTCGGTCTTTATCATTTTAAAGAAATGGAATGTAAATGAAATTATATTATATCAGTATATCATTTTAATCAAACTATTGTGGAATGAAAATAAAGCTTTATTATTATTATTTTGTATCTCCTTTTAATTCACGGGATCTTTCATAGGGAAGATGCCCGGTCCTTTGGGAGGCTTACATGGGGATATGAATCCAACACGCAGAGGCCTTTGGAGAAATTTAATCGAAATATTGGGATGGGACACCTACCGATGACATTCCACGTCTGCACTCAACATACGTGGATTGCCAGCAGTAAGTGTAAAACTATTGTATGATGATGGTATCTAATATATGAAATATGGGAGTGGGTGTTTAGTGGACTGGTTCATCTTAAATCTATGAATTTATAACTGTCACCTGCCTTCAAACCCATGTTAAGAGCTGAACGGTGGCAGACGGTGACTCGCCAACTCACTGAATGGGCCCCCTAAATAGTCGCCACAGATACACAAGTCATACGGGCAACAGAGGGCAACATTGATGTAAGTGGCTAGGGGTGTCGAGCGGTGCGGCGCCGGTTTCACCATTGAGTCTGTGATAAACAAACTCATGGTTTCCCCGTAATTATGCCCTTGAAAATGACACTTCCACCCCCGAGCATATAGCTCTGGCGACCCCTCTCTGATCAGCTGTTTAAGGCAAGTCAGAGCTGAGAGTCCTTCGGGCACTCTTGGGTTTCCACTCTAGCCAGCCAATGAAGGCCAGCTTGAGACGAGTCCCTGATCGACTCTCTGGAGTATTCAGGACCGCAGTGTCGCCACTCACATTCAGCTCGCCACAAGCTGCACTGCGGTTTATTGGCTTTCCTGTAAATCTTGTGATACATTTTTTTTTTATATCAAAAGAACTTAAGGAGCCATATAATGTTCCTCCGAGTTTTGCGTTAGCCTCATGGTGAAGTAACGACTGGCCCGGACGTTGTTATTATTATTATTATTATACATACACTAATGACTAAGCCGTTTAGTTTTTTATTAATTGCAATTAAACGACAAAGAATTACCAAGCCATTTTCGAAAGGAAACAGCGCGTTGCGATTATGAAGCTTTTAAAAAAAGAAATATTTTGATACATTAATTTTTACGGTCGTATTCTTGCCAGATCCGGAATATTTTATCCGACGTCTTCGAATATTTTTTTTAATCAACTATTTTCTTACTTTAAACAAAATAATTGCTTTTTAAAAATATCAAATACGTTTAAACGAATGTTTTTCTTGACATATGTATGATAATATTATCCTATAAGTGCAATATGTGAAAAATACAATAATTTTAGGTTTGAAAAGTGTTTGATTTTCATATATCGAGAGTAGAGCAAGACCTCGAAGCGTGCAAATTTGACCGGTCAGAGTTCGTTTTGAGCGAGTGTTACGATTTTTTACGAATATTGTTATAATAAAACATATTTTGTCTATATATTATTGTCATCAACAATGCCGCGAACAATAAAATCAAATCTTTCCCAACAAAACCGTAACACAGTTAGAATTCGAAACATAACGAACGTAACCACGGCAGAAGAACAATTTATTGCACGGGAAGACCGCCGCGTTAATATGGCCCAACTCCGTGCTTCTTAATCACAAGAGTAAAGCGAGGCAGGCCGTGCTGTGGACAATGAGAAATCGGCGAGCAAATCTCAGAGATCAACAATTAGTTTATTTTCAGCGCATATGAAGGAAAATGTCGTATAACACAAGGTAATTCTTCGTCTTGCTGGCACGTTATTAAAATACTTGATTATTTGAATTTATATATTATTCATATTTATTCTTGATTCTCCTACTCTTATCCCAATTACTTGGGGTCGATACAATATGTACTCTTCTTTCATAGTACATATTGTAAAAGTTATTGACAAAAGTTTTATGACCAGCCGCCTACTAGAACTCAATCCTCCTTGGGAATGTAATTGTTGACCAAAAGGGCATCAGATAGAGTTGGCCGAGGTCGTTATAAGACTCTTAGTCGTCTTATACGACATCCACGACCAAAGTAAGGGTTGGTAGTATTTGTAGCCGCTCCCACACAGCTAAAAACAACTTAATAGTTTTAAATCAATCGAAATCTGCTTATCTCATTCATTAACTATTAGGCGGAACGAAGTGTGCCGGGTCCGCTAGTATATATATAAATTGAACGAGTTAGGAGACTCCATGTTTTATCATGTCTTTAACTTGTTAGCCACATATGGCTTACAGCTTAATCTGGACTATAGGTGAGCGCTGAGGGCTCTCAACCCGGAGGCGACTCCATTGCTGCTGGACGTGTATTATTCGAACAATGACTGCAACAATATATTTGGAAAAAACTTCTGAGATTGGAGTGATGGATTGAGATAACATGTTATCCACTCAGGCTTACCTAAAGACGTAAGTAAGAGATAAATACTCAAATGATATATACATGTACATAATACAAGACAAGGCAACTGTAATCGTACAAGTCAGTAATCCGGTATTTTGTTGATCAATTGTCATAGACAGACAGACAGTCCCCACTGTGTACGTACCGTGCGGCGGGGTGGTCGCGCGCGCATGTTCACGTGTATGCGTTGGCAAGCGCGCGGCACAGCGACGGTCACCGGCGCGCCTCTGACACGTACACGGACACCGACGAGTCCTTGGAGCCGACACCCATAGCACACCTGAACAACACACATCATAACAAATAAACAATAAATAATTTATATTAATATGATCACTGAACAACCAATTATCAACAACCATAAACCTATGTTATTTAATTACTGATGTATTTTCAGTGTAATGGCAGTGTAAGAATATCGCTCACTCCCCCTAATCTTGTCCGCGGGTGCGTAGTTAACGTAAAACATTAAGGGATATTATCATCATCACCATCATAGTCCATAAATGTCCCACTGTTGGGCTCGGGCCTCCCCGCAATGGGCAGGAAGTTAACCTATACCGCGTTGGTATAGGGTTTTGTTTAGAGTATTCCATTTCTCGCATAGATGTTATGTGTTTTATATCCCTTAGTCGTCTTTTACAATCACCCACGGGTAAGATAGGGGGTGGTGAATTGTATTCTTACTCCGTCACCACACGGATAATATTAAGGGATATACTACGTATATAACATCTGTGTAAGTGAAAGATAACTCTAAATGATCTCTGACCATCGCGATATGGTGGGTCACCTGCCCTCGTATTGTACAGGGAGCTCTGGCCCCGCAGTGGTACGTACGTATGCGAGCTAATATGGACGTTTTTATATTATATATTAAATGTATACAGTATCAGTGTCGAGTTAGTATTTATATGTTGTGTACCTGAGCGGGTGGAAGGTGAGACACGAGACGGGTCCGATCCTCGGTCCCATGAATCCCTCGTGGAACTTGATGGTGTTGAGCGCGGCGCCCTTCAGGTCGTAGATACTGATGCTCTGGTTCACCGAGCCGCTGTAATGCGGTAACATCACGTCATCGTGTATCACGGAGTGGTCACACGCACAGGTGTTGGGTACGACGCACACATTGACATTAGCAATTCAATTGTAGTAATCAATGAAATAATGAATGTATGAACTCGGTTCCACATATGTGTTGTATGTATCTGTCGAGTGATCACTGTGACGATAGTACAACACCAACGTCAGTCGTCGTCTCGTCGATATCTATACATATAATAAAAATGTAACGGATCGCTGTCTATACATGGAAAATAGGTATATGAGAAAAAATATTACTGGGACCTTTATCAACACAAATAGAACCCAAAACAATGGTTTTTAAAATTTTTGTCTGTGTGTTTGCGCACGCTATTCTCAGAAACGGCTAATCCGATTTAGACGCGGTTATCAATAATATATTGTGGTAAGCTTCACTTCACATTTAGGCTTTATTTTATGTCAATTGGTGTATGTAATGTTTTAAGTGTGCCCCCCACGTCCCGGTTTAATTTTTTATTTTTTTTATTATTTTATCAATTATCTTCTTAATATTTAACTATGTGTTCTCCAATGTAATCCAGATATTATATATAGTGTGTGTGTACATACCACGCGACGAGGTTGCACAGCGGGTGTACGTCGACGGCGGCCAGCGGTGCCGGCGCGCGCACCGTCTCCGTGACGGCCATCTTGCGCGTGTCGTATATACGCACCTCGCCGTTCATACTGGCAAACATTGATTGTAGTATTATTGCTTTTGAAAACATATGTTGTTCACGTATTCTATAAATTCCTTAAATATACCCGATACTAATGTTATTAGCTGTAATTTAGATTATTTTTTATTTTTAATATAATTTAGTGGCAGCAAAATAAATACAATTATCATTATCATCATCTTATACAAGATTTCCTTCTCTTGGAGTGATGTCTTATACTTCTGTACATTATCCTGTCATGTGTCTACGTGTAACAGTTGATGGCGGTCAGTGTGTGTGTGACAGTTACCATCCGGTGATCATGGTGTATATGTCGGTGCGGTGCGCGGCCGCCAACACCGGCGCGTGGTGGTGCTGCAGCCGGTACAGAGGTCGCGGCGGTGCGCGCTCGTCCCACGCGCGCACCGACCCGTCGCCGAACCCGCACACGAGCTGTTGTGCGACACCGTTGCTGTCGCCGTCCCGGCCGCTGCCGCGCCACAGACACGTGGCCGCCGCCTCGCACTCTGCACACAACACAACATGCACTATTGTATAACATACATTGTGTTTGTCATTCATTTACATAAACTGATGTGAACAACTAAACCACAAGTGTGACTGTCCCCGACTACACAACACGAGTTCAATCTATAAAGTATATTCACATACTATTGTTACGCATATTCAAGTCAAATATGTTCCGCAGTATAATAGTCGCATATACTCTTTTTATCGCAAACATTTCGTCACATGAACAGTTTTGAAGCAGAATCCTATAGTATAGTACATACATAGCCTCACTCATGTTTCCCAGAGGGGTAGGCCTCACCTCAGATTGCCACAAACGACGATATATATACATATACCTCCATCGTTTCATTCACATTCATTACAGTCTTCATACATGCTCTACGATTACGTATACTCTTAATATGCCCTTTCATCAACACATCTCCAACTTGGTCCACAAAAGTATGTCGTGGTCTTCCCCTTGTAGTCGTCCCATTCACGCTTTCTAAAAATATTTGCTTCGTCAATCTCTCCTCACTCGTTCTTTCTACACATCCAAACTCCCTCAGCATACACTTTTTAATCTTTGTCACTACTTCTTCATTCACCCCACAGCGCTCTCTTATGATCTTATTCCTAATTTTATCTTTCATACTTACATCATACACAATACGAAGTGCTCTCATCTCTACAGTATTTATCCTACTTTCATGTGTTTCCGCCAAACCTAACTTTCACTGCCATACCATCTCATACCACACATGAGGGTTGGCAGTAATACCTCTTATGTACAGCTAGACGTGACTTTTTGGATATATTTCTGTTTCTCATAAATGCGTTCAGTGCCCCATTCACTTTATTGCCAGCATTTACTCTTCTTTCAACATCTCTATCATTTTGACCGTACCTAGTAAACAGTACGTACACCTATGTATACAAATTCTTTCAATTGTTCCACTTACCATTTATAAAAATATTACATTCGTTCATACATTTATCCCTTTCAATAACCATTATTTTCATTTTACTTACAGCTACTTTCGTTTCAAAAGTTTCATGCATAGTACTTACTAGCGCCTGTAAATCCTCAGTCGACGATGCAAGTAATATCTGATCATCGGCATAAAGACATTTGATAAATAACTCCTTCGTTCGCAAACCACAGTCATTATTTTTCATATCTTTCAAAACAACTATCCATGAATATGTTAAACAGTGACGGTGACGCTACACAGCCCTGTGTAACACCTTTATCAATGTTAAACCATTCCGTGTAGGATCCGTTTATTCTTACGCATGAACTGAAATCCCTGTAAATGGATTTCAGCGCGTGTATAAGATGGCTGTCCACCCCATACATACTAGCCCCGCGCGTTGATATTGCGATTGGCGGCCATCTTGGTGACGTAGTCGAAGTCGCACCGTCAGTACCGTTCGCAAGGTCAGACCACGCTTACGTGCTTACGCGCATCGAGTACTTGTTAACTATAGCTTTTTGTTTTTGTTATCCTGTTTTACTGTTGAGTTTTGTTACCTGTTACCCGTTAAAATGAGTAAGAAATTAATTAACAGTCGTGCTCGTGAAATGATTATTAAAGTGGACAATTATTTTGTAAAAGAGAGAGAGTACTCTAAGTTAGTTATTCGAAATATAAACCGTGCCTTAAAAAGTGCTTCGGACACTACCGAGGACATTTTAATGTCGAAGCAACTGGTAAAAGACATTTTAAATATTTTACAAAATTCTACCAAAGTCACGGAACGTGTGGCTTGTGCCACAGGCGTTGCAAAAAATACTGTGACGAAATTACGACGAGAGCATGAGTCAGCAACAGCAAGTGGCAGCAAAATGAGAACTCCTACCAAAGCAAAAAGGCAAAGGAAGGAATATTTCGACGGATTTTCACTAACAGCATTAAGAAATATCATTCATTCAATGTATACGGTGAGAAAAGAAATTCCTACAATGCGCAAAATCTTGGCGGCTGCAAAAGTAGACCTTAATTATACTGGTAGTGAAACTACATTAAGAAAAATAATTAAAACTGATTTAGGCTACCAATTTAAACGTTGTTACCAAAAAAGACTGGCTCTAATTGAAAGACCCCAAATACAAGCGTGGAGGGCTAAATATTTACGCCGTATGAAAGAGAATGACTCGCTTGGTGCTAACAAAAGACCCGTTATTTATCTCGACGAAACGTGGATACACGCGCACTACACAGTGAAAAAATGTTGGCAAACAGCAACCGATGTAGGAGTGAGACGGAACGACTGCCCCGGCCGCCGATGGATAATAGTTCACGCGGGAAGCGAAACTGGCTTTGTTAACAATGCCCTTTTAATGTTTAAGGCGGACACCAAAACGGGGGATTATCACGACCAAATGAATGCCGAAAATTTTACAAAGTGGCTTACAGAAAAATTACTGCCTAATATACCACGCAACTCCATAATTGTGATGGACAACGCCCCTTATCACAGTAAGGAAGAGAATAAGCCACCAAACATGAATAATAGAAAACAGGTAATGGTTGAGTGGCTACAAGCTCACCACATCGAATTTCCCAGCGAGAGTACAAAACCAGAATTATATTTATTAATTAAACAGCACAAACCGCCGAAAAATTATAAAATCGACAAGTTATTAGCTGACAATGGCCATGAGGTCGTTAGATTGCCACCGTACAACTGCGACCTCAACCCTATTGAGTACATCTGGAACCTAGTAAAAATGAGTTCGGGTTCGGGGTTTGTATTGGTAGGCAGCGGCCTAGCTACATATACCATTGGCAAAGGTCCATGGGCGGCAGTGACACTTACCATCAGGTGTGCTGTCTGCTCGATTGCCACCATAAGCAATAAAAAAAAAGCTTAAAATATCTGCGTGATGCATCGTAAGGAGAAAACTTGACTCGTACAATCTATACCTTTGCGAAAACCTGCTTGCGCATTCCATACGCTGTAGTTTTCCAATAAAATGTTTCATTACAAATGCGCTATAATTACCTATACATATATCATCATTCTCCTGCTCTCATCCCAATTACTTGGGGTCGATACAATATGTACTCTACTTTCATAGCACATATTGTAGAAGTTATTGGCAATAATTTTATGAACGGCCGCCTGCCAGATTTCAGCCCTCCTTGGAAATGTGATTGTTGACCAAACGGTATCAGATGGAGTTGGCTTAAGTCGTTGTAAGACTCTTAGTTATCTTTTACGACATCCACGAGCAAAGTAAGGGTTGGTAGTATTGGAAGTCGCTACCACAGAGCATAGTTACCTATACATATATGTATATTGTAGTGTATATGTTGTTACAAACCGGTGTTGATGTCGGCGAGCAGTAGTTCGGTGTTAGCGTCCCACAGACGCAGCAGTGACGCTCGCCCCGCCAGCGCGAGTGTCCGCCGCCACGCGCACCACCTCACCAACGTCGCCGGCGGTGTCGGACTGTACCCGCTGCTCGAGCCGCTACTCGCTCCGCTCACCACTGACACACACGCACACATTACGCTCGTCTCCAGTGTATATTGTTGTTCCATTAACAACGTATGAGATATATAACGTCACGAGTTGTTACACAAGTTATATACAGGATGGAAGGGGACCGCTCCCGAAAATAAAGACAGGTGACCCTACTAGTCCTACTTATAATGATAGGCTAGAAAAAAAAATCAATACGGATGAAATTATTTTTTTTCACAACGTATTTTAAGTTTTTTTCACATTCCATCGTATTAGGACAGTGCCTTGTAACGATAATTCTATAAAAATACGTAACTTTACTCAGATGAGAAAAAACGCAATCTATTCAAAACTCACGATCATATGTTCAAGAGATCAACGACCTCGCGTGGAGGAAAAATTTTTTTGACCATTTTTCATCCGAATCGATATTTTTTCTAGCCTATCATTACAAATAGGACTAGAGGGGTTACCTGTTTTTGTTTTCGGGAGCACCACTCATCCACTTTCACCCTGTATAATATAGCATACCTACTTAGTCTGGCCATAAATACTGTTATAATTAAAAATAAACAAAATATTACATTTGAATTTGGAATCTGTCATTTTTATATGATTGTTCATTGTGTTTTCACATTTTGGCGCCAATACTTGTTCAATATTTTGCGATATTAAAATGGCGTGGGGTGCTAAAGAGAACCGAATCACTGTGACTGCATTACACAAAGTAGGTATGGAGCCAAATGCAATTTTTAAAACTCTCTATACGCTTGGCATTAGTAAAATGTTTATGTACCGAGCTATTAATAGGTACAATGAGACCTCTGTTTGTGACAGAAAAAGATCTGGCCGTCCACGTAGTATTCGTACGAAAAAGGTGGTTAAAGCAGTAAGGGAAAGAATTCGAAGAAATCCTGTCCGAAACAAAAATATTTTATCTCTGGAGATGAAGATAGCAACTAGAACCATGTCCCGAATTTAAAAAAAAATGACTTAGGACTTGCAGCCGGTCGGACCGGCTTGACGTACCGGTCATTTCTTAACTGATAATAATTTAAAAAAGAATAGGGTGGTAAAATCGAAACAACTACTGAAGCGGTACGCAAAGGGAGGTCACAGAAAAAATTCGTTTACGGATGAGAAAATTTTTACAGTTGAGCAACATTTTAACAAACAAAATGACCGTATTTATTTATGCCCAAAGCTCTAAAAAAGGTTCCCAATTAGTCGACAGAGTGCAACGTGGACATTATCCGACTTCAGTGATGGTCTGGTGGGGTATTAGCTATGAAGGAGTGACTGAGCCATACTTTTGTGAAAAAGGTACCAAAACATGGGCACAAGTGTATCAAGATACCATTCTTGAGGAGGTAGTGAAGCCCCTTAACAACACCATGTCCAATAACCAAGAATGGTCCTTCCAGCAAGATTCGGCGCCGAATCATAAAGCTCGGTCTACGCAGTCTTGGTTGGGAACGAATGTTTGGGACTTCATCAGAGCTGAAGACTGGCCATCGTCTAGTCCCGATCTTAATCCACTGGATTATGATTTATGGACAGGTTTAGAGAGTACGGCTTGCACTAAACGCCATGATAATTTGGAGTCCCTAAAACAAGCCATACGATTGGCAGTGAATAATTTTCCCATGGAAAGAGTGCGTGTTTCTATTGACAACTGGCCTCAACGTTAAAAAGACTGTATTGCAGCCAATGGAGACCACTTCCAATAAGCTTTTTATATTTTCAATTGTTTTATATATATGTATTAAACTAACACACTGTAAAAGTAATGAATGTTATTTGCAATATAATTTTTCTTTGTTACAGTATTTATGGCAATACTAGGTATATATATGTATGTATTTATATATAAAGTTGTTAGATGACTGTGTATGGTATATGGGTGAGCTGTTACAAACGTTGACGTCATGATGTGAAATAAAGCATTATTGTGTGTAACGTGTGAGTGATGTCAACAGTCGACAGTTTATAACAAACAAGTAGTAATCAGTTATATATTACAATTATGTATGTTGTATGGTATCACACAGATGTCGTGCAATAGGTACTACCCGCAGTGTTCATCGCAAATGTCTACTGTAAGGTGTAGTAGGAGTGAGTGCACCTCGCCCTCACACAAGTCAACTCGTACGTATATGTTACAACTACGATCTACAGTAAAGTTATACTATTTCCATTTCTTTATTTTCTCGATGACAGTTCTAATTTGATAGTTGTAGTGTTGTGACCAAATAAGTAATGATATCGATCGCATATATGTTTTGAACAAAGACAAATTCAACAAAAACATTCAAATATATTTTTTCAAGCTGGGAACACTCAATGACCCACCGCCATTTTGTATTTGTTTTAATCTGTCACTCGCAACAAGACGGTCGTGCTATATGGTCACTACATTTCTGTTCGCTGAGTTTTTTCACATTATCCATGCGTTACGTTGTGTATTTTGTGTTCCTCCGTGTTGATTGCTGCCTAGCTGTCAAATATCAAAATGCCTAAAGGATCTTTCGGGTTCTGAAAAGTCAGGCGAGAGAACTGGTGATCAAGGTTCGTAATTACAAAGCAGAATATCAAAATGGTGGCCCGCTATTACCACTGTCGCAAGTGCGAGAGCGTGTTGCGGCCGCAATAGGAATTAGTGGACCTACTGTTTCAAAAATTACTACCGAAGCTTACGGTACAAGCGCCATGCAAGCAAATAAGCTTCGTACGCCGAAGAAGAAACGCCAACCACGTCGTGTGACATCGGTTGACAACTTCGACGCTGACGCTATTCGTCGCCATATATATGACTATTACTTGCGCAAAGAAATTCCAACACTTAAAAAACTTGTTTCTTTACGTGAACGTGGTTTGTTCCATGGCCAAAAATCGTTATTAAGCTTAGTTCTGAAAGAAATTGGATTTTCTTATAAAAAATCGGACAAACGTAAAATATTGATGGAGCGTCACGACGTTGCTATGGCTCGCTGCGAATTTTTGAGCGAAGCCAAAAAGATATCAGATTGGTCAAATGTTATTTTCACTGACGAGACTTGTTTAAATGCAAACCACACAGTATCGAAGAACTGGACTGACGACACCGCCGCTTCCACTAGTTCAGTGCCAATGGGAAAAGGTGAACGCCTTATCATATGCCATACAGGGTCTACGAAAGGATTCGTGTCAGATGCTTTACTGGCCTTTAAATCCAAAAAAACAGTGGACTACCACGAAGAAATGAACGCGGAGATTTACGAAGGATGGTTCAAAGAAACGGTGCAATCTCTGGAAGAACCGTCGATAATTATTATGAATAACGCTACATATCACTCTAGACAAATTGATAAAATGCCGACGCAGGCCAATAAAAAACAAGAGATAATGGACTGGCTCAAACGTCATGGCGAAAATGTGGATGATACTTTATTAAAAGTACAATTAGTGAATATTTTAAAATCTAAAAAAAGCCTCCCTAAAAGATATATTACCGACGAAATAGCTGCCGAATGTGGTCATTGGGTTCTTCGACTGCCGCCGTATCATTGCCAGTACAATGCTATAGAACTAATATGGCACAAATCAAAGGACACGCCGCTCGAAACAATACCCATCCCCCTTTTACGGCAAACAAGATGTTAGATTTATTAAAAAATGCATGTGCGGAAGTAACCGCCGAACACTGGGAAAAAATTGTGAGAAGAACCCAAAACATTATAGCGTCGGATTGGGAAATTCATGTGGCATTAGATAATATAGAAATACAGGCACTTATAATAAATGTTGAGGAGAGCTGATCGAGTGATAGTGGCGATTCATCAGATTTTGATTAAAATAAATAAATGAACAATCAACATAATATAATTACATCTTGTAATGAAATGTAATATTAGTTAATAAATTTGTATAAAATTATCCGGCAATAGTTTAGTTGCTTACACTTATATCGGGTCTCTTATCGTGTTACGTTTATCGATAGCTCCATCCCTATCAGTTTCTCCGACTCTGCTATGACCTTGTACGCGCGTAAGCGTCATATTTTTATTAAATAATGTATACATAATGTAAAAAAGACACTCGTTCAAGTTTCCACAGGAGCTGTCATCGAGAAAATAAAGAAATGGAAATAGTATAGTATTGTTATATTGGGTTGCAACATTAATGTTATTGTACACGCGACAGACTCACGATTTGTGTCCGTCTGCTTGTTCTTGTTGGCGGCCTGCCTCTCGTCCGCCGAGCTGAACTGGTCCGACACCAGCTGGGCGAGACCTGCACGCCCACACCCCCAACAACACACACATACACACGTGTCAAATGATTGATACCATAATTGTGATTGGACTATAACACGCACACACAGACACACACTAACAAATATTACAATAAAACTATTATGTAGTACATAAATGACTTGTACACAATGGGCTTTTACCGACAATTGTGTTCGCTACTACTACAGCAAACAGAATGATAATTCATTCAACTAAAGTAAATGGCAACAATAAATACAATACCATATATATACCTAACAATAAATACAATACATATATATACCATACATATATGGCACGTGTAAACTAGTTTTAACTTTATTTTACATAAGCATACAGTTGAACTGTTTGTTCTTTACAGGTACATCAGTAGATACGAACTCAATCCGTCCACCAGTCTATCAACATCCACTATTAGACCATAAACCTTACCAAGTACGAAAATGACAATAATTGCCAGGTTTCCCATACTTCCAGTGATGCTAACCACGTATAATTAAGGTACTATACGTTGTATTGTTAATAGTTTATAGTTCACGGGGACTGTATAAATGTATCTATATAACTAAACTATATCCAACTAATATAATAGATCGGAGGAAAAGTCTTCGCACATAGTCTGTATAAACTTTTAATAAAATCTCATTGGCTGTACTGGTTGTAGTAGTTTTGACAACATTAAAAAGGTTACATTTCAAAAAACGAAACCATTTAATAAAATGTTGTTTCCCGCCGTTTTCCATTTGTTTTTCTCTCTGTCACAATGAATGAATCTTATGAAGAAATTTGATACATTTTGAAATTTTATTACAAAAAGAAATGCAACGCAAGCAGCGAAAAAAATTTGTGACGTTTATAGACCTAATGGAGTGTCAGTAAGAGTAACACAAAGTTGGTTTAAACGTTTTCAATCCAGGAATTTTGATGTCAAAGATGCACCTCGCTCTGGTCGTCCTGTCACTGATAAAATGGACGTCATTTTTGAAAGACTGGGGCAAGATCGGTATATCAGTAGTTACGACGTAGTTGAAGATCTGGGAATTGACCACAAAATAGTTTTGACCCATTTGAAAAAAACTGGGTGTACAAAAAAGCTCGGTATTTGGTTGCCACACGAGCTCACTTAAAGAAACCTAATGACCGCATATTCATTTGCGAATTTTTATTGTGACGTAATGAAACCTAACTGTTTTTTGAAGAGACTGATAATCGGTGATGAAATGTGGATGATGTACGGTAATATTGTGTGTCAAAAGTCGGTTAGACATCACAGACTGTGGCAAAACCCGGGCTAACTCGCAATAAGGTGATGCTATGTATATGGTGGGATTGGAAGGGTATTGTTCATTATGAGCT
This sequence comes from Lymantria monacha, assembly GCA_905163515.2. Lineage (NCBI taxonomy): Eukaryota > Metazoa > Arthropoda > Insecta > Lepidoptera > Erebidae > Lymantria > Lymantria monacha. Next base: position 33,454,857 of record LR991092.1, on the reverse strand, counting down.
TTTACCGCCGGACAGAACTATCGATTCGGATCTCTACTGCGAACAACTGAAGAAATTAAAGGAAAAATTGAGAGAAAGCGGCTGGAATTAATGATCTTGCATCACGATAACGCTAGACCACACACAACTTTAGCCACTCAACGAAAATGAAGAGTTTGGCTGGGAGGTGTTAATGCATCCACTATATATCCCTGATCTTGCATCTTCAGATTTTCACCTGTTTCAGTCTCTTCAGGATTCTTTAGACAGTATCAGTTTAATATCAAGAGAGGACTGCCAAAACTACTTGTCCCGTTTTATGTTCACATGTCCAAAATTTCTACAGGAACGAGATATTGTAATTAAATCTAAATAAACAATAGAAAACGTGTTGAACTTTCATATAGAATGCGATGAAACTTCCAGATGTATTGTATAGTAATGTTAGTTGATGTAACATTAGTGCCATGGGTCTGTGTGGCGTCCGATCACACGTGACACGTGACACGTGTTGTTTGTGAGGCGTTGTGGACATTGGTTATAGCCGACGGCGACATGCAAATGTTGTATTATGTTTAAGTAGTTAATATAATTAGCTGCGAACATGACAATATATTATATAACATGTAACACAACAGTCCGCCGCCACCCCGTGTACATTCACTGACCTACATACATACATCACATTGACATTGTTGCTGACATAACTAACAATGTCATAATATACTTATATTACTGATAAATACATTCAAATCACAACATTATTGTCAAATCCAACTAAATATATAGACAGAGTCTGTAAATAATGTTATTTACTATGAGAACATTCATTTATAAGTTTCACCAGCTCGTTGAAGTCTGGTGTTCGATATAGGACTCACATTGGGGGATGGCAGACTGGGCGGCGACACAGCTCGCTGTTGCATGTTACCGACAAGTGTGTTGCAGCCCATACACTCAATAAGTTCATGCGACACACACACACGGAATACCAGACGTAGGTGACCAGACGGTACACTAATAATTTTGTTTTTTATGAACGAGGATATAACTAAATACTTTGGATCCGTCGAACCGGATGACATCTGTTACGGGCACAATCGTTGTGTAGTGTTATATGTGGCAGCGGGTGGTACTGACTGTATACGGCCTGGCCGGGCGGCGGTCGGTAGTCGGCCGCCGGTATCACGTCGAGCGCGCGCCACGCCGACACCAGCGCCGGCTCCATACTGCTCCCGGACGGTCTGCGTGATCGAATCGCATTTACCAACAAACACCTTACTATAGTTTCATTAATTTACAACAATTTTGAAAAAAAGAAGATAGATTGACCATTGGGGTGTGGTAAATACCTTGCTGGTCAGACGGGTTGGTATAGAATTTTATTTTGGGTTTTCCGTATTTTTCACAGATGTCACATATATAATCATCCACAGGTAAGGTAGTTAGGGCATTAATAGTATTCTTACTCCTGAGGCGAACCTCACGGCAAAGTGATGAGCAATTCTAAGAGTTAGTTATAGATGCTTGTACCTGTACACAGGCGCGTACGTTCAGAGATCAGTTCGTGATATCATTACATATCTGTAACAGTCAGTTCCGATGCAGCACGTCACATATACTGAGACGTTTAATAAGTAATCCCCGTCTTCCCTTTATAAGTTATACAGTTATTGATGTATTGTCAACTAAACATTATATATATGCTGAGATGTCTCGTATAATGTATAAAAAAGAACCACCAAAAGTCACGAGGACTGCCGACAGAAGTAAAAATTTAAACCTATGAAAAAAAAGCTATTGAATAATTAATAATAACTATTATTACATAAAATTGAATATAGTAAACACAGCGACACAGCAGTGAAGTGCAGCTCATTGTATCTTTCTCGTTCGGGTACATTCGGCGGTCCCGAGTTCACCCGATCGAGCCTTTCACCTCAGAGCGTGACGGATCAGCCTCACTTATAGCATACGAAAAAATTTGTGTGCGGTGCGCCCAATGAAGTTTTCACTTCAATAAAATATAGGTAGTTATAACTTTGGTTTATGAACATAACAATCACTTCATGACAAAACGATAGTTCTAAAACTGCCGCGTGTGAGGCGCGTGTCTCTAATATAATCAATCAATAAAATAGGCTACATATGGACATATCATCATACATATGGACTAAACATTTTGTAGTACTTATTTATACAAACTACAGTGAAAATAAAATTGACAATTCCAGTCAAGTGCAGCAGTAAGTGTTACTATTCAACTCTCATAATGTTTAACGTTTCCTTTAAAGTGTGCACTGATGGTATACAGTATCGCGGGCCACGTAACAACACATTTCGATTGATATTTGTTCATATATAGAGTATCGTTATGCTTACTCCCAATATGTGTCGTGATAGTTTACCTGTAGAGCGCCAAGTTGCCGGTGTGCGAGGCGACCGCCAGCAGTGCGTGCTCGTGCGCGTTCACGTACGCGAGCGCCGTGATGCGGCCCCACGCCCGACGCCACGCCCCCACGCACAGCTTGGCGCCGGTGCCCCAGTCCCATATCCTGCACAACACACACACACACTCCACAATGTGTAAACAATAGAGCAAGCCGCTCAATCGTATTGACATAACATTCTGTCACCATATATGACTTATTTCACTTGCAATAGCTGCAGAGTAAAATGGATGGTGAATCGTATACATTACTTTGTCAACCCACGAATGGGGTTTAGTTGTTTAAGAAGTAATAGATAAAGATCACTCGCACACATAACTAACGTGTGAAACATTGTCAGCCATTTACATTTGCATGAATAAATCCATTGATAGATATTTAGATAAAACCATTTCAACACGGTAAGTTAGATAACACAATACTATAAGTTATTAACATTATTAACGTTAGCTATAAACACTTTATTTTTAATTGGTAATAGATGTGTGTTCGTATCGTACGTGTAGTAACAATTGTTATAAGTAGTAGTCATTATTTGGTTCTCAAATAAGTTTTTATAAATAGTGTATGATAAATGCTAAACCTCAGTAAATATATACATACGTCCCTTTATTTGGAACGAGTTCCTCTCATTAAGGGCGAGAGGAATTGGTTTACTTCATCGCGCAACCCGCTGAATGGGTTTAACATTGTTTGCTTTGTAGTGGTCGTACCTTCAGGAACTGCCCGACAGTAATACGAGACACAATGTAATCTCAGTTCAGCGACTATGTTTGATTATAATATATTACCCAAAGTTGTCCTTGGATGCGACGGCCGCGTGCTGCTCGTACGGGTGGAACATGACGACGGCCGGTGGTAGCGGACACCGCGAGTGGAACGCCTGCGTATCCAGCCGTGTGACGCGAGCACTACGCAGCGCTGAGGGGGGTATTAACATTATTATTGTTTAGGAGACACTGTACACTACTAAGTTGTAACTCCTCGTTGCACGGAGTACTTTACAAAAAAAAATGCTAATGATTGCACCGAAACGTGAAACAACTATTTGTCGATCTTATAAGTACTTGTCATCTGTTTAACAATAAATATAAACATACACCCCATATATGATTTGTTGCTTTATTTTTTTTTTAATAATAATAATAATTTATTTAGTCAAAACATTACAAATTTACAATAATTTACTTAAGATATTTCCAGTATGTGTAACACTATTATAACTTAGTCTCGTAAACTAGGTCAAGCCTGTATCATACGAGACGGGGTTAATAAATATATATTTAAAAAGGAAAAAGTCAATAGTATACTGAAGAAAAGTGAAATTTTGCGTCGTTATTGTGACAGTGAGGTGACGACCGGTATTAAGAGGGCTTTTTAGTTTTCTAATAGAACTTCAAGAGTAGTAGATAGTTAATGGTTTCACTTGCCAAACCATAAGTAAAAGTTGTATCGTACCACAACAATATATATTGGCACCACTTATTTGTTTTATATATAAATTATTAATATGTTTCCACAATTAAACATTACCACTGTATGCTTATTTAAAAAACATTAGAATCTTCAAGACTATTTCAAATTATGAAATATATGTGCTACGAGGTCTGCGGTGGGCGGTGGCCTGTGCCTGTTCAATATTGTAGAACAAACAAATTACAATTAAACGTTATTAAAAGTCATTATTAATAAATCTGATGCAAGTTTTACTAAATATGTAATCGTTGTCCCACCACTTCGTGGCCCCTCATTAGTGACCACCGCATCACTTTTGTTCACAAACTACATTCTAATGCTTGGATATATGGTGGAAACAAAAATACGAATACTTTAGGCATTTCATGTAATGAACTGTATATATGATAGAATTTGTATGTTCTTGCAGTTATTGACATATAACTGTTGTAGCTATTAGTTAGGAAAAAGAACATGTTCCAAATATTTAATTATCTCAATCACTACATGTATATATTATATATATATATATATATATACTAGCAGACTCGGCCACGCGTTGCTGTGGCTAAGGTAGCCTCAGTAACTCAGTAACACGTGGTGGTTATGCTAATCAATTGTAGCTTATATGAAACGTTTGTACGTTTAACATAGCGTCATCTATTAAATACTTACTCATTCCAGTCAACAGATATCGACCTCTGTTAGAATCGTTTGGAGATAATAGATAATTGTAACTGTCAAATAATAGACAAATAATTTGCAATAAAATAATATTACGACTAAAAATTGAGATGGAAACTATCCTATCTTTTAGGTTGGATCAAACTACACATGTGGTGCAAATTGAGATGGAAACTATCCTATCTTTTAGGTTGGATCAAACTACACATGTGGTGCAAATTGAGATGGAAACTATCCTATCTTTTAGGTTGGATCAAACTACACATGTGGTGCAAATTGAGATGGAAACTATCCTATCTTTTAGGTTGGATCAAACTACACATGTGGTGCAAATTGAGATGGAAACTATCCTATCTTTTAGGTTGGATCAAACTACACATGTGGTGCAAATTGAGATGGAAACTATCCTATCTTTTAGGTTGGATCAAACTACACATGTGGTGCAAATTGAGATGGAAACTATCCTATCTTTTAGGTGAGATCAACCTACACATGTGGTGCAAATTGAGATGGAAACTATCCTATCTTTTAGGTTGGATCAAACTACACATGTGGTGCAAATTGAGATGGAAACTATCCTATCTTTTAGGTGGGATCAACCTACACATGTGGTGCAAATTGAGATGCAAACTATCCTATTTTTTAGGTGGTATCAACCTACACATGTGGTGCAAATTGAGATGCAAACTATCCTATTTTTTAGGTGGGATCAACCTACACATGTGGTGCAAATTGAGATGGAAACTATCCTATCTTTTAGGTGGGATCAAACTACACATGTGGTGCAAATTGAGATGGAAACTATCCTATCTTTTAGGTTGGATCAAACTACACATGTGGTGCAAATTGAGATGGAAACTATCCTATCTATTAGGTGGGATCAACCTACACATGTGGTGCAAATTGAGATGCAAACTATCCTATTTTTTAGGTGGTATCAACCTACACATGTGGTGCAAATTGAGATGCAAACTATCCTATTTTTTAGGTGGGATCAACCTACACATGTGGTGCAAATTGAGATGGAAACTATCCTATCTTTTAGGTGGGATCAACCTACACATGTGGTGCAAATTGAGATGCAAACTATCATCCTATTTTTTAGGTGGTATCAACCTACACATGTGGTGCAAATTGAGATGCAAACTATCCTATTTTTTAGGTGGTATCAACCTACACATGTGGTGCAAATTGAGATGCAAACTATCCTATTTTTTAGGTGGGATCAACCTACACATGTGGTGCAAATTGAGATGGAAACTATCCTATCTTTTAGGTGGGATCAACCTACACATGTGGTGCAAATTGAGATGGAAACTATCCTATCTTTTAGGTGGGATCAACCTACACATGTGGTGCAAATTGAGATACAAACTATCCTATTATTTAGGTGGTATCAACCTACACATGTGGTGCAAATTGAGATGCAAACTATCCTATTTTTAAGGTTGGATCAAACTACATATGTTGGATCAAACTACAACTAGGGGGGCATAGTCCGGAGCGTGCTCGTTCGCGTCCCCTGCCAGTCTAATTAGACTGCTAATCCGGCTCGAAATGCGTACCGCAATGCGGGTTAGGGCGTCCCCCGGAGGCGACGCGTACCGACCCGCCCCCGTCGGTACGAACATCGGCAGTTGCGGCGATGGGGGCCGCCACCCATCACGCCTTGCCCAGTTAGGCGAGTCGAGGAGAACGGAGTGCCGGGTGGGCACGTGGAATGTAAGAGGTTGTGTGGAAGGTAAGTTGCACGAGCTGATATCCGTCATGGCGGACAAACAGCTAGACGTGCTCTGTGTAACAGAGACCAAGCGAAGGGGCAGCGACGCCTGCGATCTTCCTGGTGGCGGGATGGCTCTGTGGTCTGGTGTACCACAGAGCGATCGAGCCAGCATGGGGGTAGGAGTGCTGTTGTCCTCTCGCTTGGCCTCAGGTGTGAAGGATTACGGAATGTATGATCCCAGACTTCTCTGGGTCCGTATAAAACTAGGTGTCACCAAGGTATTCATGGTTGTAGCATATGCTCCCGTAGGATCCTCGGTGGCATCAGACCTAGAGAAGTTTTGGGATAATGTTAGGGAAGTTCTGGATATGGCAGAAACCAGTGAACGCGTGATTGTATGCGGAGATTTGAACGGATGGGTGGGGACCAAGCGTCCCGACTATGAGGACGTACTTGGTCCATTTGGTGATAAGAGAGTGAACGACGCAGGTAGGCTCATAGCGGATGTATGCATGGAGAGAAACCTTATTGTGTCAAACACATTTTTCCAACATAAGGACATCCATATGTATACATGGAGAAGGAATGAACAGAAAAGCATAATAGATTTAATTTTGGTAGACAGTCGCCTCCGAAGCAAAATATTGGACGCAAGAGCCTACAGGGGCCCCACAGTCGACACGGACCACTATCTCGTTATTGCGAGATTTAGTGGTCTGTTCAGAAAGTGGAGGCACTGGCGAGAGCGTGTCCACTTCGGAGGGCTTGAAAGAATAAAGGTTGAAAGGTTGCAAGAAGAGTGTGTAAGAGAAAAGTATGCAGAGGGTGTCCGAGAACGGCTGACGATGGCAAGCCAGCCGCAATCGGACATTGAAGAATGCTGGAGAGTATTGAAAGAGAGTATGGTAGATACAGCGAAAGAAGTATGTGGAAGTTCAAAGAACCATAGAAAAACAAATGGTGATGCATGGTGGGATGCGGAAGTGGCAGCTTCCGTAGAGCAAAAGAAGAAAGCGTGGCTGGACTATGTCTCTTCTTTGAATCTGAATGACAGTATGACTGAACAGAAGAAAGAAATATATCGGCAATGTAAGAATGACACCAAGGCCTTAGTGAAAGAGAAACGTGATAGAGCAAGTATGAGTGCAGAAGATAGGCTGACTAAAAACTTCGAGGGTAACACCAAACTCTTTTGGAGGGAGGTGAAGAAGTCTCGGGGTGGTTGGTCAGCCTTCAGAATGAATAAAATAAGGTCTAAAGGTGGAGACATTCTTACACAAACACAAGACGTGTTAAGCCGATGGAGTGAATATTTTGGCGATATGTATGCGGATGCTACGGTTGGCGCCGGTGTTGGATGTGGTTTAGTAGATCAACATTCGACAACGGCGTCCTCCGATGGCATCAGTATGGATGAAGTTGAATGGGCGATAAGAAGTTTGAAAAATGGTAAGGCAGCGGGCATTGATATGGTGTCTGCCGAGATGATCAAGCTCGGTGGCTCTTGTGTCTGGGAGGCGTTCCTGTTGCTCCTCAATTTATGTTGGAGCTCGGGAATGGTTCCCGGGGACTGGAATAGCGCAGTAATCGTGCCTTTGTTTAAAAACAAGGGTTCACGTTATGACTGCGCAAATTACAGAGCCATAAGCTTGACCAGTTTGGCAGCAAAAGTGTATGGAAAAATTATTGAAAGGAGAATGAGGATGGTGTCCGATGGTTTACTGTGTGAGACACAAGGAGGTTTCAGGAGTGGAAGGGGATGCATGGATCAAGTGTTCTCTCTGCGCAACATTGTGGAGAAGCATCTGGCTCTAGGTCAGAGGGTTTTCTGCAGTTTTGTGGATCTGGAGAGAGCATTTGACACGGTTGCACGAAAGGAACTTTGGGACATTTTACCGGAGTATGGTATTAACGGTAAACTGCTGCAGGCTGTGCAGTCCAGTTACATGGGCTGTAGAGCCTGTGTGCGGCTGGATGATGGAATGTCGCCTTGGTTTGACGTCAATATCGGCGTTAAGCAGGGGTGCGTTCTGTCAGCCAGGCTGTTTATCATATATCTGGATAAATGTCTCCAAAGGTTGAACGATATGAATGTGGGAGTCCAGATGGGCGACTCAGTGGTCACTGCTCTGCTTTATGCAGATGATGCAGTCCTGCTGGCACAGTCAGCGACTGACCTGCAGACCCTAGTCGACACAATGACAGAAGATTGTAAGAAAAGGGGTCTACGCGTGAATGTGAGCAAAACCAAAATAATGGTCTTTGAAAGAGATAAAACCAGAACAGATGTAAGAGTAACAATAGGTAATGATGTACTAGAGCAAGTGGATGAATTTGTATATCTTGGATGTGGATTTAGCCGAGATGGAAGGTACACCACTGATATAGAGCGAAGAGTGAATGCGGGAAATAGAGTGAACGGAGCGTTGGGGCAACTTTTCGGCAGCCACCACCTCAGCCAGAAGGCACGTGTAGCAATACATAACGCAGTGCTTGTCCCAACATTACTGTATGGAAGCGAGAGTTGGGTATGCAGAAAAGAGTATGATAGTAAAATTAATGCGGTCGAAATGCGATCTCTGCGGAAAATCTGTGGAGTTAGGCTGACCGACCGCATTCGTAACGACGACGTAAGAGAGCGAGTAGGTATGAAAGAGAGTATTGGTGTAAAGATGCGAAAGGGAATGCTCCGATGGTTCGGACATGTGGAAAGAATGCCGAACGAACGCCTGGTTAAGAAGATATACAATGCGAAAGTGGAAGGATGTAGGTACCGAGGGAGACCGAGACTAACCTACCTAGACCAGATCGGTCATGTACTGAAGGAAGGTGGAGTCAAGAGTCTCCGAAACCGGCGAGCGTGTATGAAGAGAATTATGAATGTTGAGGAAGCGAGTGAAGTATGCAGAGATAGAGTTCTCTGGCACTCTGTTCTCTCTGCCTACCCTGCAAGGGATATGGCGTGATGATATGTATGTATGTATGTATCAAACTACACATGTGGTGCAAATTGAGATGCAAACTATCCTATTTTTTAGGTGGGATCAACCTACACATGTGGTGCAAATTGAGATGCAAACTATCCTATTTTTTAGGTGTTATCAACCTACACATGTGGTGCAAATTGAGATGCAAACTATCCTATTTTTTAGGTGGGATCAACCTACACATGTGGTGCAAATTGAGATGGAAACTATCCTATCTTTTAGGTTGGATCAACCTACACATGTGGTGCAAATTGAGATGCAAACTATCCTATTTTTTAGGTGTTATCAACCTACACATGTGGTGCAAATTGAGATGGAAACTATCCTATCTTTTAGGTGGGATCAACCTACACATGTGGTGCAAATTGAGATGCAAACTATCCTATTTTTTAGGTGGTATCAACCTACACATGTGGTGCAAATTGAGATGCAAACTATCCTATTTTTTAGGTGGTATCAACCTACACATGTGGTGCAAATTGAGATGCAAACTATCCTATTTTTTAGGTGGGATCAACCTACACATGTGGTGCAAATTGAGATGGAAACTATCCTATCTTTTAGGTGGGATCAACCTACACATGTGGTGCAAATTGAGATGCAAACTATCCTATTTTTTAGGTGGTATCAACCTACACATGTGGTGCAAATTGAGATGCAAACTATCCTATTTTTTAGGTTGGATCAAACTACACATGTGGTGCAAATTGAGATGCAAACTATCCTATTTTTTAGGTGGGATCAACCTACACATGTGGTGCAAATTGAGATGGAAACTATCCTATCTTTTAGGTTGGATCAAACTACACATGTGGTGCAAATTGAGATGGAAACTATCCTATCTCTTAGGTGGGATCAACCTACACATGTGGTGCAAATTGAGATGCAAACTATCCTATTTTTTAGGTGGTATCAACCTACACATGTGGTGCAAATTGAGATGCAAACTATCCTATTTTTTAGGTGGGATCAACCTACACATGTGGTGCAAATTGAGATGGAAACTATCCTATCTTTTAGGTGGGATCAACCTACACATGTGGTGCAAATTGAGATGCAAACTATCCTATTTTTTAGGTGGTATCAACCTACACATGTGGTGCAAATTGAGATGCAAACTATCCTATTTTTTAGGTGGGATCAACCTACACATGTGGTGCAAATTGAGATGCAAACTATCCTATTTTTTAGGTGGGATCAACCTACACATGTGGTGCAAATTGAGATGCAAACTATCCTATTTTTTAGGTGGGATCAACCTACACATGTGGTGCAAATTGAGATGCAAACTATCCTATTTTTTAGGTGGGATCAACCTACACATGTGGTGCAAATTGAGATGCAAACTATCCTATTTTTTAGGTGGGATCAACCTACATATGTGGTGCAAATTGAGATGCAAACTATCCTATTTTTTAGGTGGTATCAACCTACACATGTGGTGCAAATTGAGATGCAAACTATCCTATTTTTTAGGTGGGATCAACCTACACATGTGGTGCAAATTGAGATGCAAACTATCCTATATTTTAGGTGGGATCAACCTACACATGTGGTGCAAATTGAGATGGAAACTATCCTATTTTTTAGGTGGGATCAACCTACACATGTGGTGCAAATTGAGATGGAAACTATCCTATTTTTTAGGTTGGATCAAACTACACATGTGGTGCAAATTGAGATGGAAACTATCCTATCTTTTAGGTTGGATCAAACTACACATGTGGTGCAAATTGAGATGGAAACTATCCTATCTTTTAGGTTGGATCAAACTACACATGTGGTGCAAATTGAGATGGAAACTATCCTATTTTTTAGGTGGGATCAACCTACACATGTGGTGCAAATTGCGATGGAAACTATCCTATTTTTTAGGTGGGATCAACCTACACATGTGGTGCAAATTGAGATGGAAACTATCCTATTTTTTAGGTTGGATCAAACTACACATGTGGTGCAAATTGAGATGGAAACTATCCTATCTTTTAGGTTGGATCAAACTACACATGTGGTGCAAATTGCGATGGAAACTATCCTATTTTTTAGGTGGGATCAACCTACACATGTGGTGCAAATTGAGATGGAAACTATCCTATTTTTTAGGTGGGATCAACCTACACATGTGGTGCAAATTGCGATGGAAACTATCCTATTTTTTAGGTGGGATCAACCTACACATGTGGTGCAAATTGAGATGGAAACTATCCTATCTTTTAGGTTGGATCAAACTACACATGTGGTGCAAATTGAGATGGAAACTATCCTATCTTTTAGGTTGGATCAAACTAGGGGTACGATGCCAGAAACCTCCGCGTGGTGTACCCTGGGTGCGGGCGACAGTCCCCCAGATCCCTCTGTTGAATTGTCGCCCGTAGCGAATTCCTGGCGCGAGGGGGGGTTCCCCAGCAATGGGTAGAGCCCCAATTCGCTCCTGACCCTCTAGTTGTAGACGGTACAGGACGCGAAATTTCGGACGGGCCCGGTCACTCATTAACTTGAGGGCTGGGCAGGCTTATGCCACCGCCGACATATCGTAAACCTGATATCTTGCTTCAAGACAAATTGTCGTGAGGCGTAGTTTCAGGAACGAGGGTCTTGGCTTAACCGCCCGGACCGCGAGGAAGACAACCTCTATAAAGAATTCGACGTTCGAATTCGGAAATCACCCAGAATCTTAAGTTCTGGCGTGCGGCGAGAAGATGCATGGCAGATGGGCTGTTCTGTTCTTAGCACGCTCCAGCCAGGGTACCGGCCGACCCCCTGGTTGGTAAATGTAGGCTTGCCCGGGTACAGGGATCTCTGCCCGGGTCGACGCTCTATTTCTCCCATAATCGTGGGAATCAATATGGATTTTACTTCTTTTACACCTACACCAACTCAAGACGGGAATCCAGAGGATTCCCACATCACGGCCTCGTCAAGCCAATGTAAAACTGACCAAAACGACGCCTCGTCCTTAGGACTGGAGGCGTCCGCCGAGGGCCCGGCACCGACCACAGAGGCCCCCCTCTCGAAGAAGAGGCGCCGGACCCGGTACACATGGGGAAAAGCGAACCCTCACGAGAGGCAGCGGGCAGCGGCAAAAAAGCAGGAGCGGGATGCCGCCAAACTGAAGAAGGACGGCGGCAGATCAACTGCAGAGCCGTCAATGGACGAGGGCGACAGTACTGTCGCAGAGCCGTCCAGAGACGAGGGCAGTGGATCTGCCGATTTAATGGACGAGGGCGGTAATTCCGCAGAGCCGTCCAAGGAGGCCAGCGGGTCGGCTGAGGAAGCCGCCGCCGCCAAGTCGTCGCCGCGTCCTGCGGCGGCGGCCCTAACCGCGGCACTGATGGTAAGGGAGGAGGCCCTCCCCTCGAAGGTGCGGAAGCGCCCCCTGAACAGGGAGGACAGCTCGGGCGCCGATTCCGAGGGGAGTGCTGTCATCATGCCTCCTCCCAAAGTTCCGGCCTCTCGCAGAGGGCGAGGGGCCGCGGCGTTGGGAAGGACGACCCACTCCCCGGCCGGCGGAGTGCGTGGAGGGGCGGAGGCTCGCAAGCGGGCCGACGACGAGGCGGTCGCCGCGAGGGTGCTGGGGGTGTTGTCCGGCATCCCTCCCACAGAAGTGGCGGACGCTGGTGCCCGCACGAGCGGTAACGCCCCGGACATGGAGGCCCTGCAGGCCGAAAACGCCCGCCTTGGTGGCGAGGTGTCAGGCCTGCGGGCCCAGAATCGCCGCTTAGAGGCGGAGCTGGCCGCGGTAAGGAGGGCCAACCGCGTCTTCTCAAAGGATGTGGCCGATCTGAGGGCCCAAATCGCGCGGCTCGTGCCGCCTACGCCACCTGCGCCGCCGGCCAGTGCTGGCCGCCGAGCTGTCGCCGCTCCGAAACCGCCCCGAGGCACTGGCCGCCCAGTGGTCACCGCCGCGCCGAAGACACCTCCGACCACGGAGCGTGCGCCGCCGACCAGCGCCAGCCCACCCAACGCCGTGGAGCAGGCCCCTACAGCGGCCCAGCCGATAACATCGACCCCGCTGCCCGCGGTGGGGAGCGTGCCGGATGAGGCCTTGCGCGCCATTATCGACACCGTCGGTAATCTGGTGGATGCGCGCTTGGCCGTTCTGGAGGCAAGGCTGCCTCCAGAACCACGTGTTCGGCCGCCTCTCGCCACGGACAAGCGGCCATATGCGGCACCAGCCCCCGCCCCGCTACCTTGTCAGGGTGGCCGCGTGGGGGTGAGCTACGCCGCAGCCGCGGCTGGGCCAAAGAAGAAGGGGCCTGCTCCGAAGAGGAAGACAGCACCGGCTCCTGCCGGACCGCAGTCGTCGCCAGCACCGACACCGCCAGCGACGACTAGAGCGCCCGCGACCGCGCCTCCCGCGCCTGGCACGCCCGCTGCGCCCGAACAGGGTTGGCAGGTGGCTGAGCGCGGTAGGAAGAGCCGCGGCCAGAGAAGGAGAGCGGCGGCCAAGCGCGCCGCTGAGGTCGCCGCTCCCCAGGCAGGAGCCGAAGGCGGGAGGAAGAAGAAGAGGCCGCGCAAGGGGCTCCGGCCGCCGAAGACAGCCGCAGTGGTGATCACTGTGCTGCCTGAGGCGGCAGAAAGGGGCCTCAGCTATGAGGCCGTTCTGAGGAAAGCCCGGCGGGAGCTCGACGTCTCCTCGCCTCGAAAACCGGGTGTCCCCTGGACCGTCCGAGTTGGCGCCATCCGGCCCGGTCCGGGCGGCGTAGGTGCCGCCTGGGTGCAGTGCCCAGTGGAGTCGGTCAGGCAACTGGCCGGCTCAGGCAGGCTCCTCGTGGGCTGGAGCTCAGCGCGAGTCACCGTGCTGGAGCACCGGCCTGCGAGGTGTTTCAAGTGCATGGCGGTCGGGCATACCCGGCCAACATGCACTAATTGCTTTGACTGCGGCGGACTCTGTTTCCGCTGCGGTCAGACTGGGCACATGGCGGCATCTTGCGCCGTCCCGTCCCACTGCCCCGCGTGTGCGGCGGGCAATAAGCCTGCCAAGCACCGCATGGGCTCTGGGGCGTGTAGACCTCCAGCTTCGGCTCCAAAGGGGCGGAGCGGCCTTTCGACCACGGCCGCTCCCGCTCCTAGCGCGGCCCGATCGCCCGCCGCAAGCCAGGAGGTGATAATGGACACGGCCCATTAATGGCTGCCCAGTCCACTCACCTCCTGCAGGCCAACACCAACCACTCCGCCGGTGCGCAGGATCTCCTCCTGCAATCCATGGCGGAGTGGTCGATCGGTGCAGCCGTAGTCGCGGAACCGTACTGTGCGCCTGATCGCCCCAATTGGGTGGTCAGCCGGAACGGAACCGCGGCAATCGTCGTCTCCACGCAGCGGCACTTCCCGTCCTTGTCCCTTTTGGATAGGGGCGAGGAATTTGTCGCTGCGGAATGGGGAGGGGTCACACTCTACAGCGTTTACCTCTCCCCTAACAGGAGAATGGACGATTTCGGGGCCTCCCTCACCACCTTGGAGGCTTCGATACGGCGACTGGCACCGGGCCTCGTCCTGGTCCTGGGGGACTTCAACGCCAAATCCACGGCGTGGGGGTCCCCGATGACGGACGATCGCGGGCGGGCGATCGTGGAGTGGGCGGAGTCGGAAGTGGGGGCAGCCGTGGCGAAGATTCGTTCCGCCACCACAGCCCCCGGCCCGGACGGAATCTCAGTCCGGGTGTTGACGTTGCTCCTCGAGCATCTCGAACCTCGCCTCAGGCGACTGTTCAACGCCTGTCTGACGTCTGGACAGTTCCCTGAGTGCTGGAAGGAAGGGAGGTTGGTTCTCCTGCCAAAGCCGGGACGGCCCCCGGATTCGCCGTCGGCCTACAGGCCCATTGTGCTTCTGGACGATGTGGGTAAGCTGCTGGAGCGTGTCCTCGCTGCCCGCATCGTCCAGCACCTGGAGGAGGTGGGGCCCGATCTGTCGGACGCTCAATTTGGGTTTCGGAGGGGGCGTTCGACCATCGGGGCCCTGCTACGCCTGAGGCAGACGGCCGCGGAGGCTGTCGCCGGCAAAGGAGTGTTGTTGGCGGTGTCGTTGGACATCGCCAACGCCTTCAATAGTCTGCCATTCAGCTGCATCAGGGAGGCGCTCCGGTTCCATGGAGTGCCCCTGTATTTGGAGGGGCGCAGTGTTCTCTACGCGAGCCCCGCAGGGGACATTGTGCGGACGCCCATGTCGTGCGGTGTTCCGCAGGGGTCGGTTCTGGGGCCGACTCTGTGGGACATCGGGTACGACTGGGCGTTGAGAGGGAGTCTCCCCCCCGGGCTGAGCGTTATTTGCTATGCTGACGACACGCTCGTCACAGCCCGGGGCAGGACATTCGAAGAGGCGGCGAGCCTGGCCACTCTCGGCACCGAGGAGATGGTCAGGCGAATCGAGGCGCTGGGGCTCAGGGTGGCCCTAAACAAGACGGAGGCCCTACTATTCCATGGGCCTCGTGTGAGGCTGCCCATCGGCGCCTCGTTAGTCGTCAACTCCATCCACATCAGTATCCAGGCCCATATGAGGTACTTGGGTCTGGTGCTCGACGGGCGATGGTGGTTCCGGGAGCATTTTCGCCAAATTGCTCCCCGGCTGGTCGGCGCGGCGTCCGCCCTTTCTCGGCTCATGCCGAATGTGGGCGGACCCAGTTTCGAGGGCCGACGGCTGTATGCGGGGGTGATCCGCTCAATGGCCATGTACGGCGCACCCGTGGCGCGAGGACGCCCGCCGAGACGTCATCGCCCGTTGGGTTACGCGGCTGGAGAGGCCAACACACGGTGTCGTTACCGTCGAGGCCCTCCGGCCCGTACTGATGGAATGGATGGAGCGGCGGCACGGAGTCCTCTCCTTTCGGCTGGTGCAGGTATTGTCGGGGCACGGGTGTTTCGGTTTGTACCTGCACACGGTCGCGTATAGGGAGTGGACTCCGGCCTGCCACCATTGTAGCAGTGACGAGGACACGGCGAGACACACACTTGAGGTGTGTCCGAGTTGGGACGGGCAGCGCCGTGACCTCGTCGCTGTTATCGGTGCCGACCTGACGCTGCCGGCTGTCGCGAGGGCGATGGTCGACAGCGTCAGGAACTGGGACGCGGTCGCCGCCTTCTGCGAGGCTGTCATCTCGCAGGAGACGGCGGAACGAGTCCGGGAGGATTCCCGTGACCCGGGCCGCCGTCAGCGGCCGGGGCGGCGCAGGCGCGAATACCTGCGCCTGATGCCGCCCTAACCGAGGCTTCGGGTGATCGGACCGGGGAATTGTCCGGTCACCCGACGTGAGGCCACCGCGTGAGGACGACGCCTTGACGGCGAAAGCTGTCGGGGCGTCGACAGGAGAGGAGCCCGAGAGGGCATACCGCCGAGCGGGCCACCGAAGACAAAAATCGGGTACCGGTGGCCCACTCGCACGGCGAAGAAGAGGTGCTTGCAGGTTGGGTCAAAAAAAAAAGGTTGGATCAAACTACACATGTGGTGCAAATTGAGATGGAAACTATCCTGTCTTTTAGGTTGGATCAAACTACACATGTGGTGCAAATTGAGATGCAAACTATCCTATTTTTTAGGTGGTATCAACCTACACATGTGGTGCAAATTGAGATGCAAACTATCCTATTTTTTAGGTGGGATCAACCTACACATGTGGTGCAAATTGAGATGGAAACTATCCTATTTTTTAGGTGGTATCAACCTACACATGTGGTGCAAATTGAGATGCAAACTATCCTATTTTTTAGGTGGGATCAACCTACACATGTGGTGCAAATTGAGATGCAAACTATCCTATTTTTTAGGTGGGATCAACCTACACATGTGGTGCAAATTGAGATGTAAACTATCCTATTTTTTAGGTGGGATCAACCTACACATGTGGTGCAAATTGAGATGGAAACTATCCTATCTTTTAGGTTGGATCAAACTACACATGCTGTGCAAATTTGATTAAAATCGAATAAGTACCTTAGGAGTCCATCGCGGACAAACAACGTGACGCGTAATTTATATATATTAAGATATATTGCGCTCGGACCACCGTCGCAAAGGGAAGTAATTTGACTTACTAAACAAATCGGCGTGTGGTTAAGCGTGTTTGGTATAGGGCTATATGTAGAGGTTTCCTTCTCTTGCATCGTACATATCAGCATACCATATGCGTGTGTGTTCGTGTGCGTTTGTGTGTATCTTGCGTACCGGCTGCCTCCCTCCTCAGGCTGCTGTTGCGTGCGTACCGCCACACTCGCTCGTGGTGTGGGCGACTCTCGCAGTCGGCGCGCCACGCCTCGCCGGCCACGCCCACAGCGTCCGCACCCTCGGCGCGTGCGAACATCGACGACGCCCACTCCACGTAGCATGTGCTCACTATAGGCTTCTTAGATGCTTGACCTGCACATAGATCACATGTATACAAATATGATTAACATCCGTTTAAAGGAAGCCCAACTATTTAAAACAGCGTGAGAGCGACGCCGAAAAGTAAATTGGTAATGGATTATATACGCAGCGGCGAATATGTTTGATATTCCTGGGCACCTTGAGGCATGGGGGCCTTTTATAAAAACCCGATTATGAGCGAAAAATAATTGTCACAATTGGGATTCGAAACCACACCTATTGGAAATCCATTCCAATCCACAGTGTTTGATGGGACCAAAAAAATTTCCCTCTGCTGTTTATAACTTTAATCGATCAAGGTATGCATTTAAAATGCAAGAGTAAAACACCCACGTGTCAAATTCAAATACTTTTTTATATATAAATTATGGGTGCGGTGCGGTTTTTTATGTAGTGGTGGGTGCGGAATTACTTCTTAATAAGAAATAAAAGTAGATGTCACTGTTATAGTTATCGTATAGCACGCCCGAAATTCTAGTCAAGAAAAAAAACTTAGTTTGCCGTCCTACCTATCATTAAAAAACGACTTGCCAAGCATATAATTTAATTTTACATATTAATGAGATAACTTACAATAAAAAATAATAAAAATATATAGTTCAAAATAAAATTAATTAGGGTCAAGCCGAGTGACAACCCTAGAATAGTTTTTTAAAATTCAATTTTTCCCAAAGGCCGCGGAAGTGGAATTTGGTTTTTTTATTATTGATAGTCCTTTTTAAGAGCTATCTTTCTGTGCTAGTCACAAGTCCCACTTTTGAGTATTTAAGGAGAAAAAAAATAATTACGAAAATCTGAAAACAATAAATAAATATCCAGAAGAGTTTTTCAAAAACAAAAATAGAAAAACATGCGCCTAAAGATGTTCTATCAGACTATATTTATTTAAAACAATCAACTTGGATACTTAGAGAGAGACATTTTCAGAATTCATTTTATTTTTTAAAGTTAAAGATCACGTAGTTCAATAATTTTTATAAAAAAAAGTACTTGAATTTGACACGTGGGAGTTTTACTCGTGCATTTTAAATGCATACCTTGATCGATGAAAGCTATAACAGCAGAGGGAAATTTTTTTGGTCCCATCAAACACTGTGCAATCGTGCTGCCACTTACACCACCGTGAACTATTGTAGGACATTCAATTCTCGCATCGTTTTTATAAATAATCAAGCATATTAAATTCTAAATTTCAGTAATTTGAATAACATGGGGTTTTTTTTTATCTTTCCACCGCTTCCAAAATTTCCGAAATTCAGAATAACGACCACCGGCCCAGACCACATTGGCTTCAGTGTAAAACTGCTGTTGGTCTTGGAACACGGCGCAGGCTACGAAGTTGTATGTCGCCTCGGACAGTTCACATTCCAACTGGTGCACACTATATATAACAAACATCACAGGTGTAGCAGTAGTACTGACTGGAGTATGACGATGTCGAGTCCCGTTCTCGGTCGCGTGCCGCTACAGAGTCCTCCGATATTGTGTGCGGCAGACCGGTCCTGTTGCGACGGCCACCTACAACACATACACACAAGCTCTGTACACGTATAGCTATCGTTCTATAATAGGTCATCTATTATTCTCAAAGGTTATACGTAAGTAGGACGTGAAGTCTGTAAGTGTATTGTAGTCATCATCATCTCAGCCCATATATGTCCCACTGTTGGGCTCGGGCTTCCTCCACAACGGAAGGGTAATTGACCTACTATACCACGCTGGTTAGACGTGTTGGTGTAGAGTTTTGTTTCGAGTTATACCTAGTGTTCGTGGTGTTATGTGTTTGTATATTTTAATCGTAGCCCCCTTACAGTGGTGGTTAGCATCATAGTTATCATGGTCGGTACGACACGGTCGCTGTTACACATTACCCAGGGGAGAGAGATCTGCTCATACTTCAGGTCATCCTTGTTCCCAGGAGCATTCAAAGGATGTAGTGATATATTGTATTAACACTGTACGTATGATACATTAACTTACCAGTTGGTAGTGTTCTTGTGTGCTCGGGGTGCGAGGCGATCGGTGACGGACGCGTGTTCGGCGACGGTGGCAGTGACGACGAGTTGCTCCGACTCAGCTCCAGCTCACGACCCACGCTGTCCACCTGCACAGTGACACCGTTAGTACAAGGAAAACTAAAGCCGTATACTTTGAGTGTGAAGAACGACTGTAGCTTGATGGGAACCATATACAGTATCCAATTTGTTATTCAGGCTGAGATTCCTTAGGGCTAACCGAACAGTCCGGCTAAAGTTATCATAGCCGTCTGCGGTTAACAACTAAGGCCCATACAAAAATTAAAGTATTTGTCCTACACTGGTAAGTGGATTTTAATAGGAATCTATAATAAAATAGGCTAAGTATGATCGTCGTGATACTGTAGTCGTGGAGTCTATGTGTCGTGACTGTCACAATAACGTCGACATACAGTGTGTGTAATGCGTTAAATGTATTAGTTATAAATGACCTGATTCGATATGTAGTTGATGATCTCGTTCGCGACCTGCGATATCTGCGGGTGTGGCTCGCGCGCCATCGCCGTCAGAATGTTCCACAGCTTCATGTACACGGACCCAAAACCTACAACGTATATAACGCACGTTACAAACACAGGTACCGTAACATACAGGGTGGAAGGGGACCGCTCCCGAAAACAAAGACAGGTAACCCCACTAGTCCCACTTGTAATGATAGGTTAGAAAAAAATCGATACGGATGAAAAAAAAAAACAATATTTACAACAATTTTTGGAAGTTTTCTACACACTCGTATCTATTAGGTAATATCATTATAGGATAATCGTATTAGGCAAGTGTCTTGTAACAATAATTTAAAAAAAATACGTAACTTTACTCAGATAAGAAAATACGCAATGTATTCAAAACTCAGATCAGCTGTTCCAGAGGTCATACCTACATGCCCGCGGTATTGGGCCGATACCTACACGCGCACGGTCACTCACCGCGCGCGTGTAGGTATCGGCCGAACAGATGTTTTGATTATTGAATGCATTGCGTTTTTTCTCAACTGAGTAAAGTTACGTATTTATTATGAAATTATCATTACACGGCACTGTCCTAATATGATAAAATGTAGAAAAACGCAAAAAATGCTGTAAAAATATTTTTTTCATCCGTATCGATTTTTTTCTAGCCTATCATTACAAGTAGGTCCAGTAGAGTCACTTGTCTTTGTTTTCGGGAGCGGTCTACTTCCACCCTGTATGTATTTCACTATGCATAACCAATTTAACGCCATCTTGGTATGTTCAACTACTTTATGTGGCATATATATAAAATAGACTGAAAACTATATCGATTTTTCAAAACAAAATAACATATATTATTGTAATTACAAGTAATTTGATTTTATTAATTAGACAGAGAGAGAGCAGTACAAATAATGTGACGTCAACGTCACATCTCCATACTAATACGCTTCTGTCGTAAACAAACACCATCGTACGAGAAAGGGATAGAGGATGTATCAACTCGTATAACTTCGAAAGCTTGTAATCTTCTGCCTACATTGTGTTACTCCCTTTAATTTTCGTCACAAAAAAGGATTGCGCATCAGAATTATAAATCCCTCCCAAGAAAAGTTTCACTTCAAAAATATTTATCATTACCATGTTATCTCATATATATATATATATATATATATATATATATATATATATATATATATATATATATATATATATATATATATATATATATATATCATATTCTCTCCCACACCGCTGTGTTCGTATGTACTGTTAGTATGTTGGTCACATTTGACAATATATATTGTGTATATATTAGTTACGTGTTCACCTATAGACGGCAGTGACAGTGCGGCCGCGTTGCGCACCAACGTGTGCGAGTGCGAGTGCGGGTGGGGGTGGGGCGAGCCGTGCGCGCGCGGCTCGTTCAGCGCGTCCCACCCCTGGTCGACGCGGCCGCGCACGCCGTCGCCGCGGGACGTCTCCCTGTCAACACACACACACATAGTACATGTGTATACACATAGGTACAATATATATAACATTACACACTTGTATTGTAGATCAATACGTATACATATGTATGTGATACCAAAGATGGTCTAATGATCAGTTGGACTCGACTTAACATATATGACATAGGTACTTCAGTAGTCGAGATATCGACCCGCCCGCGCCAGCTATATCGCTAGTACGATATCGACGTACAAAAATACTTTATATGATTCCCAAACTGTTGTATAATTTGTATTCATTGGTTGTATGTTTGTGAACAAATTCATTTATTATGTATAAACCCTGCGAGGGCGCTTACATATTGTCAGTATTAACATTTTAATGTAATCTAATAAACTACCAACATTCACACAATATATGAATTAATACCTTAGTGCGGGGTGTGATTTTATTAAGAGAAAAAAGAAATGCGTGCGTGTACTTGTGTTATGTACGCGCGTGACAAGTTGTACTTCTTTGGCATCATTAAATAATAGTTTGTAATTGCATGCAAATAATTAATTACAGTAAAATAATAAAAAGACTAGAAAAGGATAGGAACGTTTTTTTTTTTCATTGATATTTTAGAATAGTAAATAATAATAATCAAAATATTCAATTCACTGAATATAATTTATTAGTATAATTCGCACTTGTATGAAACTAAAACACGTGTTGTGAATGTAGAAACTGGAAAGAGGTTTCATTTCTATTTAATTGGTACCTTTTTCTCAAGACAATGAGCAGTTTTGCGCCCAATTTAAACCTGTTAGTTTTGTGTTACAGTGATGCACGCGCATCTTAAAATTTCAGTCATCATTTTTTCATAATGCGCCTACAGAAGTATAATTTCATAAAATTTTATTTATTTCAAAGTAAAGGTAACAATATTATAATTTACCTGTCACTCTTACGCAATCTCTCTTGTATGTACACGGCTATGAAGTGTTGTTCGAATATCAACACCAGCCACTGTAACGCTGTAACACAAACAAATGGATACATCCACCATTACCACGACACATGTTGGACTATACATAGATGTTGACCACAGATCGGACGCGTAACGGAACGGAATATACAGACCAGTTATCATATACTCGACTTTTATTAGAACTTACATATTTTTCTCTTTACTTAACAATATCTACATATCTATACCTGTGACTTCATATGCATTTAGAAAAAAAATACAACGCGCGAACAAACTATTTATTTTCTAGATGACAAATTAAAATGGAAAATTGTAAGCTTTTGTTAATCTCTGGTAACGTTTACGATAAATTTAAAGACGATCAGTTGAGAAGCTAAGACCTAAAAGAGAAACAAACCTCGCTTGTATTTATAATCCATCCATCCGTTTGTGTAATCATATTAGGAACATAATAAACACGCATTTCTATACAATTAGAGTTTTGATTCAATATTAACTGGATTATTTGTCTATAAGTGCTATATGTGAATCTCTAACCGCATAGGGGCCGAGAGCCCAGCCTAATGTGTGATGTGTTTGTGTTGTAACAGAGACTGACCGGCGAGTATTTCGTGTCTGACGAGCGGCGAGGCGTCCCTCGCGAGGCTGGCGGCGAGGTGCACGCCCACCTGCTGGTCGAGCGCGTTGGCGTGCTCGGTGCGCTCGCCGCCGCCCCCCCACAGTATGAACGTGCCCAACGCGAACGCGCAGGCGGCACGAACCTAAACACAACACACATACTAATTATGTATTACCATTGATTACTTACGTAGCAATAAACAATTGTTTCATACACATCACTACATAGTATAAAACAAAGTCGCTTTTTCTGTCTTCTTGTCCCCTTGTATGCTTAAATCTTTAAAACTACGCAACGGATTTTGATGTGGTTTTTTTTAATAGATAGAGTGATTCAAGAGGAAGGTTTACATGTATAATAACATCCATTAAATAGTGGAGAAATACTGTTATTTTTGAGGTTTCTAATGTGATGTCGTAAATAAACACATTATTTTGCGCTTACATTGCAAACGCTCGCTGAACCCTACGAAATAGATCAAAATAATGTACTACAGTATTGTACAGCTTAAACGGGCCTACAAAATAAGTCCGCGATGGTATATGCTTATCTCTTAAGGATAACATACTATATCCATTTTAATACTTTAAAAAATGGTGTATTATAAAACGATATTTGAAAAGCTATTTACACAATTACTGTATTAATCCTTATTATTTTAAATACATTAGTTGGCTTGAGCATTTCACGAAGATATTTTTTTTCCTTCAGACCATGCAAATTAAATAAATACCGTAGGAGATATAGCAAAATTAAAATAATGCGCAACGAAATTATTTTCGTGTCGCCGCGCCGTCTGTGATTCAACCGGGCCGCACGGCCGCCTCGCGTTCGAGCTCGGGGCCCAAAAGTTTTGGTAGTGTAGTGGAATTGTACGAGTATATCTTACAAAAAAGTCCGCCATGGCATAAATGTCTATATGCTCAAGATAGGCGGGCCATCGAAGACAAAGAACGGGTACCGGTGGCCCGCTCGCACGGCGAAGAGAGGAGCAAAAAAATCTACATTTCCATATACTGGCCCTACAGACTTCGAATTTGGTGTGGACTTTCTTTCTGGCCTATAAAGGTCAGATGAAGTAGGGTTTTAAGAAATTCCTTCTTCGAAAGGAATTCTATGTAGGAAAAGTAAACAACACAACTGAATTAACGTAACCGAAGCGAAGCGAGGGCGGGTCGCTAGTAATATATATATATATATATATATAAACTTTGTAAATAATAAAATAAATTAAAACAGTAACAGACCCTCGCACTAAGTAAATAATCCATGTATCGCAATAGACCTCACAAACATTCACTTTAACCCAGACTTAAAACGACAATTTGTGGATCGCACAAAGTATTGTCCCACGGAGGGATCGCACGCCCGACACAGGCGCGGTAGGGCTGTATTTGATTACTATGCCACCTGTGCTATCACATTGAAGTCGAATGTCATTGTTATCTATATATCTGTGATATACAGATATCTCTATTTAATCAATTAACACCGGTAAGCTCCACCATTTGCTCACTACTACATTAGATACATGTAGTGTACGGTGGCGGTGGTCATACCTCTGGATGTTGGTGACGCAGCAGCGGGTACAGTTTCTCGTGTGCGAGGTCCCGGACGCCGGACCAGCGCGCCGTGTCGTACCCGCGCCACAGCCGCCCGAGCGCTATGCACGCCCACTGCGCGAGACGGTCGCTGCCGTCGTTCAACTGCTCGAGACATATCGATATCATCGAGCCCTAAACAATACACACATTATATATATATATATAAATATATATATCAATTGTTGTACAATACATATGTCTACGTATGATGATGAACACTTTATAAACTTATTTTTGTTCAATGACAATTAATGTAAATGTGTAATGGTGTTGTTGAACATTATGTGTACGCCGTCACTGATGGCGATGCAAGTATTATTGTGTTATGTACCTGTAGCGCGGCCTCCTGTCCGGCCGGATAGTTGTCCACAATGCCGGCCAACACGTACGCAGCCAACGTTCTGTACTGACTCTGTAACATTACATTGTATATATATATTGTTAGGTGGCAAATTAATATTTACAAAAAGCGGGTAGCGAAACCTATATAAAGCGCAGTTACGGAGACTAGAAACGGGCGATCCGACGTCCTCGACATGTACTGACCGACTCTGACGATTCAATTACGATCGCTCAAGAAAGAGCCTACACAGCCCGCGAGGCCACAACACATAAATATCCGCGCTTCCGACCCCGCCGCCGGGGACGAAAGTTGTGACGCGTAAAAGTCATAAACTCAAACGTGGGCACGCCCGCTTTGCTATCAGCGACGCCCCGAGCCGAGGTCCGTTCACCACAGGGTGAGCCCTCGGGCGTTGTCGCTTAAAATTTTTACCGGGTTGAGAGCCCTCAGCGCTCACCCATAGTCCGGGTTAAGTTGTGACAGCCATCTGCGGCTAACAGTGCCGTCTCTAGGCACTACACATCCGACCTTGCTCGTGTAACGATGACCACTCGTTTTTATATCGTTGAAGTGTTAGGATTAGCAATTAGTTTAACGAGTGCTTGTAATTCGTTTATTGGGTTTTATGGAAAATGAAAGTGATTGCGATAATTAATATTTCAGTGTTAAACATTAGAAACCATTTAATTGTTTCTTCTTTATATTAAAAATCCTTTGTCTGCCAAATTTATATATATATATATATATATCCCTACTAATATATAAATGTGAATGTAAGTTTGTTTGTTAGGCTTTCACGCTAAAACTACTCAACCGATCATCATGAAACATTGTATACATATTCTTGGAGGTATTAAAAGTAACATAGGATACTTTTTATTAAAAAGAAATCAAAATTTTTATATGAAAAATAAAAAAAATGTTTGTCAAAAAATCTCAAAATCTAGCTTCTTCAACGCCATCTAGCAGTCCAGTAATGAAGTTCCAACCCTGAGTATTGTAATACCGTTGCACTGTATTAGCGACGACCAAAAATAAAAATAGGGGATCAACAACTTTAGGAAAGTAACCTTTTACGCGGGCGAAGCCGCGGGCAGAAGCTAGTATACTATATACTTTTTACGATAATTACTGGCGTCAAAAATAGGAACGCCCATTTAAAAAAAAAAAAAACAAAGTGAACGCTGAACTAAACTCGAAAATGTGATCTTAAATTTAAAATCACATCATCTGTGAATACGATCGTTCAATACAAAACATTTTGTTGTTATATAAAGAATGATCCATCACCGTATCAATCTTCATTCAAATTAATAGCAGATCCTCAAAATTCCTCACTGCTGAAAACTGAAGGTACTTTATCGAAATCTGTTGAGCGGAAATGGTTCGCTCGCCTTCGTTCTGGTAATTTCAACGTGAAAGATGAGCCACGCTGCGGTCGTCCAGTCACTGAACAGTCGGATGAAATTCTTGAAAAAATCCAACAAGATAAGCATATCAGCAGTGTCGATATTGGTATGGAGCTAGCTAGGCATTGACCACAAAACTGTTCTGAACCATTTACACAAAGCTGGTTACAAAAAAAGCTTGACGTATGGGCTCCTCATGAATTGAGCGCGAAAAACATGATGGACCGAATTCACATCTGCGATGCGCTGCTGAAACGGAATGAAATCGAGCCGTTTCTGAAACGTTTAATAACCGAAGATGAAAAATGGATTACGTACGATAATCGGAAGCGTAAAAGATCGTGGGTAAAGGATGGTGAGCCGTCACAAACGTTCCCAAGCCAACATTGTCGCCAAAAAAAGTGATGCTGTATGTGTGGTGGGACGGGAGGGGAATCGTCCACCATGAGCTACTTCCAACTGGTCAGACGATTGATTCTCAACTCTACTGTGCACAATTAGAGAGATTACGCCAGGCGATTGAAAGAAAACGCCCTGAATTGATTAATAGGAAAGGTGTTGTCTTCCATCATGACAACGCCCGACCACACACTTCTTTGATGACCCGTCAAAAATTGATAGAGTTTGGTTGGGCAGTTTTGATGCACCCACCTTACAGTCCGGATATAGCATCCTCCGAATATCATCTGTTTCGATCTCTGCAGAACTCTCTCAATGGAATTAAGTTGGTTTCAAAAGAAGCCTGTGAAAACTACTTGATTCGGTGCTTTAACCAGAAACCACAGAAGTTTTTCACCGATTGGATCATGGATCTACTAAAAAAAATGGCGAAACATTGTCGATAATAATGGAGCATATTCGGTTTAAATAATTTCATCCACGCGACATAAGGGGACTAGTCGAATTTCAATGATAAAACGCCACGAACTTTTTCCCAGACCCAATCTATACATATAATAAAAATGTAAACGGATCGCTGTCTGTACATGGAACATATATGAGAAAAAATATTACTGGGACCTTTATCAACACAAACAGAGCCCAAAACAATGATTTTTAAAATTTTGGTCTGTTTATCTGTTTGTGCGTTTGTGCACGCTAATCTCAGAAACGGCTTATCCGATTTAGACGCGGTTTTCACTAATATATTGTGGTAAGCTTCACTTAACATTTAGGCTTTATTTTATGTCAATTAGTAGTTTATAAATAAAAAAGTTATGTCAATTTAAAAAATGTTCGAAGAAAAAATCTTTATCGATTCTTTTCAAATTACGTACAAATTATCTTCAGTAAAAATAAAATATCTGGAGGACCGAGCCTTGCTCGGTATTTTCTTATTAGTGTGTTTGAAAGATATATTTAAATATAATAAAAATAATGAAAAAATAAATTAAAAAGGCAAAAAGTACAAAAAATTTAAATTAAAAAAATGTATCAAGCAAAAAGGAGCCAAAATCACGTTTGTTATATGGGAGCACCCCTTAAATATTTATTGTATTTTGTTTTTTAGTATTTGTCGTTATAGCGACAACAGAAATATAACATTTTTGTCTGACTACTGTCTAACTATCATGGTTCATGAGATACAGCCTGGTGATAGACAGATGAACGGACGGACGGATAGTGAAGTCTTAGTTATAGGGTGCCGTTTTACGTTTTGGGTACGGAACCCCGAAAAGGTTGAACACACATAAAAACAACAATGGAATGGATGGATTGGTACAATAGAAATACTCTTTAAAATTGGAATGTCTCGAAAGTCACAATACTGTATTAACACGGCATTTGAAAGTTTCTAAGCTATAAAGAGGTCATACAATTTTAGGACACGGCGTCATAGAAACGTAGAGTTTGATATTTTAAATTGATGGACAGTAATTTTCTAAGCCGTATACTGTAATTGAGAACCATGATAATACATTGCATCGTATAACTGAAATCCATCGCTCATAAGATGTATTACCCGTTTTAAATTTACTCTAGCGAGGGTATATTTACCGCATAATGATTAGGAAAGAGAGATAGTCATTTGCTATATTTTTGTTTGCTGTTTAGCTAGCGCTTAATCAACATATTAGTAAAAATCGAGACGGAAAGGCTGAGTTATATTAGGAACAATCAGTAAGATACGATGGGGAGATAGGATGTTAATGCTGATCAGATTGGTCGCAAGACGTCATGACATACTTGTACCTATGTGCGATACCACGGTCGTTTCGATTTCTTTATACTATTCACTTACAAATATTGACAACCAGTCGAGTTCCTGAATACCGTGAAGGCTCCCAGTCTCGCAACTCACATCTTAAAATTGAAAGCTGGCGCGCCCAAGTTATACAATGCCACCAGTTTGCAAGAAAAAACATTACATTGCATTGTAATTGGGTCAACTATACTGACCGATTGTTCTCCAGCAAAGTCTTTATTTATTCCTAGGATTCTCCAAATACCATCAAATTACTCCTTCGAATTTTAGAGAGTGCAGTTTGCTATTAAAGTCTGCTTCGCAATAACCACAAACAAAGCTCGAGGTCAAATTATTAAGGTAGCGGGAGTAGACTTGAGAGAAAGCTGCTTCTCCCATGTGCAGTTGTATGTGACATGCTTCAGAGTAAGCTCACAGAGTAGCCTGGTTATTCTAGCATCCGAAAGAAAATCAAAAGATATTGTTTACAAAGAAATACTGTAATAGGTGTAGTATCGCGGGTTGATGTCAAAGAAGCGGTACCAGTGGTCGGCCTAATTTCGATGGAAAAGACGGTGGGTTATGGGGCCGCACACTACCCTTCCGCCGCCTCGGTCGGAATGGGCGCGGTGTGTTTAAAACAGGCCTGCTAAGAAAAAGCCTGGTGTTCATAATATATAACAAAATTTCATTTCATTTTTACGTTTATAGAACCTACCCTACACTATAACAAATATTGTTATCATCATCATCACAGTCCATATACGTCCTACTGTTGGGCTCGGGCCTCCTCCATAATAGGAAGGAAGTTAACTTACTATACCGCGCTGGTCAGACGTGTTGTTATAGGGTTTTGCTTCGAGTTTTCCTTCTCTTGCCTATGCAAGAGAAGGAAAACTCGAAACAAAACCCTAATAATAATAGATGTTATATACATTTTGTATCCCTTAGTCATCTCTTACGATCACCCACGGGTAAGATAGGGGGTGGTGAATTGTATTCTTACTCCGTCACCACATGGATAAGATTGTTATACCTACTATATAAGTATGTATACAAACATTTAAACATAATTATTTATAAATAACAATAAAATTAATATCTAACGTAAAAAATAAACGAAAGTCCTATTAGAACCATTTCCGACTTCTACGCAGACAAAAATGCGGGCAAATGATAATAATTAATAAAATAATAAAAAAAAGGCCAAAAAGTAAATAAGAGAAAGTAAGGATCCGAATCGGGCTCCAGTTTGTTTGCATTAATAGACTACTCGATTTTCCAACTGAGCTATACTCGTTCCAACCATTTATTTTACTTTTGGCAGGTCGAATTCTGATCAATTAGTGTTGTACCAATGTATTACGGATACTATGTTTTGTAATAATCGATTTTAGTCAGGAAGAACTTTTAATCGATTTAACACGGATATTTTATTTTTGCTTAAATACATATTTCATATTATTTAAAAACTTCACTTCTGTAAATATGTTTGTTATTTGGGCACATTAATTTTTGCATACCCACTAATTCAGTCCTCCCAAAATATTTTACTTTGTACTTTGCAAAATAAAAAATAACTACTTTATGAAGCATTTTTCCATTAACACGTTCGATGCGGGAAAACACATATGTTGTGTTCTTTCGTTTGTTGACTTAACCCAGCGCGGCGAAACATATCATTTTTTTGTTTTTGGCTGGACACGCGTCGCCCGTTAGGCGTGTCCGGCCAAAAACAAAAAAAAGGTAAGTTTCGCCGCGCTGGGTTAAATCAACGAACGAGAGAACAACACAACATGTGTGTTTTCCCGCATCGAACGTGTAGCGGGGTCCGCTGCTCCAAACTTTACTTAGAGACAATGGCGCCCTCGTCTGCGGTAGTAAATCACTATTTTTCTCATCCAGCCTGCCCCTTTTTTTTAAGCCGAATTGGCAACACTGAACGGCGCGCCGGCGACGCCATTTTGTTGTGTTGTCTGTCACTCGCAACAAGACTCCCGTGCTAGTCACATTTCTGTTCGCTGAGTGCTCTTTCATATTTTTCATACGCTGTGTTGAGTATTTATATTCCACCGTATTGATTTCATTGTTCTTACTTTGATTGAGTTGAGCGTATCGTTCCTCCCAGTAAGATTTTACTTGCAAAATGCCGAAAGGTATGGTGCTTAAAGGACAATCCAGAGAGTTAGTGCTGCGGCTTCGTGAATTTTTTGAAAAGGAAAGCCGCAATGGCGGATTCCTTATACCAGTAACCCAAGTTAGAGACCGTGTTGCAGCAGCATTAGGTATTAGTGCTCCAACGGTGGCGAAAATCACTAGAGAAGCCTATGGTAGTAGTGGTATTGAACAGAACAAGCTATCTACGCCTAAGAAAAAACGTCCGCCCCGTAAAGTGACAGTAATTGACAGTTTTGATACTGATGCTATTCGTCGTCATATATACAATTATTACACAAGCAAAGAGATTCCTACTTTGAAAAAATTAGTAGCGTCTCTACGAAATTGTGGCTTGTTTCGTGGTCAAAAATCTTCTTTGTCAAAGGTGCTGCACCAAATCGGGTTCTTGTATAAGAAATCCGACAAAAGAAAAATTTTAATGGAACGTCGTGATATAGCCTTGTCTCGCTGTGAATTTTTAAGACAAGCGAAGAAAATATAAGACTGGTCGAATGTCGTTTTCACAGATGAAACTTGGCTCAATGCCAATCATTCCATACCAAAAGGTTGGACTGACGATACTGCTGCTTCTACTTCTGCAGTGCCAATGGGGAAAGGTGAACGCCTCATCATTTGCCATGCGGGAACTACAAAGGGATTTGTACCAGACGCTCTGTTAGCGTTCAAATAAAAAAAAAACAGGAGACTATCATGAGGAGATGAATGCGGACGTGTATGAAAAGTGGTTCAGAGAAATGCTTACATCACTTGAAGAGCCATCAACAATATTTATTGATAATGCACCCTATCACTCTCGCCAAATTAATAAAATGCCAACACAGGCCAACAAAAAACACGAGATTATAAACTGGCTTCGTGATAATGGGGAAGATGTGGACGAATCCCTACTAAAAGTAGAATTACTTAAAATATTAAAAAGTAAAAAGCAGCCAAAACGATATGTCATCGACGAAATGGCAGCAGAATATGGGCATGTTGTAATCAGAATTGCTCCGTACCACTGTCAATATAATCCAATTGAAATGATCTGGGCACAAGTCAAAGGACACGCCGCAAGAAACAATACAACTCCTCCTTTCACAGCAAATAAAATGCTTGAACTTTTAAAAAACGCATGTGCTAGTGTGACGCCTGAATACTGGGCGAGTGTCGTCAACAAGACAAAAAATACAATATTCTCTGATTGGGATCGGGAAATTGAATTTGACAACATACCTACACAAGAGTTAATAATAAACACTGCAGATGATTCAAGCGACGATTCGAGTTCGTATGAAGAATCCGACGATTCGTTATAATAAAATAATATTAAAATATTTTGGTTGTTTTATTTCATG
The DNA here is from genome assembly GCA_905163515.2 of Lymantria monacha. Taxonomy (NCBI): domain Eukaryota; kingdom Metazoa; phylum Arthropoda; class Insecta; order Lepidoptera; family Erebidae; genus Lymantria; species Lymantria monacha. The sequence goes on along the minus strand of LR991092.1, from coordinate 33,422,633 downwards.
TTATAGGTATGATGAGAAGATTTTTATATCTCCCTGATACAATTTTAACGTGTTGTCTATTACAACAATTCAAAACTCAGTTGTCAGCTGACTTAACTGCAAATAAGTGTAATCGATTATTTGCGATTCATTAGTTTGCACCGAATACTTTTGATCCTGTCACTAGATGCGATAGAACGTAACTTTTTTATAACGGAAATGAATTATCACTTAAATTTTATGAATAGAGCTATTTACGGCATATTAATGTATTTAGTGGGTAATAATTAAGATATATAAATATTATTGGGCAGTTTATATATTTCTCTGTTCACTCGTTTCAAAGTTAATAATTGCGTATAATGAAACAGTTACGTCCTAAAGCATGTGTCAAAAGTAAAATAAATGGTTGGAACGAGTATAAATGTCTATTCTTAATGACAGCGTCAAAATTTGAAAACTTTCATATTCTAATAGTTGTAATACAACGAAAAACTATATTTTTGTTGCCGAAAAATACTGACAAAACAATGTTTTGTATAAATGAAACCTAGCTAGATCGATTAATGGCCCCCGGAACCTCTTGTATGCTTAATTTCAAGAAAATCGTTGGAGCCGTTTCCGAGATTCAGATTACATATATATATATATATATATATATACAAGAATTGCTCGTTTAAATATATAGTGAGATAAACACGTGTTTCAGCATTTGTCAATTTTCACCCTCTGGTTGTGTAAATTAGGCCTGTGAAGCGGGTTGAACGACTCATTACCGCCAAGCCGAAACTATTAAAGCTAGAAACATTAAATTTTAAAGCACGTTTCTATTTATGACATAGAGATTCAATATGAAAGGATTTTATGAATTCCGCCACTAAGGGGGTGTAACAAAGCGGCAAAGTGTGTATGGGGAGAAAATTTCTTTATCGATTATTTTCAAATTACGTACAAATATTCTTCGGTAAAAATAAATAAACACGTGTTTCTCTCTCCCTTTCCATCAACCCCGCACCAGTGCCGTCGTGGCGACCAGTGCCGGCGTGAAAGCTCACACGATACACATAGTAGCAGAGATGCGATTTATTTGAAATACTTCTATTTAAAATGCAAATACAAAATACCTATTTTGTATTTTGCATTTAAATGCCTTTTAGTAAAAAACATTTTGTATTTTATTTGAAATATCTTTCGAGATGTATTTTGCATTTTTAATATTCATTTCAAAATACAAAATACTTTGTGATTAAGTTTAGCCAACATTACTAGTCAAACAAATGAAATGAACGCATGACGCTTGTATTGCCGAATTTGACCGATAGAGGCGCCTGCTGCCATGCGCGCCCTTATTTTGATTTGATTACCTACTTTTATGATATTGAAGTGTTGTTATCCCTACAATCTTGGAACGGCTATATAGCCATTCCAGGATTGTAGGGACTGTACTATAACAAGATAAAAGAAAAGTGTAATAATAATAAAATAAGAACTATCCTTACTAATATTATAAATGCGAAAGTAACTCTGTCTGTCTGTTGCTCTTTCACGCCAAAACTACTGAATCGATCTAAATGAAATTTGGTACACAGATAGTCTAGAGCCTGATAAAGGACATAGGCTACTCTTTAATGCAAAAAAAAGGGTTGTAAAGGTGGATGAAAAGTTGTAAGAAAGTATTGTCATTTTTAAAGCTAGAAGCTTGAAATTTATTTTTAGACTATTGATTAGATATAAATAAATATGAAATTAACATTTCGTAAACAATTTACCCTTAAGGAGTAAAATAGAAATAGGCAATGAAAAACTTTAGAAAAGTAACCTATTACGCGGGCGACGCCGCAGGCAGAAGCTAGTTTAAAATAAAACTACTTTTACGGATTCTATCGCATTTGTATTTGATTTTTATTTGCCCGACGTTTCGAACACTTTATTGCGTTCAAGATCACGGGAGGACTAAGGTGACTCACGTCCAATAAGTTATCAGTTATTAAAGTACAAATTCATTGCCAGCACAAAAATAACGTGATTATATATTATATAAAATTTTATAATGCTTATGATCAGTTATTATTGAACATCTAATTTATGATAATTATTATATTGTGGTAATTTACTTGTAGTCTATAAAATATACCTAGATCTCTGTGACAGTTCTCACTAGTGCGGCACGCTTACGATGCAGTCCGTATTTTTGTCGATATAATTCTTTAATTTTAAAGTGATTTGCTACTGCAATTGAATAACAATATATGAAAATCTTATTGAATTTCAATCAAATGGATGGGTGAATTGATTATAAATTTAAAATAATCTATGAAAATCTTATTCAATTTTAATTAATGGATTTTATTTAATTTGAACTAAAGCTGTTAATTAATTAGTTTTATTATTCGAAATTCTGTTCTCTCTGCCTACCCTGCATGGACATGGCGTGATGGTATGTATATATGTATAATTTATTGATACGCGTACTAAATATGACCAAAATATCATGCATAAGGTGCCATGTTATTAGACGTTTTTGTTTGGCTCCGCATTGTCTCTATTCCTAATGATAAATACCTAAAATAAATAAAAATATCTGAGATTTGGTTAAAAGGTATTTTATTTTAAAAAAGTATTTTGAAAATACCTATTTTGCATTTAGCATTTGAAATACAAAACGCAAAACTATTTGGTATTTTGCATTTGAAATAGTAAATCTGAAAGTATTTGCATTTTGTATTTAAATGCTTTTTTAAAACCATTTTGTACATCTCTGCATAGTAGACGGCAATAGGTTCTTGCCTAATGGTTTAAGATACAGGTTAAGTTTAGCTTCAAAAATGTTCACTTTATAACTCAAATAATAAATCATATCTAACGAGGTCGCAACTCTGCTGGTGAAACAAAACAGTCAAATAAATGGTGGTGATAATTATATTTTTATCCCATGGTCATACCGTAAATAATATATTAATGACAATATAATTTGTAGAATGAATAGAACTTTGAACCACCTTTTTCTTTAGTGACCGGCTATGGTGTATAGACACGCGCGCGCCGTACACGTACATCTACGTTGTGCGGGAGGGCCATCGTAACCCAGTTTCTGACGCTGTTGATCATCGTCCTAGCGACAAACCTTCAACACCTTACATTGCTTTTTCTATTTAACTCTGTCAGAGATGACTTCTGCGTGGACGAAGTCGCGGGCAAAAGCTAGTATATATATATATAACCGAATGTATATACTTACATCGACGGTTGGGTCCTGCAGTACCGCTAGGAAGTACTTGTGCCCCTTCGCATTCACCAGATCTACTTGACAGCTCTGCAACATTAGTTCGCGTTACCGACTACAGCGATAGCACCGCCGACTTATGTAACATTATACTGTAACACTCATAATATTATTGTTAACGGGATCTATCACATGTATATTTACGTGTTTACGATATAACATTGAACAACACAGCTCCGTCCGGTCTGCCATAATTTCGCAAATTCTAATGAATATTATAGACACGAACATGAGTTTGTTTGACACACTTCAACGGTTTAACTATTTAAACGATTGTCTTGAAATTTAATTTAGAAATAGTAGGTACTGTTGCCGTGGAATAGAAAAAGTTATTGAAATATCAAAATTAAACTTATATATTATGAAAAAAATAATTGACAATTCATATTGTAAAATAAAAATAATTGACAATTCATATTGTAAAATAAAAATAATACATTTTTACAATAAAGTATTATACTTTAGGAGTTTACAAAATCACTTTTGAATAATGTTTACTCATTTTAAACATATTGGTCTACATTATTAATATAAAACCTCCAGGTACAGGCAACGAGAACATTGTCTAATGTGATATGTCAGGTCACGCGCTAGTTATATCAGTTTAGTTAAATGGTAAAGTAATCAATATAAATGGAGAACTTCGTTATATAGTTATTTAAATAAATATATAATAATTAAGTTACCGGATCTACAGCGATGATCTTCGCCCAAATATACACCATTGAGGCGCGGAGATCTGGCGCCGAGGCCTGCAGCAGCTTGAGCATGTAGGGGAATATGCCCACGGCGAGTACGGCGCGCGCCGCCCACGCGCCCAGTGCCAAGAACCGGCACAGTAGTGTGAGGGCGCGTACACGATGCAGCGTACTCAACAGTACCTGCAGTACCATGGGCAGCTGCTCCGGCGGTGGTCGCCAGGCGCACCCTGCACCATAACGTATAGCTTGTCATGGGTAACAAAATTGACATGCAGTTAGTTATATTAATATTGTAATCAAGTGTAATGCAACAACGTGATTGAGACAACTCCTTGTTATATTAATGTCGCTGGAAAATGACTACGACACACGAAATAGTATACGTATCCCCTCAATATACGTATTTAAAGTAAAAAATGTAGCGAATGATAAACCATTCAGAAATATGATTCAATGTGATTCATTCGTTATTGTACAGATTGAAATCACTGCTACACACGCACGCACGCACGCGCACGCACACACGCACACACACACACACACACAGTACTTACATTTGCCAAGGTCTAACCACACTTGGAATGCGGTGAGCTGGTCACCGAAGAATGGCGAGTGCGTATATTCGTTAGGATCAGGTCGCAACAAATTAGGCAATTGTGCTAAGGCCAAGTCTAACGTGTGCTCCCAGGCTGCCCACAAGGGATGTGAAGCGAGGGACGGTAAGGCCGGTGAGCATACTGGAGTACAGTTGTATGATCTGTAAAACAAATAATGAATATTAAATTCTAGTTTTGTAAATATGAGTGCTAAGTGTGAACCTTGCGGGAAACCCAAATGTTAATGTTCAAATTAACGTTATGAGTTCAATAATCTTGTTTAAAAATCTTGAAATTATTTCATTAAACATTTAATATTTAACTGTAGTTAGACTTTAATATAACTACATAAAGTGTAACTACAGTTCAATAGCAAATATAACTAAATTTAAACATGTTCATTGTATTCAAAAGTTTCACCAAAATCAAATTTGACCGGCGTTTTGAACACTTTACAGCGTTCATGGTTACGAGGACTGAATGCTGTAAAGTATTCGAAACGTCGGGCAATTAAGAATCAGATACAAACGCGATAAAATTCATAAAAATAGTTTTATTTAAAATTTGTAATACTTACGTAAGTAAACATCAGAAAAAAACAATTTCCAATATTTTACTTGGATACTACATATTTGATTTATATAAAATGTTATACGTTGACGACTATCTGAGTGTCTGTGTATGACACTTTGTATTTATATGTATTACCTCATTATTCTGTCTGCAAGTAGAAAATTTCTGCAGAGGGAGGCAGTCAGTAGGTCGGCGCGGAACAACTGTTGAAATAGTTCTGGTGGTAGCGAGCTCCATGCTATAGTGTCAGTGATCGCCGTGAAGATCCAATTCAGTTCACCCAACATTGTACGACGATCCGTCACTTGGCCGGGAATTCTGATGTGGTAAAACAAGTGTTCATTTGTTAAGCGAAACTTGAAATAAATCAATTTATAGACCTGTAGTTAATTATAACAATAACTTTTTCAACAAACAAATAATTAAGCACTTTTTGAAATTTAATACCATATATTGTTTTGTTTCTTTAATTTTTAGCTATACGGCAAATCAACTTTCCGTCTGAAAAAAATATATTCTTAAATAAAGTAAAATTTGTAATAGCAGAAGACGACGCGCATGTTCCAAGCAGACATTTGTAACCAGAAGTTAAACTTACGTATTATGTGCATATCTAATTGTCATGATGCAAAACATATACATGTGACTAACTTATCGATGAGTTCGTGAACGTCGTGCGGCGCGACCCTGGTGCGCTCGCGGAGCACAAACCACTTCATCGCCATCTTGACCGGTGTGGTGAGGCACGCCGTAAACAGGTCCGCCGGCAACTCGGGGTTCATCGGTAGACTCTGACCCTCCGCACACGCCGCCAGCTGAATGCAGTTCTTGTACGACACGGCCGGTGTCGCCGGTGGACCATCGCCTTCTGTTCTCGTGTTCTGTTAAACAATTAAACTTAAGGGGGTATTCTAGTGTAGAAATAAAATAAAATCGTTTTTTTTTTAATATTTTCAAAGTTTCGAAATCGAGGAAGGTCCGATGTATGCATCAGGAATTGCAGATTAAATAAGTGTGAGTCTAAAATATAATTTCATGACTTAAGACTGCGGCAAACTTGACGCGAAACTTCGTCCGGATTTTGAACATCTTTGTATTCTTGTTGTAGAGCTAACCCATTACAAGTTACCGCAGGGAGCGGGTTTGTCGCCTGCAGATACATCTGTTGGATAAGTCACGCAGGATCCTTTTAGGTGATATTTTCTTGTTATATGTACAACTTGTAGAGATATGTGTGTGTGTGTTGTATGTGTAACTCTACCTCGTACTCTCGTTCGTGTTGTTCGGCGAATGTTTTGAAGTTGTCAACAATGACGCCGGCGTTGGAGCAGTCGTACACGTACAGCGAGGGTGCACCCATCCACGTCTGCAGGTCGTACATCGACAACGGTATGTACTGCGTGTAAGCCTGTTCACAATACATACGAAATCACCATTGTATCTCAGACAACTTTACATACAATTAATGTACACAAATTGTAGTAATCATATGTGGATCTCATAAATAATTGTCTTGCGTTGAGATCGAATATATGACACACGAATGGGAAGTCTGCACTTATAACCACTACTTCATCTATAAGCTTTTTATTAGTATGTTGCTCTCAGCTTCATGTGAGCCAAGACATTCTATTGTATGTATGGGTGGCGATATTAGTTATACGTCTTGCTTAAATTCGTATCTACAAGGGAGATTGACTTATTGATATCCAAATACACTATATCAGTTACCAATACAATTTGTGTTTACCGCTAAAGTTGTAGCAATCGTTATAACTGTAAAGAGGTATATACCTCGTAGTTACCATAAAGACAAAAATGTTGTTGACTGTCATTTGTATAAAATATATTAATAATATGAAACATTATTCTTCTTCTAAAACAATTTTCTTTTATTTATTTAACATTGCAGAGCAATAACGCAATACTGCGATAAATAAAAATAATGGCTTATAGCACACACAAAATAGAACTGTTAAATAAAGAAAATTATGATACGTGGCGAATTCAAGCGAAGTCCATTCTTGTTCAAAATAAATTGTGGTCTTATGTCGAAAAGCCATTAAATCAGCAAAAATCGGATAAGCAGAGTAAAGAAAATGAAATTATTGCCCAATCCGAGTTAGTACTTTTAATTTCTCCTTCCGAAATTAAGCAAAAAAAAAAAAATTGTCAAACGGCTTACGAAATTTGGACGAAACTTAATGAAATCTATGATAGTAAGGGACCTGCTAGAAAAGCTACTCTCCTTAAGCAGTTAATACTGTCCAAAATGCAAGATGGTAATGTCAGAGAGCACCTAAATAAATTTATAGACACTGTAGATAAGTTATCTGATATGGATATTAAAATTCACGACGATGTACTGTCTGTAATGATGCTCTATAGTCTTCCGACCGAATACGACAATTTTCGAGTTACGATAGAGTCAAGAGACACACTACCAAAACCAGAAGAGCTAAAGATTACAATTTTAGAAGAATGTGAAGCGAGAAATTTTGGAAATAGTACACATAATAAAGAAGAACCAGAAGAAGAATCTTACTATGTTAAAGTATATAAATTTTGCAAGAAAAAAGGGCATAATATTAAAGAATGTAGAAAATTAAAATTCAGAAAGAACAAAGAAACGTACCAAATGAAACAGGAAGCAAAAAATTCGTACGCTACATGTCTATATTCTGAAAAACAAAATCTACAGCATAATAAAAATAAATGGATTCTTGATAGTGGTTGTACATCACATATGTCTCATAATAAAGATTTCTTTGAAATCATCATTAAGTCGAATTCACAATCGCTTAAATTAGCTTCCAAAGAAGCAACAGCTGATATTAAAGGCAAAGGACCTGTCATTCTTAAGATGAACGCCAATGAAAGAGGTAAGACAGGAAAAATTACATTGAATGAAATCCTTTACGTACCAAGCTTATGCTCGAATTTATTCTCTGTTGGCAAAGCGACAGATTTAGGATGTAGAGTACTATTTACTAACAAAAGAGCTACTGTAAGACATCCACATGAAGACATAGTAATTAGTGCACCAAAGGCCAAAGATGGCTTATATTATATAAACCCTTAATCATATAAACTTCGTAAAGAAAAATGTCATTCGGTAGAAAAAGAAACCAACATTAACAAATGGCATAAATATTTAGGGCACATGAATGATATTGGCTTTGAAAAATAATGTACTTATTGGTTTAGATTTTAAACAAAATGAGAAACTAGGCGATTGCGAAGTATGTATACAAGCAAAAATTAAAAGGCTGCCTGGTAAGCCAAATTCTTCACCACGAACTACAAAAGAGCTAGAAATAGTGCATAGCGACGTCTGTGGTCCTATGAAGGTACAAACGCACAGTGGAAATAAATACTTTGTAACCTTTATTGACGACTTCACCAGATATAGTCACGTGTACTGCATAAAAAATAAAGGTGAAGTATTTGACAAATTTAAGCAATACAAAGCAGAAATGGAAAATTTCACAGGCAATAAAATAATCTGTCTCCAATCAGATAATGGACAGGAATACTGTAGTAATGAATTTAATATTATTCTTAAAACTAACGGTATTACCAGACATTTGACAGCGCCGTATACACCACATCAAAATGGTATTGCAGAGCGCAAAAACCGAACTCTACTGGAAAAAGCGAGGAGTATGATGCTGGAATCGAAAACACCTCAAAATCAATGGGGTGAAGCTATTCAAACAGCCAATTAACTTTCCAATTGAAGCATAAATAAGACAATTTATGAAAATTTCGGTATCGTTACCACACCATTTGAAAAGTGGGTTAAAAGGAAACCCTGTATCTTCCATTTGCGTCAGTTTGGGACAAAAGTCTATATTATTTTAAAAGATAAGACGCGAAATAAATTTCATTCAAAAGCTGTATCTGGGATGTTTGTCGGATACTTGTGCGTTGATAGGGAGGATACACGTAAGCCCTTGGCGCAACTGTGCGTCGCTGCTGCCACGTTGGAATGTTATTACTGTGTCGTAGTAACGCTGCGGTGACACAGCGCCTGTGTGGCCGGCTACGCGCCGTGTGGACTGGCTCATGTCGTATGTCCAATAGTTGACGTCTCTATATGTTTCTATACATACACATATATGTGTTGATGGTATGCTCACCCTGTTGAACACCCATATCTCCCCCTGTGTGGTTGGTTTGGGTACGCCGTGGCCGTTGTAATGGAACAGTACACGTTCATCCTTAGCGTTACGTCGCAACGAACAACACAACTTCTTCACCTGGCGACAAACATTACTGTTAGTATACAACACGACGACGTGGTGTGAGGGGGGGTGTGCGACATGTCGCCGCCTTACATGAACTGTTTCAAACAACTTAGTTAATGTTCATGTAATACATTTGTATTATATAAATACAATTTTATATAAAAACTATTTGATACAACAAATGCTGTACTCTATACCTGAGAAATAATAAAAATATAATACATTCAAATTGATGATACACTTGTATGTGACTACAAACAAGATGAGCCGGTAGTGTATTACATACTATATGTATATAATACATTCAAATTGATGATACACTTGTATGTGACTACAAACAAGATGAGCCGGTAGTGTATTACATACTATATGTATATAATACATTCAAATTGATGATACACTTGTATGTGACTACAAACAAGATGAGCCGGTAGTGTATCACATACTATATGTATATAATACATTCAAATTGATGATAAACTTGTATGTGACTACAAACAAGATGAGCCGGTAGTGTATTACATACTATATGTATATAATACATTCAAATTGATCATAAACTTGTATGTGACTACAAACAAGATGAGCCGGTAGTGTATTACATACTATATGTATATAATACATTCAAGTTGATGATACACTTGTATGTGACTACAAACAAGATGAGCCGGTAGTGTATTACATACTATATGTATATAATACATTCAAATTGATGATACACTTGTATGTGACTACAAACAAGATGAGCCGGTAGTGTATTACATACTATATGTGTATAATACATTCAAATTGATGATACACTTGTATGTGACTACAAACAAGATGAGCCGGTAGTGTATTACATACTATATGTATATAATACATTCAAATTGATGATACACTTGTATGTGACTACAAACAAGATGAGCCGGTAGTGTATTACATACTATATGTATATAATACATTCAAATTGATGATACACTTGTATGTGACTACAAACAAGATGAGCCGGTAGTGTAGACAATCAATGTCTGGGTAATGGCAATGTGCTGTTGCACTTCGTTCGGTGGGCGAGAGAGTTAGCGACACATATATCTGGATGAATCTTGTTCGATAATCAGCGATTCAGCTGTATCTACTCGTATGATGAGCGGCAGTACTACTTACCAATAGATGTGTTGCTCACTCGTTTACCTATAGTATACTCCATAGGCAGTAATAATAGTTTTAGTCCAATTTCAAATTATTATGTTATTGTGTCGTTACAATTAATTAATTAAACGTTAATTATATTAAAATAGTATCAGTCTGTCGAGACTGACACGTGCACGTGTGCGTGTGGTGGGCGCGCGTTCTCTCTGTGCGCACACTGTGCCCGTGCCTGTGTACGTTAATTAACCACGACAATGTACTGCGTGCACGTTGTACTCCCTGTGTGTCACACAACTGTACCGTCATCAGGTGATCCAACACACATGTCACCATAAGATACCATAGACTACATATAACAATATAGCGACGTACACCTACTGCAGGATTAATGAAGTGAGATTGTGTTGTCCATTCACCTGATGATGTTGTCAGTACAGGGGCGGCTCTAACACATGTAGTGCCCGCCTCCCGGATGCAATCAATAACCTGACTGTATCAAAACGCGTGAACAAAATGAAAAAGGCTGATAGTTACAAGTTCGAGTAAACTCCAAACCTCGCTGGAATGCGTTGTTCCATGCTTAGTCTTGTTGTTTTGACACGAAAACAAGTAAACACGATCGGATTATGAAGTTACAGTGAGCATTGTGACAAAGCAACCTACCCAAACTTGTTAAATAATGCACCCACTACGTTTATAAATGGTTAGGCACTCGCTGCGTACGGTGCGCCCGTTCCGTACGGAGCGTTACAGTGGAGGCTCTGTGTCCCAAGCGGCTCTCGGCGCCCCCTAACACCGGGTGGCCGGGTGCATCGCACCGTCTGCACTACAGGTAAAGCTGCCCCTGTGTCAGTAGGTGTGTACGTGCGATACACAAACAACAACTATCTATATACAGGGTGTCCCAAAATTCAACGATAAGCCGGCACCAGCAGATGGACCTACATATGACTACTCGAGAACAAAAAAGAAAAAAATTCTACCTTGATTTTTTTTTTCATTACGACAAAAAAACCGATTTCTTTAAAAATCGTCATCTTTTATTATATTATTAAGTGCCATTGCTACAATTTTACAAGTAATTCTGTGATTTTTTTTGTATTGGCAAGGTAAGTAGTACTACTATCGATCACAACCATTAAAAATTCCAGAATATCTATAGTTTTTACACAAAAATCAACCAAAACTATGTTTTTTTCATAAATTATGTAAGATTTTGACTTTCAGCTCACTTTCACTCATCACAGTGAAAAAAAAAAGTATGGACACTACTGTGGCAAATAGTATTAAAAATTGGCGCAACTAACTACAATTCTAAAATGGTATAACATTCTAGGCAAACTAGCCACAAAAATATACTTAGGTGTACTATTTCAAAATAACAACCATACTTCGAAAATTGTTAGTGTTGATAGTAATCACTTCTACTATGTAGCCAAAATGTTTTTGTTGCAAGTTCTCAGAATTTGAATGAGACATGTGCGTAGTCCATAAGATAACATAAGTTAGAAAGAGATAGATATAGAGAGATTAGAATTTACTATATTATTAAAATTACAATAAATGTTCGAATTGTTTGCCATTGGCAGTAATGCAGGCACGACATCGCCTTAAAAATGAACGTTTTATTTTTCTTGCATATCTGATTCTGTTCATGTGATCCACAGCCTGAATTATTTTTTGGCGAAGCTCGTCCAAGGTTGCAATGGGTTTTGAGTAGACTCTGTCCTTTAGACAACCCCAATAGAAAAAATCCAGGGGATTTAGATCGGGTGAACGGGGTGGCCATAAGATAGGACCAAGTCGCCCGATCCAACGCCCTGGGTACTCTTGGTCTAAGTACTCTCGCACAGGGCGGGCATAGTGAGCTGGGCAACCATCGTTTTGAAACCACATGTTTTGCAAATCACTTAAGGGCACGTCTTCTAATAATCCTGGTAACTCATTTTGTAAGAAGTTCAAATAGCTATTGCCATCTATGTTTCCTTGTAACTCAAAGGGCCCTATCACTTTTCCATTTATTATGCCCGTCCATAGGTTAACCTTAAATTGATATTGGGATTTGTCTTCTCTCACCAGGTGCGGATTTTCATTGTTCCAGCTATGAAGATTGTGAAGATTTAAATAGCCATCTTTCTTGCAGGTTGTTTCATCCGACCATAAAACTTTGTCTAAGAATTGGGGATCTTCCCTGTGTTTTTGCAGCATTACACGGCAAAATGCGACCCGCAGTGGATAGTCCCGCGGTAATAACGCCTGCACGCGCCTGTAATGATATGGATGAAACTGGTGACGTTTTAAAATTCTATGTGCAGTACTTTTTGGAATTCCCGTTGCTACTTGTATGCCACGTACAGAGGTAGTTGTATCGCTTTCTATTTCTTTGAGAACTTCTTCATCGTGTTCCGATCTAGGTCTTCCAGCGTTTCTCCTGTCAGATGGTATACGACCCTCCGAAAATGCTTGATGCACGTTAATAAATACGCGATAATCCGGATACCTTTGAAGAGTAGGGTACCTTGCTCGATATAATCTGCTAGCAGCGTTGGCATTGCATCGGCATTCTCCATAAATTAGGTGCATATTAGCGTATTCTAACGCTGTATATGGTAGCGGCATAATGAATGCTAAACACTTGAAAATAAGGCAAAACTTCTTTAAAAAAACACAAAATCACAGTCTAAAATAATGCCAAGTCAGGTCAATTTCCAGGTCACTTAATTCAATCCAAAGTCGTTAGTATCAGAGCCACTTTAATTAAAACAGAACGGTGTGCAGTAAACAAAGAAGTAGAGCGTACTGACTTGCTGTGCTGCTGAGGACATTAATTACTTCTCTACCTGCATTAATGTTACTAAACAATTAGCATCTATCTATCTCCCTCTAACGTATAATCTCTCTATCTCTGTCTAACTTATGTTATCTTATGGACTAAGCACATGTCTCATTCAAATTCTGAGAACTTGCAACAAAAACATTTGGGCTACATAGTAAAAGTGATTACTATCAACACTAACAATTTTCGAAGTATGGTTGTTATTTTGAAATAGTACACCTAAGTATATTTTTGTGGCTAGTTTGCCTAGAATGTTATACCATTTTAGAATTGTAGTTAGTTGCGCCAATTTTTAATACTATTTGCCACAGTAGTGTCCATACTTTTTTTTTTCACTGTGATGAGTGAAAGTGAGCTGAAAGTCAAAATCTTACATAATTTATGAAAAAAACATAGTTTTGGTTGATTTTTGTGTAAAAACTATAGATATTCTGGAATTTTTAATGGTTGTGATCGATAGTAGTGCTACTTACCTTACCAATACAAAAAAAAACACAGAATTACTTGTAAAATTGTAGCAATGGCATTTAATAATATAATAAAAGATGTCGATTTTTAAAGAAATCGGTTTTTTTGTCGTAATGAAAAAAAAAATCAAGGTAGAATTTTTTTCTTTTTTGTTCTCGAGTAGTCATATGTAGGTCCACCTGCTGGTGCCGGCTTATCGTTGAATTTTGGGACACCCTGTATATACTATCGACAACCTCTATAGTGGTTGTGACCGTAGACAAGTGGACGACATGGAGTTTGTCATACATACACCACGTCCAACACCATCTGATGTCATCCTGTTCAACAGTTAGTGGTGTGTGACGTCAGACAAAACAGTTACTAAACTAGGTACATTACACACAATAAAATGTTACCTATCAAATATTTATTATATCAATATTAATGTGTGTGTGTTACCTCGTCGCTGGTGGGGTCCAGACTCTGTTTGTATCTAGCTCGCGGCTGCCACCGTTCGTACTGCGCCTGCAGCGCGTGACCGATGCTCTCGAGCGCCTTGCTCGGCGACAACGCCTGAGGATCTACCATGCACACAGACACACACATATCATTGTATAACCCCACATAAGTACGAAGCACCATGATCATACAGATCGTCTCTTCAATAACATAGACGAGATATCACACTTGTTGTGTGCGGTGCTACAAATACCACCAACACTTACGTTGATGACGTAAAAAGAGTTTTATATAGACCTGAGCCAACTGCACCAAATTTTTTAATGAAAACATTAATTTCATATTTTTCTATTCTTCCTTATAAGATAAGAAAATAATCTTCACAATGGCGTATTAAATCCTAATACTGGTGCAGTCATCATCATTCTCAATTACTTGGGGTCGATACAATAGGTACTCCTCTTTCATAGTACATATTGTAAATGTTATTGGCAATAGTTTTATGACCGGCCGCCTGCCAGACGTCAAACCTCCTTGGGAATGTAATTGTTGACCAAACGGCATCAGATGGAGTTGACCCAGGTCGGTATAAGGTTCTTAATCGTCTTTTACGACATCCACGAATAAAGCGAGAGCCTAAAGCCGTGTATCGACTTCGCGCTCCAAAAGGACGAACATTGGCGCGCGTTCCGGCCGCGCAAAATGGTTACCACTTTGGAACGCGCGCCAATGTGTTCGTTGGAACGCTCGAATGTGGAGCGGGTCGTTCCATCTGTTGTCGGTTTTTGCCACGTATGAGACGTGGCGCGCGCGCCAGTTGAGACGGACAAGCCGCGTATCGACTTCACGCTCCAAAAGAACGAACATTGGCGCGCGTTCCGGCCGCGCAAAATGGATACCACTTTGGAACGCGCGCTAATGTGTTCGTTGGAACGCTCGAACGTGGAGCGGGTCGTCCCATCTGTTGTCGGTTTTTTGCCGCGTATCAAACGTGGCGCGCGTGCCAGTTGAGACGGACACGTAAGTATTTTGTGTCTTTGTTGCGTTCGAAGCTATGGATAACCAAAGTTGACGTCAATGTGGTACAAAAGAACTGCTGTGGAATAGCAAAAGTTCTTTGCATCATAATAAATAGGTGCATATCTGTCATAAGTGTCATTCCATACTGCATCCTTTTTCGGTAAAACTTTTTCATCCAACAATGCACTCTTCGTTTCTGTTTTCTCTTATACATAATACTGTGAATAACTATTAATACTATGGCTGCTCGCATACGATGCCTGCATAATGAACGATCAAACACTGGAACAGTTGCCTCGCGCGCCAGGCGCGCTTAGTTTGTATAGTTCATATATTTGGAACGCGTATCGTGGAACGCACTCTCGGCGCGGTCATTCGTGGCACGCGCGCCAGGAGCGCGAAGTCGACACCCGGCTTAATACTGGTGCAATATCGAGGAAAATATTTCGCAGAAGAAAAAAAAATACCTCTGAGTACATATCATTCGTTCACCACTATATGCAATAATAAATAACCCGATGATATGTAATGTTACATACTTAAGGTTATCTGTTGTCGAGACGTGATCGGCGCGTGCTATCTACATGTGTGAGGCGCTGTATCAACAGTAACAACAGTGCCATTGCCACTAACAACTGTAATGACTAGCGACGTTCTGGTACGTCGATAGGAGCACACTGTTGACATTTCTCTGTCTACAGCCGCGGGCCGGCCCGTCTGGGGTAGTATCACACTCTCGTAGAAAATCGACATCTGAGCTGTGACAATGTGCTGCCGTACTTCGTTCGAGCGAGCGAGAAAGCCGGCAACCCAACTTTCTGTGGTATCCCTTGGTTTTACAGAGGTCCATGGGCGGCGGTAACACTTACCATCAGGTGTGCTGCTTGCTCGTTTGCCACCAAGAGTAATAAAAAAACTAACGAACCGAACCTATCGCATATCCGAAATGGAAAGCGTTTATTTTTACAAATCCTTAAAAATCTAATATCCTTAACTGAAACTGTCCAAAATTATCGGATAAATCGAAATAATATGTTATTGATACATACTTGGTATCTCAAACCTGATGTAATGTTATTGTTATATTCATATATATTTATGACCATTTGTATTGTGACCGCTTATCTCACCAAAATATATCACTGTACCTGGATGTCACCACATCTCCCTCAACTAAATACAATAACAATACATACGATTGTCTGTATATATATCAGACTGTACCTCCCTACACCATATATCACTACGATGATGGCGATAGTTTGTAGTGATGTCTTCACCATCAACAATTCGCTACATCGTCGAGTACACGAACACTTCAAGTGTTACTCAATTACACATATTTCATCAATATATTTGCGTTCATACTTGTATATGTCTGTGAAGTTGTGTGTGTGTGTGTAAAGTTGTGTGTGTAGAGTTGTGTGGGTGTGTGTGTGTGTGTGTGTGTGTGTGTAGAGTTGTGTGTATGTGTGTGTGTGTATAAAGTTGTGTGTATGTGAGTGTGTGTGTAAAGTTGTGTATGTGTGTGTGTGTGTGTAAAGTTGTGTGTGTGTGTGTGTGTGTGTTGTCAGTAGGTACGTCCCCATGAACACGGCGGGCCACTCCAGTAATCTCCACGTTATATTACAACTACTTTGCACTAGTACAAATTTCTTATAAGCTAATGTCCGCGACTTCATCCGCGTGACATTCAGTTTTACTATGCACAACTGTTTGAAAATTAAAAACATCTGACTTTGCCAAGTATTTCCGGCAGCTACTTTAACGTTTTCATCAAGGGTCCTCCTTGCTATCTTCAAATTTCATTAAAACATCGGCCCATGCTTGAGCATGTGAATGGTCGCTATGGCTCTGCTCGCATGTTGATGGTTAGGATCAGCTTTTCTTCTCGAGGCCACAGATAATAATGCTTCAGTAAAACATTGATCTCAACGGCTCTAGTTCCTCGAGTTTTAACAGAAAGAATTTGACGAAAATCATCGTAATGAAAAGCACCATTGGCTTTTCATTACGATGAATATATCTCATAGTGCTCGATCCACGGTCTCGACGGCTGTTTTACTTACCATTGTCCATTCACCCCAAAGGATTAGACAGCAATCCTAAAACACGAATACTGATAGAGTCACACTGTTGACAGTATTCTGTCTACAGCCACGGGCCGGTCCGACTGGGGTAGTACCCACTTTTTTACTTACCATTGTCCATTCACCCCAAAGGATTAGACAGCAATCCTAAAACACTAATACTGATAGAGTCACACTGTTGACAGTATTCTGTCTACAGCCACGGGCCGGTCCGAATGGGGTAGTACCCACTTTTTTACTTACCATTGTCCATTCACCCCAAAGGATTAGACAGCAATCCTAAAACACGAATACTGATAGAGTCACACTGTTGACAGTATTCTGTCTACAGCCACGGGCCGGTCCGACTGGGGTAGTACCCACTTTTGCAGAAAATCAACATCTAAGCAGTAGCAATGTGTTATTTTCGCTTCGTTCATATCGACTTCTACAAACAAACCAACAGGCTGAATTTGCTAGTTATTTATAAAACTTAATTGCAAACAAAACATGATTTGAACTTACGTCTATTGGAAATCCTTTCAAACTACTTCATCAATTAGGCTAGTATGGGTACACGTACGTATGATAACCAAATGATGACTGACATTATTATATTTAAGGTTGACATTAATATTATTTATAATGTGCTATTTATATAATGTTAATTGGCGAATAAGGAAAATTGTGCAGACATCGGGCTGCGGTCGGCGCGATCAGCTGTTCGCTGCGTGTCCGTCGACTGGGCGGCTGGGCGCTGACTCATCGCTAACGGGAAGTCGGCCCAATTTTTTTACATTGATCACGGTGTCTAGCCGTACAGTTCGGCCAGACACAACCATCAAACAATATTATATATGTACATACATATACAAATACATATATATATATTTAATACAATAATTATTGTATACATACATATATTATGATTATGAATTTTAAATTGTCATACGAACAGAGACTATCAAATCACAGTAACTAAGTGAACGTGTAACGACTGAGTAGTGAGTTGTTAAATAACAACAGGAGCACAATAACGTGTTTTATTTAACTTAACCCTCTAACGATACTTGAGATAGTTACGGGAAGTGGGGGGAAAGGGAAGGATGGTAACACATACCACTCGCACATTACAAACGTTCAATAGTTATGACACACTATAACAATAGAGGTCACACAACACACATGCTTGTCATAACGTCACGTTAGATAACCATTGTGCACATCTGATACAAGATAAAAGGTGTCAAGGTTACCATATTAGATTACATATTCGCAAACATTTTATACTCACCTGTAACTATAGATACGCAAACAATTGTTTGACATGTTAGTTCGAATAACTAAACTACATATTAAAAAGTTGAATGATTTGTTTGAGCGGCATGATCTCGGGAACTACTAGATTGATTTAAAAAAGAACTTAATTATGGATGATAGTGCGTTTATCGCGAATGACTACAGACTATATGTATAAAACACTGCGATAAATACTAACGGATTAGCGTTTTTGAATGTTAGATAATTGAAAGTAATTTAGTAAAGGTGGCAGTTAAGCTCTGCGCAGTCGCCGTTGTCATGATAACTACTGTGATAGCAGAAATAGTAAAGTATACAGTGCAAAATAAATTAAACAGATTCTGTAAACACTCCAACGTTAGCTTGTTTGTCGAAAGTAGAAAAGAAGTCATTTAAATCCGTCAGTCTATCAACGTTCACTATTTGGCCGCAGGTCACCCCGACGGGGAGTGATGTCACGATCGCTAAAACCGACAACTGGTGTGGTGGAAACAACGAAACAATAGTATGTGCAAACATACATATAGTTGGGTGGGGGGGCATAGTCCGGAGCGTGCTCGTTCGCGTCCTTTGCCAGTCTAATTAGACTGCTAATCCGGCTCGATATGCGTACCGCAATGCGTGTTAGGGCGTCCCCCGGAGGCGACGTGTACCGACCCGCCCCCGTCGGTACGAACATCGACAGTTGCGGCGATGGGGGCCGCCACCCATCACGCCTTGCCCAGTTAGGCGAGTCGAGGAGAACAGAGTGCCGGGTGGGCACGTGGAATGTAAGAGGTTGTGTGGAAGGTAAGTTGCACGAGCTGATATCCGTCATGGCGGACAAACAGCTAGACGTGCTCTGTGTAACAGAGACCAAGCGAAGGGGCAGCGACGCCTGCGATCTTCCTGGTGGCGGGGTGGCCCTGTGGTCTGGTGTGGTGGTCCACAGAGCGATCGAGCCAGCATGGGGGTAGGAGTGCTGTTGTCCTCTCGCTTTTCCTCAGGTGTGAAGGATTACGGAATGTATGATCCCAGACTTCTCTGGGTCCGTATAAAACTAGGTGTCACCAAGGTATTCATGGTTGTAGCATATGCTCCCGTAGGATCCTCGGTGGCATCAGACCTAGAGAAGTTTTGGGACAATGTTAGGGAAGTTCTGGATATGGCAGAAACCAGTGAACGCGTGATTGTATGCGGAGATTTGAACGGATGGGTGGGGACCAAGCGTCCCGACTATGAGGACGTACTTGGTCCATTTGGTGATAAGAGAGTGAACGACGCAGGTAGGCTCATAGCGGATGTATGCATGGAGAGAAACCTTATTGTGTCAAACACATTTTACCAACATAAGGACATCCATATGTATACATGGAGAAGGAATGAACAGAAAAGCATAATAGATTTAATTTTGGTAGACAGTCGCCTCCGAAGCAAAATATTGAACGCAAGAGCCTACAGGGGCCCCACAGTCGATACGGACCACTATCTCGTTATTGCGAGATTTAGTGGTCTGTTCAGAAAGTGGAGGCACTGGCGAGAGCGTGTCCACTTCGGAGGGCTTGAAAGAATAAAGGTTGAAAGGTTGCAAGAAGAGTGTGTAAGAGAAAAGTATGCAGAGGGTGTCCGAGAACGGCTGACGATGGCAAGCCAGCCGCAATCGGACATTGAAGAATGCTGGAGAGTATTGAAAGAGAGTATGGTAGATACAGCGAAAGAAGTATGTGGCAGTTCAAAGAAGCATAGAGAAACAAATAGTGATACATGATGGGATGCGGAAGTAGCAGCTTCCGTAGAGCAAAAGAAGAAAGCGTGGCTGGACTATGTCTCTTCTTTGAATCTGAATGACAGTATGACTGAACAGAAGAAAGAAATATATCGACAATGTAAGAATGACACCAAGGCCTTGGTGAAAGAGAAACGTGATAGAGCAAGTATGAGTGAAGAAGATAGGCTGACTAAAAACTTCGAGGGTAACACCAAACTCTTTTGGAGGGAGGTGAAGAAGTCTCGGGGTGGTTGGTCAGCCTTCAGAATAAATAAAATAAGGTCTAAAGGTGGAGACATTCTTACACAAACACAAGACGTGTTAAGCCGATGGAGTGAATATTTTGGCGATATGTATGCGGATGCTACGGTTGGCGCCGGTGTTGGATGTGGTTTAGTAGATCAACATTCGACAATGGCGTCCTCCGATGGCATCAGTATGGATGAAGTTGAATGGGCGATAAGAAGTTTGAAAAATGGTAAGGCAGCGGGCATTGATATGGTGTCTGCCGAGATGATCAAGCTTGGTGGCTCTTGTGTCTGGGAGGCGTTCCTGTTGCTCCTCAATTTATGTTGGAGCTCGGAAATGGTTCCCAGGGACTGGAATAGCGCAGTCATCGTGCCTTTGTTTAAAAACAAGGGTTCACGTTATGACTGCGCAAATTATAGAGGCATAAGCTTGACCAGTTTGGCAGCAAAAGTGTATGGTAAAATTATTGAAAGGAGAATGAGGATGGTGTCCGATGGTTTACTGTGTGAGACACAAGGAGGTTTCAGGAGTGGAAGGGGATGCATGGATCAAGTGTTCTCTCTGCGCAACATTGTGGAGAAGCATCTGGCTCTAGGTCAGAGGGTTTTCTGCAGTTTTGTGGATCTGGAGAGAGCATTTGACACGGTTGTACGAAAGGAACTTTGGGACATTTTACCGGAGTATGTTATTAGCGGTAAACTGCTACAGGCTGTGCAGTCCAGTTACATGGGCTGTAGAGCCTGTGTGCGGCTGGATGATGGAATGTCGCCTTGGTTTGACGTCAATATCGGCGTTAAGCAGAGGTACGTTCTGTCAGCCAGGCTGTTTATCATATATCTGGATAAATGTCTCCAAAGGTTGAACGATATGAATGTGGGAGTCCAGATGGGCGACTCAGTGGTCACTGCTCTGCTTTATGAAGATGATGCAGTCCTGCTGGCACAGTCAGCGACTGACCTGCAGACCCTAGTCGACACAATGACAGAAGATTGTAAGAAAAGGGGTCTACGCGTGAATATGAGCAAAACCAAAATAATGGTCTTTGAAAGAGATAAAACCAGAACAGATGTAAGAGTAACAATAGGTAATGATGTACTAGAGCAAGTGGATGAATTTGTATATCTTGGATGTGGATTTAGCCGAGATGGAAGGTACACCACTGATATAGAGCGAAGAGTGAATGCGGGAAATAGAGTGAACGGAGCGTTGGGGCAACTTCTCGGCAGCCACCACCTCAGCCAGAAGGCACGTGTAGCAATACATAACGCAGTGCTTGTCCCAACATTACTGTATGGAAGCGAGAGTTGGGTATGCAGAAAAGAGTATGATAGTAAAATTAATGCGGTGGAAATGCGATCTCTCAGACAGAGTTACTTTCGCATTTATTATATTAGTAAGGATTAATTCTCTTCGGAAAATCTGTGGAGTTAGCCTGATCGATCGCATTCGTAACGACGACGTAAGAGAGCGAGTAGGTATGAAAGAGAGTATTGGTGTAAAGATGCGAAAGGGAATGCTCCGATGGTTCGGACATGTGGAAAGAATGCCGAACGAACGTCTGGTTAAGAAGATATACAATGCGAAAGTGGAAGGATGTAGGTACCGAGGGAGACCGAGACTAACCTACCTAGACCAGATCGGTCATGTACTGAAGGAAGGTGGAGTCAAGAGTCTCCGAAACCGGCGAGCGTGTATGAAGAGAATTATGAATGTTGAGGAAGCGAGTGAAGTATGCAGAGATAGCGTTCTCTGGCACTTTGTTCTCTCTGCCTACCCTGCAAGGGATATGGCGTGATGATATGTATGTATGTATGTAGTAAGGATTAAAAGAAAAGGTGAGATATCATAAAAAAATATATCAAAAAGCTGATCGCAGGATACAGCATTTTGTATTGAGCCAACTATGTGTCTGAGCTGCCAGGCATGGTACCTCGCAGAGCTACTGCAGTTTAGCAGCTGGTCAATGTAATGCCATTTTTTTTTATATCTAATCAAAAGCCAAAAAAAATATTTCGTCAATCTAGCTTCTAAAATAACCAATTTCCATATAAACTTTCATCTCCTATTTTTATTTTACTCTTTTAAGGGTAAATTCTTTACAAAATTTTAATGTCTTATTTATTTATATCTAATCGACAGCCTAAAAGTAAGGGCTTGTCAAATCAATATTACAATACCGGTGTGAGACGAAGCGATGGTGACTATATAACTCACTACAGCTTCGGTGACATTTATATCGTCTTACAATAGCAGTTCAGTTAACGTATCCAGTATCTACTATTCATTCGTACAATTAAAAGGTTAAAAAATATAGTTACTGGAATATTTTTTACTAAAAATTATTATAAAGAATTACTAATTAAAATAGTAAGAGAATAGCATGTAGCGAGCGGTAGGCTACCTACTCGACATAACCTACGTACTGTGTAGGTACCACATGAGTAAATAAACGTACAAAGACAAACATTCAAACAATCGCGCCACGGTAGGTACATCACTACAAGTATGATGCGCGTGTGTGCGTGAGCACTGGCGGCTCGTCACGTACGGAACGAAACCTGTTTAGGCTGGTTCGGTCAGTGCTCAAACAAAGGGCTCACTCACCACTCGCTGTGCATCGCGTCGTGCGTGTTTGTTTAAATTTGAAATTTGAATTAATTAGAGAGTGTAAATATGGTTTATTGTACTGTGTGCATGAACAAGAATCGAAAAAACATATCTTTTTTTTTTGAAAATGACATTGTATGTTAATAGATCTGAACAACCTATAAATCCATATTTAAAAAAACGAGAGGTGTCAAGGGACACCCGGATGGAACGAAGTTCCTTTCGATTAATTAGTGAAGAAGGTGTATTTTTATTTTATTACGAATAAAATCATGAAGTGTTGTGTTTTATCATGTAAAAACTACTCCGATAAACGTTCAGATGCTATGGAAGGAATCATATTTCATATCGTGATATTTTCCCAATATTGAAATCTACATTAAATATTGAAAGCGACAAATATGACTATTTAGATAAGAATGAACTAAATACTATAATTCCGCGTGGTAACGGAGTAAGTCGAACACATGAAGCTACATTTGATCTCTATGAGTCAACTGGACCCCTCCCCCTGCTCCCCCTTGGCGAAGCCCTTGACCCCCCGTACCTGTGGGAGATCATAAAAGATGACTGAGGGATAAAAAACGCATATAACATCTATGCAAGAGAAGGAAAACTCAACTAAATTACCTTATACCAACACATCTAACCAGCGTGGTGTAGTAGGTCAATTTCTCTTCTAGTGTGAAGGAGGCTCGAGCCCAATAAAGGGACATGTATGAGCTTATAATTTAGGATATATTGGCTTCCACATAAAGAGTAAACTGTCGCTATTTTTTGTTCAGAACTATTTATGTTACGTTATCTTCGTGTGAATTCTACAGTTTAGGTAGCGCTCGCTAATGTAATTCAGATGGCAAGAATGATAACTATTTCTTAATAAAAAATAGATATTATTGTAAATATTAAAAAGAAAAAATAAACTAAAAAGAAAAATAAAGCTCGTCTCTAAAGTAACTTGTTATTTTTGTTTATTATTATAATTGACATTTTACATATAAAAAAGAGTGAATATTAATTAACAATTGAATTTAAGATTATGTAATATTTAATTATTTAATGTCACACTTATGTTAGACAGCTATCGATGTCATACGCACGCACACACAAATGAATATAGAATAGCGGCGTAGTATCACGACATGACCACGTTTGCCTTAGTACCCCTACCTACCTACCCAATGTATCATTTCCAGTAGTCGACACAATTTTACTGCCAAGGCGCGCAAAAAGATGTTTCACATCACAAACTTTCAATACCTATCTACTATATACCTACAGGTATAGTATGTTATTAACAAATCGATAGTGCTGTTAAAATACAACAATCATCAACGATGACTGCCCTCACGCCTTTACTTGTATTCGGGTCACACAATCGGCGATCATAGATTTCTTGCCATATTTCTGTAGATCTGTAGTGCGCCCGGTTGCTGCCTGACCACAGCACTGCGCACTCTTATTGTCCTAACTTTTGAAATATTGTACCAAACGACACACGGTAAAAGGCAAAAAAATATGTACTTTAAATATCGAAAGTAATAAAAGCATTTGTTTGCATAAGAATCAATTCCTTACTATAAAATGTGCATCGGCAATAAATATCAAATTATTTTGAATTTTTTATTTACTATTTTTATTATATAATTTTTTTCTGCCTTAAGCGATTTTTATCGTTATATTTTAGCCAATTTGCAAAATATCTTTATAAATTATAGCTTATGCGTTATTCTGAGGTGCAAGCTATATTACCATAAAGTTTCATCAAAATCCATTCAGTAGTTTTTACGTGAAAGAGCAACAAACATGTTCACATCCATACATTATTACAAACTTTCACGTTTATAATATTAATATGTAATAGGATATACAATTCCACTAGACTACCAAAACTTTTGGGCCCCGAGCTCGAACGCGAGCCGGCTACGCGGCCCGGTCACGGGCGAAAATAATTTCGTTGCGCATTATTTTGATTTTGCTATATCTCTTAAGGTATTGATTTAATTTGCATGGTCTGAAGGAAAAAAAATATCTTCATGAAATGCTCAAGCCAACTAATGTATTTAAAATGATAAGGATTAATACAGTATTTGTGTAAATAGCTTTTCAATTATCGTTTTATAATAGAACATTTTTTAAAGTATTAAAATGGATATAGTATGTTATCCTTAAGAGATAAATATATACCATCGCGGACTTTTTTGTAGGCCTTTTTAAGCTGTATATTACTGTAGTAATTTATTTTAATCTATTTCGTAGGGTTCAGCCAGCGTTTGCAATGTAAGCTCAAAATAATGTGTTTATTTACGACATGACATTAGAAACCTCTAAAATTATCAGTGTTTCTCTACTACATTATGCATATATTATACATATAAACCTTCCTCTTCAATCACTCTATCCATAAAAAAAAACCGCATCAATATCCGTTGCGTAGTTTTAAAGATTTAAGCATAAATAGGGATATAGGGACAGAAAAAGCGACTTTGTTTTATGTTGTGTCGTTACAACTTTGTTGTGTGTCGGTAGTAATTTTTTCCGTCTAGCCCCCTTTCGCAACGCGCGATAAGGAACTTCGTTCCAAAAGAGTCTTTCCCCATGGAAAGACTCTTTTTTCAGCCATTACAAAGACTTTATCGAAAGCAGTATGCAATTGGTTTTTTTAATAATACCTACTGACAACTTCATCGCATTTGTTGAATTGCTTGAGAAGAAATTTCGAGAATATTTCGATCTAGAAATAAATATTGGTAGTGATATACTAAAACGTATACAAGATTGTAAATTTGATATGCCATGGAAGTGCTTTCCCATTGATTATTTAAAAAAACTTTATATTAGATTTAGAATTTATCATTCGATTAAGAGATATAACAAATTATTAAAAATCATAAATTACAAAAAAAGCCTTTTTAGAGTAAGCAATTTGTAAAATAAATATCCATACATAAAAAAGCTGACAAACGTTTTGTGTATTTCTTTTCATCCTCATGTGCCAACCCTATCAAAATAGGTAACAATTTTACTCGCTCCTTAGAAGCTGGTCTCTGTACGTTTATTTACTCATGTGGTAGGTACTACCTAGGCGTAGGTACGTTTTGGAATAGCGGTCCACGTGGACTTCGTAGTTGTGATTAGCTACCGTAATTACGTTAGCCAATCATTATCATGCGGAACGCCGTATGATTTCTTTTGTTAAAAATGTAAACATTATAACCAGGTTGTTACAAAATATAAACTTTAATTTTTTTATTTTGTTATTTTTTTATCAGTACCACTATTGAACAATTAAATATGTTAGATATGTTTCTTCTTCCTGTCTTCTATGTGTATAAGGCGTACGGTGTCGTACAATTGCATGTGTAACACACAACGAGCTCAATAACAATCGCGTGTGTCATGCACGCGCACCGACACAGTGGTATACGCACAAGGTGACGTCACCACCGCAATCTAAACACTAACCACTCAGTCACACTATGCCCCTCGACTCCTCGAGCGACTGGTGCTGTGTTTGGGGTTTGCACTCACCGCCCACACACTGGTCTAATCCTGCAAATCATCGTGACACACTAATGTACAGAATTGGATGAAACTTTATTATAGTTTAAAATATAAATTACGTATTTGAATATTTTCATCATCTGGAATTCAAAGTAGATAAGTTCGTTTTATTCACACTGTTGTCCGAGGTGGGCAGGTGTCCCGCGAGTGGTGCACGTGTGATACAAAATATATTCGTGTCCTAGAGTCTCTAACCCCAACCACTCCAGTACTGGTCCTAAATCCCAATTATTTTCTTTTTCACGACGTGTGCATTTAGGTACAATTTTGTCTTTAAAAAAAAAACAACACTCCACTAAGGAAACAATCCTATGTATTGTGGGTGACTTTACAAACATAATTAATTAAAGGGACACAAGTACCGGGTGTATTTGTGTTCACCAATTACAGTCATTACTAACATTTTATCTGTGAATTAGTTTAAATAGAAAGGTAATACACATATTGTAAGTTGTTCCGATGTAAGCCCATAGCCATCTGTTTCACAGTGTGGTATCATTCTCATTGATCAACTGATATACATCTTGGAACAGGCAGCTGACGGCGCGACATCATTGAATTAAATATATTAGTCTCTCACCGATCCAACACTCGTGTCTGGCGCACGGTTGTGTCTTCACCACGTCGGGGGGGTCCACTCCGACATTGAGGCACAGCACCAGTGCCACGCAGTGCGTTTTGTACTGTCAACAATTTATCAGATTATTAACACATATAGAATTACAAGAATATTTAAGGGTATATAAAATATACTGAGTGTATAGACCACGGAGCAAATACAAAGAGGAGACGGCCTAAGTTACTGTGCACTGTGATTCTCAAGTAGGCCGTGACGTCATCACGTTAACATCAATAGTAGGCGTGGCCTATTAGTCTTCTGTCGTCGCTGACGGTGTTCGTACGGTCCATAAAATTATATTTTTGGTGTATTTTTATGTTATTACGAAGAAAACCATGAAGTGTTGTGTTTTATCATGTAAAAACTACTCCGATAAACGTACAGATGCTATGGAAAGAATCACATTCCATTTGTAAGTATTTTTATTCATAATTTATCAAAATAATTTCTAGAAAGTTCTTTTGACGGTATCATGTTCAAAAATAACTTTACTCAACGTTAGATGGCACCACTTTGCGTAATAGGACCTAGAACAATAAAAGCACAAACAGTTCAAACTATTAAGATTATTGTAATAACTAATAACCATGAGTATTAAAATTTATACCCAAAGCCTTTTACCTCGACAAAATATGAGTTTTATATGTAGTTAATAATTATTTTGTAAGCAATACGCCAGCTGTCGTTAACTATGAAGAACTATAAAAGTGTCAAAAATCCAGGGTCGTAATTAGAATATAATTATAACATTCGGATTTTTCATCAAAGAAAAATATTTTTTACACTACTTTAAATGAAATAATTAAACTGTAAATTTTGTATGTTTTAGAATACCGTCCAATGACGATGGCAGGAGAAGCAATGGATTTCAAAAATTAATAGAAAAAACTGGACTCCTACGAAATATACAAAGATTTGTTCTTCTCATTTTAACAATGAAGATTTAAAGGACTGTATTGCAGCCAATGGAAACCACTTCGAACAAGCTTTTTATATTTTAAATTGTTTAATATTTATGTATTAAACTAACACTGTAAAAGTAATAAATATTTTTTGCAATAGAAAAAGTTTTTCTTTGTTACAGTATTTAGGGTAAAACGTTTTTTTTTTGGAACGAAGTTCCTTATCGCGCGTTGTGAAAGGGGGCTAGACGGAAAAAAATCTTACGAAAAGTTGTCACGACACTTTTTGCTATAGTAAGCTATTGTAAGCTGTGCGGCGTCGCTCGTCGGCTCTCTTATAGAAAGCAAGCCAGATATTTTCATTTCTATTTCTCATTGAACAGTGTGGTGTCGCGACGATTTTTTTTATAGATAGAGTGATTCAAGAGGAAGGTTTATATGTATAATATATGCATAATGTAGTAGAGAAACACTGATAATTTTAGAGGTTTCTAATGTGATGTCGTAAATAAACACATTATTTTGCGCTTACATTGCAAACGCTGGCTGAACCCTACGAAATAGATCAAAATAAAGTACTACAGTATTATACAGCTTAAAAAGGCCTACAAAAAAGTCCGCGATGGTATATATCTATCTCTTAAGGATAACATACTATATCCATTTTAATACTTTAAAAAATGTTCTATTATAAAACGGTAATTGAAAAGCTATTTACACAAATACTGTATTAATCCTTATCATTTTAAATACATTAGTTGGCTTGAGCATTTCATGAAGATATTTTTTTTCCTTCAGACCATGCAAATTAAATCAATACCTTAAGAGATATAGCAAAATCAAAATAATGCGCAACGAAATTATTTTCGCCCGTGACCGGGCCGCGTGGCCGGCTCGCGTTCGAGCTCGGGGCCGAAAAGTTTTGGTAGTCTAGTGGAATTGTATATCCTATTATTAATATTATAAACGTGAAAGTTTGTAATAATGTATGGATGTGAACATGTTTGTTGCTCTTTCACGTAAAAACTACTGAATGGATTTTGATGAAATTTATAGTAATATAGCTTGCACATCAGAATAACACATAGGCTATAATTTATAAAGATATTTTGCAAATTGGCTAAAATATAACGATAAAAATCGCTTAAGGCAGAAAAAAATTATATAATTAAAATAGAACTTCGATCCATCCGGGTGTCCCTTGACACCTCCGGTTGTGTATTATGCAA
Organism: Lymantria monacha; assembly: GCA_905163515.2. Classification (NCBI taxonomy): domain Eukaryota; kingdom Metazoa; phylum Arthropoda; class Insecta; order Lepidoptera; family Erebidae; genus Lymantria; species Lymantria monacha. The sequence goes on along the minus strand of LR991092.1, from coordinate 33,393,070 downwards.
CACTGGTGGATACCCTGCAGATAGATCGCTGTGAACGTGCTGTGAGCATTTGTTTACTAACAGTATAGTTCTTTAATAACTAATAATATAAGAGATTTTTTTTAAAACGCATTTGTTATTCTTGATATTAACCTGGCTATTTGGGAGAGTATATAGGTCCCATCAGACGCACTTCTATAGGACGTGCTGTATAATATTGAAATGTGCATTAATTTATAGACAAGTGATTTTATGAATCCTATGGTAAAGTAAGTGGTATTGATATCTATATATCGCAATTGGCAAGTTTCTTGTTTTATATTGTCAAAATTTAAACTCTAAAAAATGTGATACGCTTCACGATTTTGCGTGTCATCCTTGCGCAGGGGCCATGCTAATCTTCTCTGTATCGTTCCAATTTTAGTATATGTACTGCCGAAGCAAGTACAGTAGTTTATTATAAATTTTAATATATATAGTTAAAATTTGCAAAAATTTCTATAGCGCGATTTAGACTCTAATACATGTCCTCTTAGAATCCATTAACTTTGTTACAGCGCCATCTAGTAATAGATTATGATCCTATTTAAAAAAAATCTGAGTTACTCCCTAGTCGCGCCTAAAGAAGTTTTAAGTACTTCAAAAATATTATTATAACTTAAAAAAAATAAAATTTTATTACAATTCCTTCACTAATTAATCGAAATGAACTTCGTTCCATCCGGGTGTCCCTTGACACCTCTCGTTTTATTTTTTTGCGGTGGGCTATGGACGTCGCACCCCGCCAAATCGGTCCGGGGTGACGGAAGAGGCGGCGCGCAACCCCATTAACCCACCCTGCAAGCATCTCTTCTTCGCCGTGCGAGCGGACCACCGGTACCCGGTCTTTGTCTTCGGTGGTCCACCCGGCGGTATGCCCTCTCGGGTTCCTCTCTCGTCGACGCCCCGACAGATTTCGCCGTCGAGGCGTCGCCCTCACGCGGTGGCCTCACGTCGGGTAACCGGACAATTCCCCGGTCCGATCACCCGAAGCCTCGGTTAGGACGGCATCAGGCGTAGGTATTCGCGCCTACGCCGCCCCGGCCGCGGGCGGCGACCCGGGTCACGGGAATCCTCCCGGGCCCGTTCCGCCGCCTCCTTCTGCGAGATGACAGCCTCGCAGAAGGCGGCGACCGCATCACAATTCCTGACGCTGTCGAACATCGCTCGCGCAACAGCCGGCAGCCTCAGGTCGGCACCGATGATAGCGACGAGGTCACGGCGCTGCCCGTCCCAGCTCGGACACACCTCCGGCGTATGTTGCGCCGTGTCCTCGTCGCTGTCGCAATGATGGCAGGACGGAGTCCACTCCCTCCGCACGACCGTGTGCGCAGGTACTTGCCGAAGCAACCATGCCCCGACAAGACCTGCACCAACCGGAAGGAGAGTACTCCGTGCCGCCGCTCCATCCACTCCATCAGTACGGGCCGGAGGGCCTCAACGGTAATAACACCGTGTCTAAGCCTCTCCAGCCGCGTAGCCCAACGGGCGATGACTTCTCGGCGGGCGTCCTCGCGCCAGGTGGCTATCTCGTTGAACGATGGGGAGCCACCCTCGTCGCGTATTGTGGTAACCCGCCGGTAGAGGTCGGAGAGCATCTCCGCCTCTAGGTCCCACGCGGGTTTCCCGGCCAATAGCCATGCCGCCTCGGTAGACACCGTGCGGTACCCTCGAATGGCTCTGACCGCCATGGCTCGCAGTGGCCTCCACAGTACAGCCCTGAGCTGGGCGTTCAGAGCCCTCGCCCACACGGTTGCGCCGTACATGGTCATTGAGCGGATCACCCCCGCATACAGCCGTCGGCCCTCGAAACTGGGTCCACCCACGTTCGGCATGAGCCGAGAAAGGGCGGACGCCGCGCCGACAAATAGCTCAAGAAATATATGATACAAAAGAGTTTTTCATTTTTATTATTGGAACCAATGTCACCCTTTCTCCTTTATTTCTTAATAATGTAATTGCACTCGATGCAATTTCTTGATAAGATTAACGAGGTTGAGCACGTCACAAAAATATTCAAAATGGTGGTGGCTTTGAAGACCGGGTCTTCAAGTTACCTTTGGCATGGCTAAGTTTTAGATGGCCCGTGCGTCAATCAGACGGTTGCTGCCAGGGGGGGCTGGTCTGCTCGCTTGAAATACTCTTTTACATGTCTTGACACTATTGTTGCATTATCAATTGTATAAAGCCTTATTTTAATAGAGTGGTTTGGTTCTTTTTTATATGGAAAAGACAAAAAGGAAGGAAATAATACCGTGTAACTAACATATTTACTAAAAGTCCAACTACTTTCATTCGACAATTTGTTAGAAACCCAAACAAATAATTGTATTATTTGGTCGTATGAAAAGGACACAAATATGAAGAAAAAAAAGGTTTCTAAACTTCTGAGTTTATCAGAATGACAGTAAAGAAAAGATGGATTTTTCATAAAATATTAACATTATGAACAATGCTGACAAGCCTTATAAAGAAATTTGCGGTTAAAAACAGTAGTCATTCACCTATTCGCTATGCAGAATTATTTGATTATAAACATTTGTATTTGAATAGAGCAAACAGCTAATAATATTTGTTTGTATCTTTGAAATAAAAAAAAAATAGCACTCCTTGATATAGGTAAATTCTGAGTACGTTCCTGTTACACTATACACTTACTGCCATCTAATGCAAGATAGCTCAACTGCATACAATATACGAAATTAGTAGTTGTGCTAATAGCCGGTAGATGGACATAAAGGAGGGAGTGAGACAAGTACTATTACTTGTCTCACTTTCTCCATTAGCAGCGTTCCCCTCACCCCTGTAAATGACATGCATTGTTTCATAGAAAATATTCATTACAACAGCTCCTCTTTGTATTTGCTCCCTCGTATAGACTAAGTAACTAGAGTCCAGCAAAAGACGTATAAAATAACAATAAATAAAATTTACACCAAGCTTGAGGTCACTCAAGGCAGAACAAAACTTACTCATCATTCGCCTGCTCTTATCTCAATTACTTGGGGTTCTATGCAATATGTACTCCTCTTCGTACATATTGTATAAGTTATTGACAATAGTTTTATGACCGGCCGCCTGTCTGACGTCAACCCTCCTTGGGAATGTAATTGTTGACCTATCGGCATCGTGTGGTGTTAGCCCAGGTCGATATAAAGCTTTTAGTCATTTTATATGACATCCACAAGCAAGGTAAAGGTTTTTAGTATTAGTAGCTCTACCACACAACAAACCAAAACTTACTATAATATAATATATATCATAAGAGCTCAACAAAACAATATTGTTGCCATGGACTGAATATCATATTCACTAACATTGTATAATAATTCTTAATTAAAATCTTAAATTAAATATTTGTAAATAATTACATCTATAAATATTTATTCATGAACACATATTTCTTTCAATTGTCACACATCTTTATCCCCAAGAAATTTCATATTTCATCATCCATCAGCCCATAAACGTCCACTGTTGGACATAGGCCTCCCCACGAGAATGCCATCTGTAATGGTTCTATGCCACCTGCATGCAATAGTTTCCTGTGACCTTGATGAGATCATCAGTCCACCGAGTGGGGGGTCATCCTACGCTGCATCGTCCGATTCGTAGTCGCCATTCGAGAACCTTTCTTCCCAACGGTTGTCGGTTCGTCGAGCGATGTGGCCTGCCCATTGCCACTTCAACGTGCTAATTCTTCGGGCTATGTCGGTTACACCTATTTACATACTTCATCAATAATTAATATATAGTTAAATTAATGAATTAATTATTATTTATTATAAATATTTATATTATTAATATTTATTAATATTAAATTAATGAATTAATAATAATAGAAATTTATGGATGAATCCTTAAGATCATAGCATTAATAATAAAGTAAATAATTGATTCATTCATTACAAATTCTATTGCTTCATACATATAAATAAATACAATTTTGTATGTTAATTGCGTACAATTAACTTCATATTATATTATAACAACATCTCTATACTGGTTTCCGTGTGACAACAGAACAATCTACCACCCCCATTTTGACTATGGGTGACATTAAGACAACTTAGGGATATTATATTCATATATGCAAGAATAGGAACAATTAAAAAAAACCGGAATAAACACACGCCTAGCCAAAGTGTATGGTAGTGGGACATGTATAAGCTATAATGTTGAATGATGATAATGTCTGTAACCTAGAGTAGCTCATCCATCTCTTAGCCTATCAGTAAACATTGTCAACATTGGCCTATCTAAGGAGGGAAATGACACAATCACTACACTTGACCGAGTAGTTGTTGATCACTATGAATGTTAAAAATTAACTAGAAGACTGCTGGCACCCAATCTCTTATTATCCAACTGGTTAACAACTTCCGCAGGAAAATAATCGTAGGTGAGGCATTGTATTGTATTTCCATATCCACACAAGGACTGGACTAAAGTCTTTAAAATTAAATCTAGTTCTGTTTCAAAATGAGATATACTTTAATACACAGCTTTACTAACACTAGGCGTAAATATCCACAGGAGTATGATGCAAGTGTTGAAATAAATATTGACTTATTTAGCCACAGGTGTACCCGTCTGTTGTAACCAATTTTTCATAAACAACTCACATTAATAGAAAATCTGTTTCCACAACATCTATTGAATAAGTTTAGATGATAATCCAAATACAACTTCTATATAGTTTGTACTGATAAACAATGACACTATAGCCATTCTAAAGTATTAAACAAGCCACTATTGAGGTATATAAGTACCTAAACATGTGCAACACAATCTGCTATGTATATAATAATTACCATTAATATATTTGAAGGATGGAATATAGTATTTCATTTGGCATACATAAGCACACACTACACAAAGTAAGTCATTTAAAATAGTAAATATTTGATAAAATATTATATTAATGACTTCACACAAGACTGTGTGTAGTGCTTTAACTATAACATTCTCAACAAACATCTATGAATAATAACAATAATAAATTAGGTACACTTATTATATGTACCCAAAAGCATATTAAAATTACCCACATCCTTTAGGTTACCCTTATATTTTAATGAATAGAATTATATACATATATTTTTTATTTACACTAAAGTGTTTACACTTGTTGTAAACAAATACATAGGTACCTACAAAGATATTTTCAATTAAATTTAAAATAATATTAAGAAAAAAATAGACATGGTTTTTCTCATGATCGTCGCAATAAACGCTTTTAAATTAAAACACAATTTTATTATTTTTACTTAAAACGAACTTCTTGCTACCAACACAAACGTCATCGTATAAAAATACGCAGCAATAATTATATTTGCTGTAATCTTTCTATATCATGTAACATATATCCAATCAATATTATCACCATAAAACATGTGCAAATTTACTACAAAAACAATATAGTATTTTTTTATAAATCGACCGTGTACAACGCATTCAGTCAATCAACCATGTGCGTTTGTTTTCATCGCAGTTACGTTTAGTCTGCTACGCAATAACTTATATTATTAGTTTCTTATTAGAACATTTAAGTTACCTTCTCCTTTACTCTCCAGGTATGCTCCACTCGCTCGGCACCTTTTATGGGTTCAAGGTGCCTTGGTTTATTAAAACTCAAAGGTAAGTCCCAGTCGTCTATGTCTGTAGAAGTATCACTATCACCCTGACCACTGTTTTTCTCCTCATCTTTGACCGCGAGATAAGGAGGCATCTCTGTCATTTTCAACACAGCACTTTGTTTCACAAATTACTTAATTTTTAGCGCTCAATGAACGTGAACAATAAAGGAAAACATTTTCAAAACCTCACAGAATCATGTGCGCGTCCATTTTCCACCACATGGGAATAAACAATAAATTCTTACTCCATTTCACGCATTTTATTAATGCGCATTTTAGATATATTATCATTTAATGAATTTTTACCTTCTTCTTAACAGCTACAAGAATAGAATAATAAATTTATTTATTATAATAGTTTATATGCTTATCTCACTTTCAAAACGAATTAAACTAATATTTACGTTGTTCAAATTTGACATGACATAAAACGGAACGACAAAAATCTGCGTTCCGTTAATTTTTGGATCAATGAAATCATCTCCAATCAATGAATACATGTTGAGGGTAATAAGCCTCCACTCACTCTCAAAGCATGATCGAAATAACTAATTTATCTTTTTAGATTTCAATCTATATATAGAAAAATATATATTTAGAAACCATAGATATAGGAATATAGGTAAAAAATTAGACTAATCCAGGCTAGCTTCACATTTGGTACAATATAAATTATACATACATACATATCATCACGCCATATCCCTTGCAGGGTATGCAGAGAGAACAGAGTGCCAGAGAACTCTATCTCTGCATACTTCACGCGCTTCCTCAACATTCATAATTCTCTTCATATACGCTCGCCGGTTTCGGAGACTCTTGACTCCACCTTCCTTCAGTACATGACCGATCTGGTCTAGGTAAGTTAGTCTCGGTCTCCCTCGGTACCTACATCCTTCCACTTTCGCATTGTATATCTTCTTAACCAGACGTTCGTTCGGCATTCTTTCCATATGTCCGAACCATCGGAGCATTCCCTTTCGCATCTTTACACCAATACTCTCTTTCATACCTACTCGCTCTCTTACGTCGTCGTTATGAATGTGGTTGGTCAGCCTAACTCCACAGATTTTCCGCAGAGATCGCATTTCGACCGCATTAATTTTACTTTCATACTCTTTTCTGCATACCCAACTCCCGCTTCCATACAGTAATGTTGGGACAAGCACTGCGTTATATATTGCTACACGTGCCTTCTGGCTGAGGTGGTGGCTGCCGAGAAGTTGCCCCAACGCTCCGTTCACTCTATTTCCCACATTCACTCTTCGCTCTATATCAGTGGTGTACCTTCCATCTCGGCTAAATCCACATCCAAGATATACATATTCATCCACTTGCTCTAGTATATCATTACTTATTGTTACTCTTACATCTGTTCTGGCTTCGTCTCTTTCAAAGACCATTATTTTGGTTTTGCTCACATTCACGCGTAGACCCCTTTTCTTACAATCTTCTGTCATTGTGTCGACTAGGGTCTGCAGGTCAGTCGCTGACTGTGCCAGCAAGACTGCATCATCTGCATATAGCAGAGTAGTGACCACTGAGTCGCCCATCTGGACTCCCACATTCATATCGTTCAACCTTTGGAGACATTTATCCAGATATATGATAAACAGCCTGGCTGACAGAACACACCCCTTCTTAACGCCGATATTGACGTCAAACCAAGGCGACATTCCATCATCCAGCCGCACACAGGTTCTACAGCCCATGTAACTGGACTGCACAGCCTGTAGCAGTTTACCGTTAATACCATACTCCGGTAAAATGTCCCAAAGTTCCTTTCGTACAACTGTGTCAAATGCTCTCTCCAGATCCACAAAACTGCAGAAAACCCTCTGACCTAGAGCCAGATGCTTCTCCACAATGTTGCGCAGAGAGAACACTTGATCCATGCATCCCCTTCCACTCCTGAAACCTCCTTGTGTCTCAGACAGTAAACCATCGGACACCATCCAATATAAATTATTAACATTAGATTTAAATTTTGCAAGGCTATTAATTACGTTTTAGATAGCAGTTGGAGTCAAGGTTTACAGACTGTACAGTTACACTAATTTTACTTGCTAGAACTACTATTAGGCACAATTATACAACTACCCATTAAGAGTACCTAGGTCTCGTATATGCAATACAACTGTATTAACAATAGGCAGATTTACGCCGCCCCAGTTTTATCGTTCAGGAGTCTTGTGTAAGCCACGTGGAGAGGATCGAGTGTGTCGGTAAGGGTAACGTTGCAGGCGCGATTACCTGCGCCTGATGCCGCCCTAGCCGAGGCCGCGGGTGACTGGATCGGGGAATTAGTTCGTCACCCGCCGAGAGGCCGACCGCGTGAGGAAAGACCTACTCGAGGGGATGTCGATCGAGGAGAGGGTACTCCTCAGGGGTATTCCGTCGGGCCGACCACTGACGTCAAGTCACTCTGCTCCGGTGGTCAGCCCAACGACGAAGGCGACGTCACGGGTGGGTTACGGGTGTGCGTGCTTACGCCCCTCTGTCACCCCGGATGGAGTGGTGCGAGGAGTGCGCCGACCGTAGCCCACCCCCCAAAAAAAAAAAGGGTAACGTTCCTTTTCCTTTGAATTAAGAATTGGTATTCGTTGAATGTCATACAGATTTACGCACTGATATCAACATACTCCAACGATGTAGTGGAGTGATACGAAGACATCTCGAAGGCCATCCACACGACCAAAACTCACTTCATAGTGGTTTGTTGAGGTACAACCTCTTTATTGTAGGTCGATGTAATGCTTATAAGTAAATATGGCATAAAAAAGAAGTATTTTTTGAATATAGATTTGTATTCGGTGTGTTTAATCTTGGACATTGTTAATCATTTTGGGTGTTGGTATTACCTTGTACAAAACGTATTAAACTAATCCTCTATATTTTGATTGATTTATTTCTACATTGTTTCTGCAAGCGTTTCAATACTCTAGTTAAACGCTCTAATATCATTATGGGCAACTTTAACGCAAAACCGCAAATGGAGCGATAGCAGGTTAAGATAACGGGTGGGGCAATATGAATTTTTACAGAGAAAAAAAGAAACTAAAGAGGCAAAAACTAGTCGACTTTCTGGAGAAGGAAGGCCTCTATGGAGAGAACTCCACCTCTCGAAATCTTACAGCACACATGTCGTGTTTGAATTCACTTAAGTTGCTTTCAAGGAGTAGGTTCACGTTCACATATCTATGCCTAGAATAAAAAAATATTAATTTGAAAGCTGACCAATCGTGATGGTTGTTAGCTACAATTTATAAATATCTGTTCAGGCGTTTCAATGTCATCAGCTGTTTGTTAGCTGCCTTAGTTGTCTGGGACCTAACATATCAAATGCCCACGATACTACTGAGTAATTCTGATAATAGAGCTCGAAGCTATGACACCAAAATCTCAAATTGCCTATTAGTAAAATCTCATCCAGTTCAAACACAATGTCAAACACAATTCGAACAAGCCAATGTGTCCAATATTGGAATTGTCTTAATTAGTTTTATTTAAAGTACCTATGTATGAAATACAAAATAAATTATAAAGCACGGACGCTAAAAGACGGCTTATCCGTACATAGCAACGCTCATCTTAAAGATATCAATAGGTTATTTTAATGAAGTTAAAAGGCCGACAGAAAAAAATGGTTTAGTGGGTTTAAAACCCCAACACTTCCCAACTTAGAGTCTTTACCGTGGGGCCTTTTAAAATTTTATTTTTGTAATTTTGATTTCAAAGGGGTAAAATGCCAATAGTGGCAGTGTGGTGCTGCTGCAGGACAAGGAAACGTTTTTAATGTAGGTACTATACATATATTCTACTTCATTTTTTTAACGAAGACAGTAAACAGCACTAAGAAGCTAATTCCTGTATTGCGAGATAGCATATAAGACATACAACAATTACCGAAGACAAATTACACCCAGACTCAGAACAACAAAGTAGTATCCTGCGTGTGAATTAAACACGTGACACTTGGCACGGCTGATGCACCTTAACCGTAGTGGTTCAGGTGTCGACCAGCCCGACCATCTGTGCACGTCGTACGTCTTCATGTTGCAATTTTTAAGATATAAAAAATTCAATCAATCGTTTTTTAGGTAAAATTTAACGATTTATACAGAGTGTAAGGGGACCGCTCCCGAAAACAAAGAGCGGTAACCCTAGTAGGGTTACACACACACTACAAGATTTATTTTTTAATGACACTACACTAGGAAAACAATCCTTGTATTGCGGGGAACTTTACAAACATGCAAATAACGCAGACAAATTACACCCTTATTTATGCTACACAGTGGTTAATTTCCAGCCATATTTTCTTTAAACGCTCAAGAATAGATTGAGATGACGGCCCTTCGTTGATGAATCCAACTTTTCCTTTTATTTTTTTTTGTAGGCAATGGTCCGCACACCCCCCGCCCGTTCCGTCCGGGGCGACGGAAGGGCAGCGCGTGGCCCCATAACCCACCGCATTCCCAGCCCATCGCCATTGGGCCGGCCACTGGTCCGCTTCCTTGCCATCCGTGGTCATCCAACTTTTCCCGCCACTCAATCAGGCACTCCTCGATCCTAACTGTTGAAGTAGCTATAAAAAACTTTCCACGATGAGACTTGGGTACTCTTCTGTGAAGAATAAAGAAGTTTATACAGAGTGGAAGTGGACCGCTCCCGAAAACAAAGACCGGTAATCCTACTAGTCCTACTTGTAATGATAGGCTAGAAAAAAATCGATTAGGATGAAAAAAAAAATTTTTTTTCACCACGCGAGGGCGTTGAACTCTTGAACATATGATCGTGAGTTTTGAATAGATTGCGTCTTTTCTCATCTGAGTATAGTTACGTATTTTTTATCGAGTTATCGTTACATGGCACTGTCCTAATACGATGGAATGTGAAAAAAACTTAAAAATAATTGTGAAAAAAAAAAAAAAAATTCTCCCTACCCTCCTTGGGAATGTAACCAAACGGCATCAGGTGGAGTTGGCTCAGGCCGGTATAAAGCTTTTAGTTGTCTTTTACGACATCCACGAGTAAAGTAAGGGTTGGTATTATTGTTATCCGCTACCACAGTCATCACTTAATAACCTATCTTCTTAATATATATAATTTATAGTCCGCGATGGACTCCTAAAGTACTTAACCGATTTTAATCAAATTTGCACAGCATGTGTAGTTTGATCCAACTTAAAAGATATGATAGCTTCCATCTCAATTTATAGTCGCAATATTATTTTATTGCAAATTATTTGTTTATTATTTGAGTCACAATTATCTGTTATCTCCAGAGATGTGACCACAGAACAATATACTCAGATGTGGATGTGACTTATCTAAGATACAAGTATCTGAAATACAGATACAAGATACAAAATACGTATTTCCATCTTGTATCTAAGATACTTTTTGAAAATTCATTTTGGATCTTGTATTTAGATACCTTTTGCTTGGTATCTTAGTATTTTATAAATACTTTTTCTGACAAAATACTTTTAGTAATATGTTAGTAGACATTTATAAAATTATTATTCCAACATCTCATTGATGTCACATTTTTTAACAGACTGTGTGTGTGGGTGTTTCATAATTTTTAATGCTTTTCTTTTCAAATCCGCGAGCAACTCAAAACAAATAATATCGCCATACAGTTTTACAATTCATGTGTTTCAAATGCAGTGCTGTTATTGGTCAATTTCATTTTAGGGACTTTAAAAATAATTATAGTTAGTTTAGCGGCGTTTACAACTATGTAACATTATTTTTTAATGCGAATTTATGGCAAATTTTAGTGAGTTACGTTAATAAGCATTGACTTATAGCAAATAAAATTTAAAAATCTTTCCTTTGGTACAAAATATAAAATGTATCAAAAATCACTTTAGAGGGTTTTAAAACTATACCTTTCATTTCAGCAATTAACACGATTTATTCGTAAATAATATTAATGTCAATTATCAAAAATAAACTTAGATTCATTAAAATAAAATCTTGTTTTCTTACAAAAGTATTTTCATCTTAAAAAGTATTTAGAAGATACCTATTTTGTATCTAGTATTTCAGATACTATTTTCAAATGTATTTTGTATCTGGTATCTGAAATACTTAATTTAAAAGTATCTTTCATTTTGTATTTGAGATACTTTGTACAGGGTATTTTGTACATCTCTGGTTATCTCCAAACGATTCTAACAAATGGTGGTATCTGTTGGCTGGATTGAGTAAGTATTTAATAGATGGCGCTATGTTAAACGTACAAACGATTCATATAAGCTACAATTTATTAGCATAACCACCACGTGTTACTGAGGCTATGTTAGCCACAGCAACGCGTAGTCAGGCCGGTTCTGCTAGTATATACAGGTTGCCGATTTAATTAGTAGAATCCGTGCAGGATGTATATCAGACCATGATACACTATCCAATCAGTAAAAAAATATAGTAGGTACCTAATTTTTGATTAAATTGCCCTAATGATAAGCGGTTATTCCGTGTGATGACGGAGTAAGATTACTATTCACCACCCCCTATCTTACTCGTGGGTGATCGTACGAGCGACTAAGAGATATAAAACGCACATAACATCGAGAGAAGGAAAACTCCATTAATTTCCCTCCCATTACGGAGGAGGCCCGAGCACAATAATGGGACATATTTGGGCTGTGATGAATGATAAACGGTCTTTTACTTTCATAATCTTTTCTGCATACCCAACTCTCGCTTCCATACAGTAATGTTGGGACAAGCACTGCGTTATGTATTGCTACACGTGCCTTCTGGCTGAGGTGGTGGCTGCCGAGAAGTTGCCCCAACGCTCCGTTCACTCTATTTCCCGCATTCACTCTTCGCTCTATATCAGTGGTGTACCTTCCACCTCGGCTAAATCCACATCCAAGATATACAAATTCATCCACTTGCTCTAGTATATCATTACCTATTGTTACTCTTACATCTGTTCTGGCTTCGTCTCTTTCAAAGACCATTATTTTGGTTTTGCTCACATTCACGCGTAGACCCCTTTTCTTACAATCTTCTGTCATTGTGTCGACTAGGGTCTGCAGGTCAGTCGCTGACTGTGCCAGCAGGACTGCATCATCTGCATAAAGCAGAGCAGTGACCACTGAGTCGCCCATCTGGACTCCCACATTCATATCGTTCAACCTTTGGAGACATTTATCCAGATATATGATAAACAGCCTGGCTGACAGAACGAACCCCTGCTTAACGCCGATATTGACGTCAAACCAAGGCAACATTTCATCATCCAGCCGCACACAGGCTCTACTGCCCATGTAACTGGAACTGGAACTGTGAACTGCACAGCCTGTAGCAGTTTACCGTTAATACCATACTCCGGTAAAATGTCCCAAAGTTCCTTTCGTACAACCGTGTCAAATGCTCTCTCCAGATCCACAAAACTGCAGAAAACCCTCTGACCTAGAGCCAGATGCTTCTCCACAATGTTGCGCAGAGAGAACACTTGATCCATGCATCCCCTTCCACTCCTGAAACCTCCTTGTGTCTCTGTCTCACACAGTAAACCATCGGACACCATCCTCAATCTCCTTTCAATAATTTTACCATACACTTTTGCTGCCAAACTGGTCAAGCTTATGGCTCTGTAATTTGCGCAGTCATAACGTGAACCCTTGTTTTTAAACAAAGGCACGATGACTGCGCTATTCCAGTCCCCGGGAACCATTCCCGAGCTCCAACATAAATTGAGGAGCAACAGGAACGCCTCCCAGACACAGGAGCCACCAAGCTTGATCATCTCGGCAGACACCATATCAATGCCCGCTGCCTTACCATTTTTCAAACTTCTTATCGCTCATTCAACTTCATCCATACTGATGCCATTGGAGGACGCCGCAGTCGAATGTTGTTCTGCTAAACCACATGCGATACCGGCGTGGTGAGGTGAGGACTCCGTGCCGCCGCTCCATCCACTCTATCAGTACGGGCCGGAGGGCCTCAACGGTAACAACACCGTGCCTAGGCCTCTCCAGCCGCGTAGCCCAACGGGCGATGACGTCTCGGCGGGCGTCCACACGCCAGGTGGCTATCTCGCTCAACGATGTGGAGCCACCTGCCTCGCGCGCTGTGATAACTCGCCAGTAGAGGTCGGAGAGCATCTCCGCCTCTAGGTCCCACGGGGGTGTCCCGGCCAATAGGCACGCCGCCTCTGTCGACACCATGCGGTACCCGCGAACGGCTCTGACCGCCATGGCTCTCTGTGGCCTCCACAGAACCGCCCTGAGTTGGGCGTTCAGAGCCCTCGCCCACACGGGTGCGCCGTACATGGCCATTGAGCGGATCACCCCCGCATACAGCCGTCGGCCCTCGAAGCTGGGTCCGCCCACGTTCGGCATGAGTCGAGAAAGGGCGGACGCCGACCAGCCGGGGAGCAATCTGTCGGAAATGCTCCCGTAACCACCATCGCCCGTCGAGCACCAGACCCAAGTACCTCACATGGGCCGGATACTGATATGGATGGAGTTGACGACTAACGAGGCGCCGATGGGTAGCCTCACACGGGGCTCATGGAAAAGTAGGGCCTCCGTCTTGTTTAGGGCCACCCTGAGCCCCAGCGCCTCGATTCGCCTGACCATCTCCTCGGTGCCGAGAGTGGCCAGGCTCGCCGCCTCTTCGCACTCGAAGGACAGGCAGGACACTTCCTGCCCCAGGCTGTGACGAGCGTGTCGTCAGCATAGCACACCAAGCTCAGCCCGGGGGGAGAGACTCCCTCTCAACGCCCAGTCGTACCCGATGTCCCACAGAGTCGGCCCCAGAACCGACCCCTGTGGAACGCCGCACGACATGGGCGTCCGCACAATGCCCCCTGCGGGACCCGCGCAGAGGATACTGCGCCCCTCCAAATAGTCTGCCACCAGCCGCCTGAGGTACAGGGGCACTCCATGGAACCGGAGCGCCTCCCTGATGCAGCTGAATGGCAGACTATTGAATGCGTTGGCGATGTCCAACGACACCGCCAACAGCACTCCCTTGCCGGCGACGGCCTCCGCGGCCGTCTGCCTCAGGCGTAGCAGGGCCCCGATGGTCGAACGCCCCCTCCAAAACCCATATTGAGCGTCCGACAGATCGGGCCATCCGAGGGACGCGCTAACCCGCATTGCGGTACGCATATCGAGCCGGATTAGCAGTCTAATTAGACTGGCAGGGGACGCGAACGAGCACGCTCCGGACTATGCCCCCCTATTTTGTCAGTGTTTTTAGTAAATGAAAATATATTATTAGAGTACCAAAGATTTTGGTCGCTATATCATCAAGAATTGAAATAGCTCAGTTGGGAAATCGAGCAGTCTAATCCAGTCATCTCCCCCGGTCTGGGTTTCCCTTTTTTAATTTTTATATACATACCTATATTTTTCATTATTTTATTAATTATTTTTTAATAACTAAATATGTTTACCAAAAAACACAATTTACTAAAAAATTAAATACGGAGCTAATCTCAGTTATTCCAATATTATTGTATATATAAATTGGTTAAAATGATTGCGCCATTTCAGTTAGCATTCATTTATTGGATCCGGATTTATCTAATACAAGGAAAAACAATACAAGCCACTTCATTATAAAAAGCACCAAACATTGATAAATAGTTAGTCATTAATTATTTGATTAACATCATTGTTAAAGTCTATACATTATTGATTCTGTATCGTTTATATATATATATATGTACATTATCTATCTAAGAGTTGAGCTTTCGACGTTGCGGGTCACATTTTGACGGCGCTGCATACAGTACAATTCTGGCACATGTCACTGTCAGGGAGGCACTCTTTGTGAAATGAATGCCGACAGTTGTAGACCATGAGGTCGGAGGCGTTGGACAAGTCTCTAATAATGATCCTACCCTGGCACACACAACACAAGAAGTCGTCAGTTACCGATATACCACGCTGCTGACTCATAATCAGTTTTTCGTGAAGATCGAAGTAGTTCCTCAACGTGATCATTTTACACGCTTCCTGAACGGACAGTTGGAGATGATAATCGCACATCATCTTTGCTAAAGAGTCTTTCAAGTCTTTTATTTCACAGCCCGATTGTATATTTTCTATGAGCATCCGTGGATCGACATAGTTTCCTATTCTTTTAAGTAATAACGTCACATATTCTGGTTTGTCCACTGTTCTTTTGATAAGATCAGTCCAAAGTTCCTTGTCATTGTGCTCTTGACAGAAATTGATTGCTTGGTTTATGTCGTTCAACTGGTTGATTATGATCTGGAGGGCTTCCCTAGTGTTACCGATACGTCCCAATAAAAATACCATTTCTGGGTAAAACTCATTACTTTGACAAACATCTAATGCTTCTTGTATTGGATAATTATCACTACATTTTAAAAACGGCAGTAGTTTCTCTCTCGCGTATTTTGCATAAAGTCTAACTAATTTACCATGATATTTGCCATTAGGTTCTACTTTACTGTAAGCGTCTAAGTATTTGAACAGATAATGATCATGATTAGCAAGTTGTCTCTCTACCACCTCCACGGGCACCTTGGTCTTGTCCAAGAGCACGCCAATGGCTTTATCACAGTCGAGCGTCATCAAATCTAATATTTTGTCGTGTATGACGTTGTACATTTTATGTTTCGTGATCAGTGTAAATACGTCTTTATGTTGCAATTTCAGGTACGCCGTCAACGCCTTGTCATACTTTTTGTTGTAACAATATAACAGCGCTAAAGCTTCCAAGTACACATTACTATCCACTTCTTTACTTAGTAGATGACCAATAAGCTTATTTATGATGTCTTCAATCTTGTATAAGGCAGGGTTCCAATCTTGAACTAGTTGCAAGAATCCCTGTGGATCTGTCTCGAGATACTCGTAGAATACCATCTCGTATATGCGCGAGTTGAGCGCTTGTTCAGGCGTTTTAGGTACATATAGACTTATCGAGCGTAGTTGTTTCACTTCTGCAAACTTTATTATCTGCGTTTCCCATAACAGTTTATCACTCTTGCATATTCTGGCGCAGAGTTTCGCCGCCTCGTCGTACAAGCACATCGATAGCAGATGATCCAAATACTGTACCCCCACTGTGACGACCGAGTGTTTCGCCGTCTTGCCACCAACTTCTTCGAGCACTGCGAGCGCTTTCTCGTATCTGCCATGTTTCGTGAGCCAGTTCACTTTGTCGTCGATATCACATGGGCAAGCCACTACAATGTCTTTCGGTGAAACGATGAAGAACCTGTTCTCCTCTATGAGCATATCTAAGTAATAATCGTTACACGAATATTCCTCGTAACCTCTGATATTGAGGGTATCTGAGGATATTTCGCCGAATTCGCAGTCTTTATATTCAACGACAGCAAGGAAGGGCCTCTGCGTTTTACCAGTTTCTGGATCGTTTTCTTTTGGTACTCCTAGTAATACTAATTGGTCATCCAAAGGTCCCAGGCCACTGATGAAGTAGTCCGTTTGGAAAGTGTAAATAGGATCGACTAAATACTCTGTGACGTCTCGAGTTTGCAGTTCGATTTGACTTCGTTTTCGTATAACGCATATTCTGATGGTGTCCACCCAGCCTATCATTAGTGTTTTGGGGGCAGACCACAGCAGATTGCATCGGTAGTCTTCTATGGATCTGTCGGCGCTCTTCTCCCACTGGATGAGTCCCAAGGAGCATCGCGCGACCAAGTCGTAGACTCGCACGCCCACTTCGCTGGCCCAAGCGACGAAGCGGTCGTGCCAGGCCATAGCCTGAACATAACCTTCGCATTCGCATAGTACTGTGCTACGAAGGCGATTCAGGAATGTCTTCTCATATAAAATTAATTTATTGTCACCTGTAAAAGATATTCTTTATATATTATCAGTTATCAACTTGTTAGTAGTGCTCATTACTTATTGGCTCCTTAATGTTTTTAGATACTAGGTACTAGTGTATGACGTAGGTATAGTTACCTATTCTTCAGGGAGATAAATTAGCTATTATAATATTTTATCAGAACAAAAATACGAATATTAAAATTTTCTCATTCCTTTAAAACATAATAATCATATTAATGACTAATGAACAATTTGCACTTATTATTCAGCCACGTTATATTAACAAGATATGACTGTAAGCATGTGCAGATCAAAGCTATAATTAAGTGTGCAGCTAAAATCAACATCCTTGTTGGTTTACATTAATTATTTGGACCAACTATGGGTCCACTGGAATTCACAGGTTGAAGCAAGAAAATGATGGCACAGGCCACCATAACCTACTATGAAGCTTCTCAGGGCTATTGAGTGGCCGAGTAGAACTGAAACCTTGATTGATGAGTTTATTATACATACTTAGTTTAGCTTTCGTAATGAAATACATTTTATTTGAAATAAAAATCATGGGCGCATCTTTCTCAGTGAACGTCACTGACATTGCAAATAATTATCATTAAAAATAATGAGTAAACATCCGATTACGAAATGAAAAATGATATCGCAAGCGGGATTCGAACCCGCGCCTATTGGGATTCCGGCCCAATCGTGCTGCCACTACACTACCGCGACTAATTGTAGGACATGCAAATTTCATTTCGTATTGTATTTACGTCTTAAGGTGACGGTGTGCTATCTACCCGACAATGTTTACACATTGTTATAGGCTTAATACTTCAAACTTTACAGTTAGACCGGTCCCGCTTGCGACATCATTTTTCATTTCGTAATCGGATTTTATAAATAATTAAGCATATTAAATGCTAAATTTCAGTAATTTAAATAACAAGGTTGTGTCATCGTTTAATACAATTCTAACTGTAAAGTTTGAAGTATTAAGCCTATAACAATGTGTAAACATTGTCGGGTAGATAGCACACCGTCACCTTAAGACGTAAATACAATACGAAATGAAATTTGCATGTCCTACAATTAGTCGCGGTAGTGTAGTGGCAGCACGATTGGGCCGGAATCCCAATAGGCGCGGGTTCGAATCCCGCTTGCGACATCATTTTTCATTTCGTAATCGGATTTTATAAATAATTAAGCATATTAAATGCTAAATTTCAGTAATTTAAATGAGTAAACAATTACTTAAATAAAAATGTTCACAACAAATAATTAAAATTACCTATGTATTACTTCTAGTGGTACGACCGCACTGTTTACAGTTTTCTGTCAACAGTCACAGGCCCGGTCCATACAGGCTAGTACCACACTTTCGCAGAAAATCAACATCTGAGCAGTGGAAATGTGCTGCTGTGCTTCGTTTAGTGAACAAGTGAGCCAGCAGTCCAATTTTCTGGGTAGGTTCTGAGTTTTTTATTGGTAGGCAGCAGCCTAGCTGTACCTCTGGTTTTGCAAAGGTCTATGGGTACACTTATCATCAGCTAAACTGCTTGCTTGTTTACCACCAATGCAATAAAACAAAAGGGTGTCATATATCATTCCATGTACACATCCACAAACCCTATCTTGTTGTGGATGTCATCAAAGGTATATTGTACATATAACAACTAGCACGAGAAGGCAAACTTGATATAAAACCCTATACCAACTCATCTGACTAGAGTGTCACAGGTCATTGCCCCCTCCAATAGTGAAGGCTTACAATTGGATGTATGCGAGCTGTGATAGTAAACTATGTCATATTTAAGCCACACACGGTGATGGAGTAAGAGTAAAATTAGTCATAAACCCTTTTTTTGTAGGTGATCGTAAAAGATGAATCTCGGATGAACCGCTATGGCAGTGCCAACAGCTAAAAATGGTGTAGCAACTCTCTGGACCTTTCAATATTCTAGAAAAAACTTGAAACTTTAGTAAGGGACTTAGAATACTGATATCATCCTCGCCTACTCCTTGTAGAGTGGAATTTAAATTTTTGCAAAATTGCAAATTTAAGTTTTGGACGTTACTTTTACACCTATGTCTACAGGTGTATGAATTTCTCTAAGTATTTATTTCTCCTGAGAGTGTCACTCTCTAATATGTATTTCAGTATTGAAGTGGACATCATATTTGTTAAACCATACTATATATGAGCACTACAATACTATATTTATTAACTAATGGTAAAGTGAGGAACTTTCTATGTGTTTCCCCATTTAAAAAGAGATGTGTATTTTATATGACAAATCATTTTAGTATTCAATTTATTAATTATACCCTAAACTCTGCCTTGTATGAGCTCCAAAGCTCATTACCAGGCTTATTCATCTATCACTCTATCAACCTCCCCAATGTTATAATTGCTGTGCTTGGCAGTTGGGTTAGCAATTACAATAACTGTTCCAGGAGAGTATTCCTGTCTATTCTGCTGGTAATCTCTAGCAATTTATACGACTCCAATAGGTAGCCGTCAACATATCATAAGAATTATATATAGTCACCTGTTATAAATCGTCTCCCTGAGCCCGACTTGAAGTAGTACGGGTCTAGGGCGATAGACTTGACAACTCTGCCCAGAGACAGTTCATGCGTGTTGTCGTCCGTGTAAAGTCCGTACACCAACACTTTGCCGTCGTCCGAGCAGCTGGCAATGTAGTCTCCATTCAAGTCCACTGATATCCGATTCACAGCGATCGCATGCGCTTGCAATTCCATGTTTTTACCATCTTGCGAGATTGGCACTATGTTTCCTTCGTGATCCAACAGATGTATAACGCCCCATTGTGTTCCCAAGCAAATAAATTTGGTATGAACGCAAATGCAACTCACTGCGTCTTTCAATAATATGTTTTGAACATCATTCGCTAGTCTGTCGTATCTGAGTTTTGGTTCGACATCAGGAGGTAAACTATCACAGCTCTCTACGTTCACTGCCATGGTTATGTTTGGGCGTAATGAAAAATTGATAAACCATTACAATATCTGCAATAATTTTAATTTTAACAATAAAAACTTCCTTATTGCATTTATTTAGGAATTGTAAGCAGCGTTGCCTATGACAATTTGTCAAATTCCCCAAAAGTCTTGACCAAATATACAAAAAGAAATTTGTTAATCTATAATTTTATTCATTTATATAAAACCAAGAAAAACTAATCTTCTTGGTTTTCGTTCTTATTCTGGTTGCTATTAAAAGTTAGTTTTTTGACAACTAGATTTGTGATGCGCTTAAAATAAAAAAAAATGTACTCAGAGGCACCCATTGTGCTTTATATTAAAAGCTAGGTCTTTATAGTAAAAAGAAATATTATTTGCTATTTGAAAAGTTTTCATAGTGCTCAGAAATCCTTTTAAATAATAATCCTATCATAATTTATTACAGAAAGAGTTTTACAATTTACATGTTTTACTATGTAATAATTTCCAATGTAACCGTTAATGAGTAATTAAAAAAGAAATGGATGCGTGTACTTATGCACACGCGTGAGAAGTTATATTTCTTTGGCATAATTAAAAAACTGTTTTCAACTGCATGCAAATAATTAATTACCATAAAATAATAAAAGGACTGGAAAAGGATAGGATAATTTTTTTCATTAATGTTTAAGAATATTAAATTTAATAATTAAAGTAAATAATATTAATCAAACTATTCAATTTAAATCACTACTGAATATAATTTATTAGCACATATATAATTTGCACATGTATAAAACTAAAACATGTGTTGTGAATGTAGAAACTAGTAAAATAAATAAAACCTTTATTTTAATTTTATTGGTAGCTTTTTTTGAGACTTAATGAGCGATTTTGCGGCCAACTTCAACCTGTTAATTTTGTGTTACAGTGATGCGCGCGCATCTTAAAATTTCACTCTGATAATTTATTCATAACGCGCTTAAAGAAGTTTAATTTCAATAAGGTGCTTTATTTTCACAGCCTTTAATACCCACAAAACGCCCAGCATTGTTGAGAATCCCCATAGTTTGAGAAATTGTTTATACATTGGCAGCACTGCTTAAATGTTGTATGACATTTGTATTGACAGTAGTTGCATGGTATTGACCACCATAAAAATGAGCAGAGGATTGCATAATTTTGTCAAAGAATTGGGATTATTTGTTAACTTCTTATTTTTTTATAGTAGGAATATCTAAATCTATAGAATACTAGCGAACCACCCTCGCTTCGCTTCAGTTTCGGTCGCTCTGACCCGCATTTTCAATCTCTAATACCTTAAAGGATATTTGATATTATGCCTACTTTAATAATTGCCTGTAAAAAGCACTTCTGATCTATATTGAATGCATCACGTCTAATGTGAGTATTTAATTGGATAAGAAATAATACTGTATTGTTTAAAATACCTTCGTAAATAACACATTACATTTTAGTAATAAATATACATATAAAAGACAGAAGCTGTGTGGCGGCTACGAATACTATCAACCCTTACTTTGCTCGTAGATGTCGTAAAATATGACTAAAAGCTTCATAACGACCTGGGCCAACTCCATCTGATGCCGTGTGGTCAACAATTACATTCCCAGGAGGCTTGACATCTGGTAGGAGGCCGGTCAGAAAAATATTGCCAATAACTTTTACGATATGAAATGTTGACAGTGGTTTCTTTATATGGCGTAGAGATTTACTAAGAAAGGGTTTTACGAAATTATATCCCTAAGGGGGGGTCGAGCAGAGTGGCAAAGTTTGTATGGGGAGAAAAAAATCTTTATTGATTCTTTTCAAATTATGAATCGAATCAAATAATCTAGGGTAATTTCCGGCATTTGTCAATTTTCACCCTCTGGTTGTGTAAATTAGGACTGTGAAACGGGTTGATCGACTCATTACCGCCAAGCCGAAACTATTAAAGCTAGAAACATTAAATTTTGAAGCACGTTTTTATTTATGACATAGAGATTCAATATGAAAGGATTTCATGAATTCCGCCCCTAAGGGGGTGTAACAAAGCAGTAAAGTGTGTATGGGGAGAAAATTCCTTTATCGATTCTTTTCAAATTACGTACAAATATTCTTCGGTAAAAATAAATAAAGACGTGTTTCTTTCCCCTCTCCATTAACCCCGCACCAGTGCCTTTGTGGCGACCAGTGCCGACGTGAGAGCTCACACGATACACATAGTAGGCGGCAATAGGTTCTTGCCTAATGGTTTAAGATACAGGTTAAGTTTAGCTTCAAAAATGTTCACTCTATAACTCAAATAATAAATCATATCTAACGTGGTCGCAACTCTGCTGGTGAAACAAAACAGTCAAAAGATGGTGGCGATAATTATATTTTTATCCCATGGTCATACCGTAAATAGTATATTAATGGCAATATAATTTGTGGAATGAATAGATTTTTGAACCACCTTTTTCTTTAGTGATCGGCTATGGTATGTAGACACATGCGCGCCGTACACGTACATCTACGTTGTGCGGGCGGGCCACCGCAACCGGGTATCATCTCGAGTCGAAGCCCTCATGCAGTGAACCTTTATACAGATACTTACGCTTGCGCCGCCCAAAGCACCGACGATAGAGCGTGTCAACCTAGAGGATTTTCTCTCGAACCCACCCTATTGCCTAATTCCGTTAGACAAATAACTCGCAGAAGGCGGCGACCGCATCCCAGTTTCTGACGCTGTTGATTATCGTCCTAGCGACAAACCTTCGACACCTTGCATTGCTTTTTCTATTTAACTCTGTCAGAGATGACTTCTGCGTGGACGAAGTCGCGGGCAAAAGCTAGTATATATATATATATATATATATATATATATATATATATATATATATATATATATATATATATATATATATATATATGTATACATTGTAGGAAATATGAGGGTAGTAATGGGAAAGATTCCTATATAAGCGAGTGTCGACGGTAGTCGGGCACTCCGGGTTGAGAGCCCTCAGCACTCACCCATAGTCCGGTTAAGCTGTCAAAGCCCTCTCGGCTAACAGCAATCGCAGTGGATACGTTTTAGTGGGTGGGTATTTTAGTGGGTTCTGTTTTCGTCGCTCGTTGCGACAGGTCGTTCGGTCGTATATTTTTGTCATTTAGTTTTTCTTTGTCTTGTCGTTAGAAGCAGACTTAGTTTACCGATTAGTGATTGTGTAATTAAGTGATTATTTAGGATTTATTCATTTTAATTGTTAGATAGTCTGATTTTGTGTAAATTTAATTATATTTATATATACAGAGGAAAATTTTCGGGGGAGACCGAGACTAATCTACCTAGACCAGATCGGTCATGTACTGAAGGAAGGTGGAGCAAGAGTCTCCGAAACCGGCGAGCGTGTATGAAGAGAATTATGAATGTTGAGGAAGCGAGTGAAGTATGCAAAGATAGAGTTCTCTGGCACTTTATTCTCTCTGCCTACCCTGCATGAGATATGGCGTGACGATATGTATGTGTATATATATATATATATATATATATATATATATATAATACACGGTCGCAGATCCATACCTATGTCCTATTATCTCTTTAACTATTCGTCCAAATTATAAACAGTAAAAGGGAAGTCTTTTGATGTAAACACTCAAATATCCATCCATCTATACATCTATACAAACTTTCGCGTTTATAATAGTAGGATTTTTTTAGATTGACATTTTTAAACTTTGATTGCAATGGCCGATTTTAATAATTCCAAAAGTAATCTTCTGGTACTGAATAAGTTTTAAATAATAAATAATTTATTTGGATAAGGATTAATACAAAGTCATGAATAACGTGGTCTTTTAGGTATGGTTTGGTTTTTGTTAACATTTCTTTCAAAAAGTAGTTATATTGACATAATAGTTAGTCATATGGTACCGCGAAATATTTTATAGACATTAATATGTTCTTTAATATCGTAGAACATTTTATAGACATTAATATGTTCTTTAATATTGTAGAACATTTTATAGACATTAATATGTTCTTTAATATTGTA
This sequence comes from Lymantria monacha, assembly GCA_905163515.2. NCBI lineage: Eukaryota > Metazoa > Arthropoda > Insecta > Lepidoptera > Erebidae > Lymantria > Lymantria monacha. The sequence continues at coordinate 33,368,593 of LR991092.1, read as the reverse complement.
GAACATTTTATAGACATTAATATGTTCTTTAATATTGTAGAACATTTTATAGACATTAATATGTTCTTTAATATTGTAGAACATTTTATAGACATTAATATGTTCTTTAATATTGTAGAACATTTTATAGACATTAATATGTTCTTTAATATTGTAGAACATTTTATAGCCATTAATATGTTCTTTAATATTGTAGAACATTTTATAGACATTAATATGTTCTTTAATATTGTAGAACATTTTATAGACATTAATATGTTCTTTAATATTGTAGAACATTTTATAGACATTAATATGTTCTTTAATATTGTAGAACATTTTATAGACATTAATATGTTCTTTAATATTGTAGAACATTTTATAGACCTTAATATGTTCTTTAATATTGTAGAACATTTTATAGACATTAATATGTTCTTTAATATTGTAGAACATTTTATAGACATTAATATGTTCTTTAATATTGTAGAACATTTTATAGACATTAATATGTTCTTTAATATTGTAGAACATTTTATAGACATTAATATGTTCTTTAATATTGTAGAACATTTTATAGACATTAATATGTTCTTTAATATTGTAGAACATTTTATAGACATTAATATGTTCTTTAATATTGTAGAACATTTTTTTATTCTAACACTCATAGTTTTCGTAGCAATTGCGATGAAAAATATTTTATGGCAAGTTTTTTCATATCTTGGTTTAGTTTACTTTATTGAAGTTTTAGTAGGGAACCGTATTTTTCTAGTAAAATATATAGCCTATGTCACTCACAAATGACGTGGCTTTCTATTGGTAAAAGAATTTTCAAAATCGGTTGAGTAGATCCAGAGATTACCTCCTACAACGTCACAAACTTCACCTCTTTATAATATTAGTATAGATAATTTAGTATATGAATGTTACTGAAATAATCTACGTTAACAAGTGGTTCTACACGGAATTATTTTGAATTTTTGCATTTTGAGCTAATCTTAGGTGTATGCTAAAGGTGACTGCTGTGTATATTATTTAAAAATATTGTTATTTTTTAAAGTTCTGCGTATTTATCCTCAAACGAATTGTAGGGGCTAAAATTCCCTTAGACACCAAAAACATTAAAATGTGTAAAATTGTCATTTATATTAAGCATAAGAAACAACCATGACAATTGAAATTAAGTTTGTCTTTATCGACCTTATCTACTACATTATCTCATACTTGTTTTTTACACCTGGTACATTTATATTGACTGATCAACTTAGACAGTTGATCAGTCAATATCAACTTAGCAAGCATAACCCAACATCTTTTCTTACCATTTTCGTTTTATTAATTGTTGTCGTAGAAGTGCAGATATAATTAAAGCACCTTCACACATTGCACTCACAGTAGCAAATACCACAAATTACGAAATATGATTATTGCTTTAAAATTCTGTTTAGACAGACCCTCAATATTCTGTTGCGTGATCATTATCGCCAAAGTAGAAGAGTGTGAGGTGTGGCAAATTAGACGAAGAAATTTTTTTATATCCTCCTATCCCATCTTCGCGACGTGTAACACTGTCTGTGTAAATGGGCCTTTACAGACAAATCAAATCATTTATTTTGCATAAGCCCCATAGGGGCACTTACATATTGTCAATTTTACATTGTTTTTAAATTAAATTTAATTAATCTACCACCGGATCGGAAAGCAGCCACATACTGAGAAGATCCGGCAAGAAACCATAGATAATATCCTATAAATTAGAAACAAGAAACTCAGTGGGCTCGTCATTTTTTTATTTTTTTTATTATATTTTTTCACGAAAGAGTTTGGTTACATGTTTAATTTATGTTAGCTCCAGTGATATGCCCTTCGAGTAAAAATTCATTTTTTTTTAAATTTTGTATATAATACAAAAACAAATATGAAGACAATAACTAATATGAAGTAATTATATTACTTGTGAAGAAATTGAATATTTGAATACTGAGTATTAGTAACTTATTGCCAAAACAAAAGAAAAGAAGAATAAGATCAATAGTTCTCTGTTGTAGCGATGAATGTTTCTGATAATGCAAGGGTTTTGGCGGGAATATGGAAATGTCATGGCACGCTCCAGTATTATATTAATTTCTTTAGTATTTGGTGGTGTTATATTGAATCATTTTGCAGGTATTTTATGGAATATGATACAGTTAAAGTGCTGAAATAGTGAATATGGTATAATAGTGGTTTATGTGCTCGATATGCGTACCGCAGTGCGGGTTAGGGCGTACCCCGGAGGCGACACGTACCGACCCGACCCCATCGGTACGAACATATAGTTGGGTGGGGGGGAATAGTCCGGAGCGTGCTCGTTCGCGTCCCTTGCCAGTCTAATTAGACTGCTAATCCGGCTCGATATGCGTACCGCAATGCGGGTTAGGGCGTCCCCCGGAGGCGACGCGTACCGACCCGACCCCGTCGGTACGAACATCGGCAGTTGCGGCGATGGGGGCCGCCACCCATCACGCCTTGCGCAGTTAGGCGAGTCGAGGAGAGCAGAGTGCCGGGTGGGCACGTGGAATGTAAGAGGTTGTGTGGAAGGTAAGTTGCACGAGCTGATATCCGTCATGGCGGACAAACAGCTAGACGTGCTCTGTGTAACAGAGACCAAGCGAAGGGGCAGCGACGCCTGCGATCTTCCTGGTGGCGGGGTGGCCCTGTGGTCTGGTGTGGTGGTCCACAGAGCGATCGAGCCAGCATGGGGGTAGGAGTGCTGTTGTCCTCTCGCTTTTCCTCAGGTGTGAAGGATTACGGAATGTATGATCCCAGACTTCTCTGGGTCCGTATAAAACTAGGTGTCACCAAGGTATTCATGGTTGTAGCATATGCTCCCGTAGGATCCTCGGTGGCATCAGACCTAGAGAAGTTTTGGGACAATGTTAGGGAAGTTCTGGATATGGCAGAAACCAGTGACGCGTGATTGTATGCGGAGATTTGAACGGATGGGTGGGGACCAAGCGTCCCGACTATGAGGACGTACTTGGTCCATTTGGTGATAAGAGAGTGAACGACGCAGGTAGGCTCATAGCGGATGTTTGCATGGAGAGAAACCCTATTGTGTCAAACACATTTTTCCAACATAAGGACATCCATATGTATACATGGAGAAGGAATGAACAGAAAAGTATAATAGATTTAATTTTGGTAGACAGTCACCTCCGAAGCAAAATATTGGACGCAAGAGCCTACAGGGGCCCCACAGTCGATACATACCACTATCTCGTTATTGCGAGATTTAGTGGTCTGTTCAGAAAGTGGAGGCACTGGCGAGAGCGTGTCCACTTCGGAGGGCTTGAAAGAATAAAGGTTGAAAGGTTGCAAGAAGAGTGTGTAAGAGAGGTGTTCGAGAACGGCTGACGATGGCAAGCCAGCCGCAATCGAACATTGAAGAATGCTGGAGAGTATTGAAAGAGAGTATGGTAGATACAGCGAAAGAAGTATGTGGAAGTTCAAAGAAGCATAGAAAAACAAATGGCGATGCATGGTGGGATGCGGAAGTGGCAGCTTCCGTAGAGCAAAAGAAGAAAGCGTAGCTGACAAACTCTTTTGGAGGGAGGTGAAGAGGTCTCGGGGGGGTTGGTCAGCCTTCAGAATGAATAAATTAAGGTTTAAAGGTGGAGATATTTTTACACAAACACAAGACGTGTTAAGCCGATGGAGTGAATATTTTGGCGATATGTATGCGGATACTTGAGTTGGCGCCGGTGTCGCATGTGGTTTATTAGTAGATCAACATTCGGCACCGGGGTCCTCCGATGGCATCAGTATGGATGAAGTTGAATGGGTCATAAGAAGTTTGAAAAATGGTAAGGGAGCGTGCATTGATATGGTGTCTGCCGAGATGATCAAGCTTGGCGCCTGTGTCTGGGGGGCGTTCCTGTTGCTCCTCAATTTATGTTGGAGCTCGGGAATGGCTCGCAGGGACTATAATAGCGAAGCCATCGTGCCTTTGTTTAAAAACAAGGGTTCACGTTATGACTGCGCAAATTACAGAGCCATAAGCTTGACCAGTTTGGCAGCAAAAGTGTACGGTAGAATTATTGAAAGGAGAATGAGGATGGTGTCCGATGGTTTACTGTGTGAGACAGAGACACAAGGAGGTTTCAGGAGTGGAAGGGGATGCATGGATCAAGTGTTCTCTCTGCGCAACATTGTGGAGAAGCATCTGGCTCTAGGTTTGAGGGTTTTCTGCAGTTTTGTGGATTTGGACGGTTGACACGGTTGTACGAAAGGAACTTTGGGTCATTTTACCGGAGTATGGTATTAACGGTAAACTGCTGCAGGCTGTGCAGTCCAGTTACATAGGCTGTAGAGCCTGTGTGCGGCTGGATGATGGAATGTCGTCTTGGTTTGACGTCAATATCGGCGTTAAGCAGGGGTGCATTCTGTCAGCCGGACTGTTTATCATATATCCGGATAAATATCTCCAAAGGTATGAATGTGGGATCTCCAAACGATATGAATGAGGGAGTCCAGATGGGCAACTCAGTGGTCACTGCTCTGCTCTATGCAGATGATGCAGTCCTGCTGGCGCAGTCAGCGACTGACCTGCAGACCCTAGTCGACATAATGACAGAAGATTGTAAGAAAAGGTAATGGTCTTTGAAAGAGATGAAGCCAGAACAGATGGCAGAGTAACAATAGGTAATGATGTACTAGAGCGAGTGGATGAATTTGTATATCTTGGATGTGGATATAACCGAGATGGAAGGTACACCACTGATACAGAGCGAAGAGTGAATGCGGGAAATAGAGCGAACGGAGCGTTGGGGCAACTTCTCGGTAGCCACCACCTCAGCCAGAAGGCACGTGTAGCAATACATAACGCAGTGCTTGTCCCAACATTACTGTATGAAAGCAAGAGTTGGGTATGCAGAAAAGAGTATGAAAGTAAAATTAATGCGGTCGAAATGTGATCTCTATGGCAAATCTGTGGAGTTAGGCTGATCGATCGCATTCGTAACGACGACGTAAGAGAGCGAGTAGGTTTGAAAGAGAGTATTGGTGTAAAGATGCGAAAGGGAATGCTCCGATGGTTCGGACATGTGGAAAGAATGCCGAACGAACGTCTGGTTAAGAAGATATACAATGCGAAAGTGGAAGGATGTAGGTACCGGGGGTGACCGAGACTAACCTACCTAGACCAGATCGGTCACGTACTGAAGGAAGGTGGAGTCAAGAGTCTCCGAAATCGGCGAGCGTGTATGAAGAGAATTATGAATGTTGAGGAAGCGAGTGAAGTATGCAAGGATAGAGTTCTCTGGCACTCTGATCTCTCTGCCTACCCTGCAAGGGATATGGCGTGATGATATGTATGTATATGTTCACGTTTTTCCAAAATTCTCAAAGAAATATAAAATCATAAAATTTGTTTATCAGCGCCCAATTAATAGTAACGATTCGATTTATTGACGGATAGTGGTTGCTTTCCATTTACAACACAGAGGGACTCTGCGGCACATTGTGAAACACTGCCAAACACTGTGTAAAAGAATCAGCTAGCTGTTTCATTTAAACTTTTACACAGTGTTTGGCAGTGTTTCACAATGTACCGCAGAGTCCCTCTGTGTTAACTGAATGAAAAGCAACCAGTGACTATTTACATAGCCTTTATGCAATATGAAGAAGTGATAAATAATATATGAAGAAAATTAATACGTAAGACAAGGCTGCATGGTCAAGTGACTATAGCCTGTCCACAAGGGCAAATAAAAAATATATTTTTCTTTTCTACGTAAACAAAATTATTGGCGCGTAAATTGAATTTACCTAATTAATTTCACTCAAGTATAAGTACATTTTTAGCAATTTTTTAAATCATAACCCCTGTGATAATAACATCCATTGTATTTGTTGCCAAAATGGAAAGAAATAGATATTCACGTTTTGACCCTCAAGCATGTGAGCGTTATTTGTCAGCTTTTGGGAAACAAGTACTGCAAGTCCTTGTGCAACAATCGAATAATGGTAAGTAGTAGGAATTCTTGCTATTTATTAAATGTTGGTGTTTCTATTTTCCCGTGGAAGTCGTTCAATTACCTCTTAAGGGATTTCCCAGCTCTAGGCGAATTGGCAGGAATAGTTTCCTAGGGAATTTATAACACCAACTACGATTAACATCCCGCGTCCGCGTGGCAAGTGGGGCGATTATATTTAGTGTTGTCCCTGTTGGTGTGTGCCTATCTTCAGGTGGACGTCCGAAATATGTATGCTCTTAATATGATAACAGACGACGATTCCTTGTTGTGACGAGTTATATGTTATTTAACAGCACAGATTTATAATTAAAGAAAATTTGAAATATATCCAAAATAGTGTTCGGATCACGCTGTTGACAGTTCTGTCTGCAGCCGCGGGCCGGTGCGGCCGGGGTAGTATCATACTGAGCAGAAGATCGACGTCTGAATACGGGCAATGAACTATTGTGCTTCGTTCGGTGAGCGAGAGAGCCGGAAGCCCAACTGGGTGGGTTTGGGGTTTGTTTTGGTAGTCAGTGGCCTAGCTATACCCTTGGTATTGCGAAGGTCCATGGGCGGCAGTGACAATTACCATCAGGTATGCTGCTTGCTTGTTTGCCACCAAAAGCAATAAAAAAGAAAATACAAAGAATATAAAATCATTTCCTGTGTGGTAGCCGCTGTGAATACTACCAAACCTTACTTCCCTAGTGAATGTCGTAAAAGACGACTAAGAGCTTCATCGAACTGGGCCAACTCCAACGGATAGCGTTTGGTCAACAATTACATTTCCAAGGAGGGTTGAGGTCTGGCAGGCGGCCGGTCATAAAACTATTGACAATAACCTTTGCTATATGTAGGTACTATGGAAGAGTACTACATATTGCGTCGACCACAAATAATTGGGATAACAGCATGATTTTGGCCGGTCCGTCCGGGGTAGTACTACATTCGCCCAGAAAATCTTATTTGTAGGCAGCGGCCTAGCTATATCCCTGGTATTGCAAAGGTGGCGTTAACGCTTACCATCAGGTGTGCTGCTTATTCGTTTACCACCATAAGCAATAAAAAAAGGAGAAAGATGATGAACGGATATCAAATTATTTAAAAATTCCTTTAAATTGACATAGTGTAGGTGGTAACTAATACTTTATTAACAATACCTTAATTAAAAAAAAAACAAGTTTAAAGTTCAACGTTTCTTTGTTTCCTTTATATTATACTCCACAAACCTGGTACAACGGAAGCACCTGTAGTGAGACCTAAATAGAGGTACCGCGCTGGCTTAGTCGACCCATTATAGAGTCCAGCCTTGAGTTTACCTTCGCCTCTAATCATATTATTTCTTTAAGAGTCGTAATAATAGTTGTATTATTGATAATCTACTTTCTGAGGTCACGGAGTAACTATTCAATTCACCATCCTCTTCTTTATTTGCACATAGTGCCAGTGGTGGCCTGGTTTACACATGGTGGGTTGTGGCGTTCCATGACGTTCTAGTACCGCCACGGAAGGCTGAGTGGGGTGCGAATAGATATTCCGCCATAAATATGCATAAATATATTTTCAGAGCGAAAAGAAAGAGCATCAGGAACTGCCTCACAACATCGTAGGATGTGCTGCAATAAGAAAGTATTGAAGTAAGCGCCCTAACTTGATCTTATCTATCAATATGAAAGTAATCTGTACTCTAAGTCATTTTTATATTTTTACTAGAAAAGGTATTAGTACACATACATACATACATACATATCATCACGCCATATCCCTTGCAGGGTAGGCAGAGAGAACAGAGTGCCAGAGAACTCTATCTCTGCATACTTCACCCGCTTCCTCAACATTCATAATTCTCTTCATACACGCTCGCCGGTTTCGGAGACTCTTGACTCCACCTTCCTTCAGTACCTGACCGATCTGGTCTAGGTAGGTTAGTCTCGGTCTCCCTCGGTACCTACATCCTTCCACTTTCGCATTGTATATCTTCTTAACCAGACGTTCGTTCGGCATTCTTTCCACATGTCCGAACCATCGGAGCATTCCCTTTCGCATCTTTACACCAATACTCTCTTTCATACCTACTCGCTCTCTTACGTCGTCGTTACGAATGCGGTCGGTCAGCCTAACTCCACAGATTTTCCGCAGAGATCGCATTTCGACCGCATTAATTTTACTTTCATACTCTTTTCTGCATACCCAACTTTCGCTTCCATACAGTAATGTTGGGACAAGCACTGCGTTATGTATTGCTACACGTGGCTTCTGGCTGAGGTGGTGGCTGCCGAGAAGTTGCCCCAACGCTCCGTTCACTCTATTTCCCGCATTCACTCTTCGCTCTATATCAGTGGTGTACCGTCCATCTCGGCTAAATCCACATCCAAGATATACAAATTCATCCACTCGCTCTAGTACATCATTACCTATTGTTACTCTTACATCTGTTCTGGCTTCATCTCTTTCAAAGACCATTATTTTGGTTTTGCTCACATTCACGCGTAGACCCCTTTTCTTACAATCTTCTGTCATTGTGTCGACTAGGGTCTGCAGGTCAGTCGCTGACTGTGCCAGCAGGACTGCATCATCTGCATAAAGCAGAGCAGAGACCACTGAGTCACCCATCTGGACTCCCACATTCACATCGTTCAACATTTGGAGACATTTATCCAAATATATGATAAACAGCCTGGCTGATAGAACGCAGCCCTGCTTAACGCCGATATTGACGTCAAACCAAGGCGACATTCCACCATCCAGCCGCACACAGGCTCTACAGCCCATGTAACTGGATTGCACAGCCTGCAGCAGTTTACCGTTAATACCATACTCCGGTAAAATGTCCCAAAGTTCCTTTCGTACAACCGTGTCAAATGCTCTCTCCAGATCCACAAAACTGCAGAAAACCCTCTGACCTAGGGCCAGATGCTTCTCCACAATGTTGCGCTGAGAGAACACTTGATCCATGCATCCCCTTCCACTCCTGAAACCTCCTTGTGTCTCACACAGTAAACCATCGGACACCATCCTCATTCTCCTTTCAATAATTTTACCATACACATTTGCTGCCAAACTGGTCAAGCTTATTTGCTCAGTCATAACGTGAACCCTTGTTTTTAAACAAAGGCACGATGACTGCGCTATTCCAGTCCCCGGGAACCATTCCCGAGCTCCAACATAAATTGAGGAGCAACAGGAACGCCTCCCGGACACAGGAGCCACCAAGCTTGATCATCTCGGCAGACACCATATCAATGCCCGCTGCCTTACCATTTCTCAAACTTCTTATCGCCCATTCAACTTCATCCATACTGATGCCATCGGAGGACGCCGTCGCCGAATGCTGATCTACTGGACCACATGCGACACCGGCGCCAACCGTAGCATCCGCATACATATCGCCAAAATATTCACTCCATCGGCTTAACACGTCTTGTGTTTGTGTAAGAATGTCTCCACCTTTAGACCTTATTTTATTCATTCTGAAGGCTGACCAACCACCCCGAGACTTCTTCACCTCCCTCCAAAAGAGTTTGGTGTTACCCTCGAAGTTTTTAGTCAGCCTATCTTCTGCACTCATACTTGCTCTATCACGTTTCTCTTTCACTAAGGCCTTGGTGTCATTCTTACATTGCCGATATATTTCTTTCTTCTGTTCAGTCATACTGTCATTCAGATTCAAAGAGGAGACATAGTCCAGCCACGCTTTCTTCTTTTGCTCTACGGAAGCTGCCACTTCCGCATCCCACCATGCATCACCATTTGTGTTTCTATGCTTCTTTGAACTTCCACATACTTCTTTCGCTGTGTCTACCATACTCTCTTTCAATACTCTCCAGCATTCTTCAATGTCCGATTGCGGCTGGCTTGCCGTCGTCAGCCGTTCTCGGACACCCTCTGCATACTTTTCTCTTACACACTCTTCTTGCAACCTTTCAACCTTTATTCTTTCAAGCCCTCCGAAGTGGACACGCTCTCGCCAGTGCCTCCACTTTCTGAACAGACCACTAAATCTCGCAATAACGAGATAGTGGTCCGTATCGACTGTGGGGCCCCTGTAGGCTCTTGCGTCCAATATTTTGCTTCGGAGGCGACTGTCTACCAAAATTAAATCTATTATACTTTTCTGTTCATTCCTACTCCATGTATACATATGGATGTCCTTATGTTGGAAAAATGTGTTTGACACAATAAGGTTTCTCTCCATGCATACATCAGCTATGAGCCTACCTGCGTCGTTCACTCTCTTATCACCAAATGGACCAAGTACGTCCTCATAGTCAGGACGCTTGGTCCCCACCCATCCGTTCAAATCTCCGCATACAATCACGCGTTCACTGGTTTCTGCCATATCCAGAACTTCCCTAACATTATCCCAAAACTTCTCTAGGTCTGATGCCACCGAGGATCCTACGGGAGCATATGCTACAACCATGAATACCTTGGTGACACCAAGTTTTATACGGACCCAAAGAAGTCTGGGATCATACATTCCGTAATCCTTCACACCTGAGGCCAAGCGAGAGGACAGCAGTACTCCTACCCCCATGCTGGCTCGATCGCTCTGTGGTACACCAGATCACAGAGCCATCCTGCCACCAGGAAGATCGCAGGCGTCGCTGCCCCTTCGCTTGGTCTCTGTTACACAGAGCATGTCTAGCTGTTTGTCCGCCATGACGCATATCAGCTCGTGCAACTTACCTTCCACACAACCTCTTACATTCTACGTGCCCACCCGGCACTCTGCTCTCCTCGACTCGCCTGACTGGGCAAGGCGTGATGGGTGGCGGCCCCCATCGCCGCAACTGCCGAAGTTCGTACCGACGGGGGCGGGTCGGCACGCGTCGCCTCCGGGGGACGCCCTAACCCGCATTGCGGTACGCATTTCGAGCAGCGAAAAGGTATTAGTACCTTTTTTATTTTGCTTATGGTGGCAAACGAGCAAGCAGAACACCTGATGGTAAGTGTTACTGCCGCCCGTGGACCTTTGCGATATCAAGGGTATAGCTAGGTCACTGCCTACCTATACAAACCCCAAACCCACCCAGTTGGGCTTACCCTACCAGCCACCATTGTGATTTTATATGTTAAGTGTAGTTTATGGATTTAGCTAAGCCAAGGTTACCACCAAAAAACTAACTAGGATCGGATATCTTGACTTATAGACCAATGTTAATCGCGAAATTACTAGGCTGGTTAAAATAAAATAAATTGGTACCACACCAATCCATTTCCTTTGATAAAATTTCACCTACTTCAAGCCTTACCTGTATATCCTTTTTTAAATATCTTTTTCTGAGGTAATATTTATTCCTAATCTAGAATTGACGTTTGCGAACATCATGCGAAGCAAATCTTTGAACTGAATGTTCAAGTACTCTTCTGGCTGCATAGAAAATGAAAAATTTCCATCATTTAATTAATAAATGATATCCAGCCCATACACATTCAATAACATTGCCGTCGGTACGAACACTGTTTCCTCTCTTTGTGCCTGTGGGTAGTACCAGACGACTAAGATATATGTATATTATGAGGAGATATATACCTTACTGGACATCTATGAAAGGAAAGGAAAATTCGATATAAAACTCTATGAAAATCCGCCTGACTGGTGTGGACTATAGTAGGTCAATGTCTCTCTTATTATGAAGAAGGCTAGAGAGCCTAGTAGTGGGATATATGTATGAGCTGAGATGAGACTCATACACTACCTACTTGCCGGCAAATACCTTAGTCTTCATCTCATTTTCGGTCAGTGTGACACGATCTAATGCTTACCAAATGTGATGGAGAATATATAATGAATAGCCGTAAATACACCTAGATAGAATAATTTCTGTAAATAATACAAATAGTTATTTGTTCTAACTATGAATTAAGCCCAAAAACGGTTAAGCGATAGGTATATTAATTTGCCCAATGTGTAATCTGTGTAGTCAAAATAATTAATATCATCAAATACACAATCTTATTTTAGCTTCAATGGTGAGTCTAAACAACCGCCTATGTCGTCTATGCAAATATATAGTACAGAAGATGTAATTAATTTGAATCCAGCTCATGAAATCACACCAAAAACTGTTACAGCAACAGATATATCTGCAACAATGAACACACAAGATGCTAATGATGATCATTTTCTACATCCAACAATTGTTAGTAGAAATATTATTAAGGAAATAATGAACCAAGAGTTTGATGATGAAGCTCAAGATCAAGACTTCAAGAGTACAACTAATAACTTTGATAAAAAGTCAAAAACTATAGTAGAATGGGATAATATGTTTGATTCTGAGATATTTCACGATTTAGCAATTGAAAGTTATGTAAGTAATGAAGAAAATGACAATACGCCTAATACTTTGTTGCCTGAAAATAGTATCGCTAAAACTTTTGAAGAAACTATTAACCATGATGATGAGAAACACCATGGTGAGAAACGGACACAAAAAATTGTTAAATGTAAAATAATTAGAAAAAGAAAACAAGCTTACACTGTATTAGAAAATTCTTCAAATGTGAAAATATTAAATACAGAAGTTCCGAAATGCAATTTCCGCAAGCAAAAGTATACAAAGACAGTAAAAAATTGGCTCGATAATGTTGAGTCATATAATAAAGAATCTGAGATCGAAAATACATGCAAAACAAATAATAATACAAATATTTCAGTACTGTATGAAAATAAATCTGTTAATAATAGCACAGCAGATGAGTGTAATATACCTCAGATAACTATGGATAATCCTGTAAAAGCTAAAAAGAAAATAGTACAAGCACAGCTAGCTAATAAAGGCGGCGTTATGAAATATTCTAAGCCTAAAAATTTTGAAGAACCACCAAGTAACGATATTAAAATACGTAAAGATAAAAAGGAGAAAGCAACAAAAAAGTTTATTCCTCCTATAAAGTCCCAGATACCAATAAGAGACATTACGTATGAAATATTGACTGTAAATGATAAGAACGCAGACGAATGCTGCAATAGATTTAATGAGAACGTGATAAGTAAACTTATAGCGATATTAGTGTATAGCAATGGTTATTGTCAACTCAATAGTCAGTACACCGAGGACACGTGCAACGGTGATAGTATACTGCTCGGCACTGATGAAGGCGATATATTTTATTGTTTCAAGAGTACTGGCCCGAATGTTAGACGAGTGCTAAGTACATTATTAGAAAACAGCACAATTATAAGTTACGAAGCACGACACGTACTCATTTACCTCGCTTCGCATTTACAAATCAATATCAGTGCAATTAATATACATGATGCTAAGATCGGTGCAAGTCTGCTGGACCCAGATAATCCCCCTGAGAACTTCAATGATCTTCAGAAGGTATTAAGCTTTACGCCTCCTTATACGATTGCTACTGAGTGTGCTTTACAAAAGGCAGCCTGGTACATGTCTCTACTCAATGGTTGCTGGATTATACTGAAGGACATGCTCGTGGAGAATCAACAGTGGCAGATCTTTGATGAAATTGAGATGAAATTATTACCGATAATTTCTGAAATGGAGCGTCGTGGTGTATCAGTAGATCTGACAAAATTGAAGGCGATGGAGGAAACACTACTTAATAGAATGAAGCTAGTAGAACAGGAGTGCTATAAGGTAGCCGGCAAAGTGTTCCAGATTAACTCAGCGCTGCAAGTTAGGAGCATATTGTATGATGAGCTGCAGCTGGACGCCAAATCCAATGTTAAGGTCAAGGAGACCACGTCCGGAGGGGTCAAGTCTACATCAGAGATCGTGCTACGAAGTCTGATGTGTGTTCACCCGCTGCCGAAGCTTATCTTGGAGTATCGTCACGTGCACAAGGCGTACTCAACCTTCCTCGCCGGGGTAGCACAACAAGTTTACGACGGAACAGTGAAGCCCACATGGGTCCAAACAGCTGCGGCGACCGGTCGCATCGCATCGAGCAATCCCAATCTGCAAGCGATACCGAAGGTGCCCTTCAGTGTCGTCATGTTCCCTGACGACGATCATACGGATGCGGTACTGTTGAAGTTCCGCAGTGTGTACGTGGCACGCGCTGGCTTCAAACTGTTGGCGGCCGACTTCCAGCAGGTGGAGTGTCGCGTGTTCGCGCAGTGCGCCGCCGACGTGGTGCTGTTGGAGGCACTCGCGGGCGCGCGCGACCTGTTCGCAGTGCTCGCCGCGCGATGGTTGAACAAGTGTGAGACGTATGTGAGCGCGGCGGACCGCGAGCGCACTAAGCGGCTCGTGTACGCGAGTATGTACGGCGCGGGCGCGCGGCGCCTCGCCGACATCCTCGACGTGACAGTGGAGCAGGCGCAGCGCATCGCCGACACCTTTGACAAAACATTTCCATCTCTCAAGTCGTTCGTTCGGCGCGTGGTTGCCGACTGTGCGGCGTCTGGCGGTCGGCTCGCGACGGCGCGCGGCCGAGTGCGACGCCTGACCAACATCGACAGCGAGGACTGCGGCCTGCGCTCGCACGCCGAACGGCAGGCGATCAATTTTATTATTCAAGGTTCAGCTGCCGATCTGTGCAAGACCGCCATGATATTGACCGATGAGGAGCTCCGAGGCGTCACGCCGCCGGTCGACGCGCGCCTCGTGCTACAGATACACGACGAGCTCGTGTGGGAGGTGAGAGACACGCACGTCGCCGTGGCGGCCGGTATCATAAAGCGTGTGATGGAGGGGTGCGGGGGCCGGTGCGGCCTACCGGCGCCACTGCCCGTCACCATCACCATGGGCAACAACTGGGGCGAGATGGTACAATACCACACAGAGGCTATGTAAACATATACAATAAGTATGGTATATCTCTTAAATATTATTGAGTTTTATTTTTTTCCAATTTTAAACTATTGTAGAGGTGTGTTTTGGTGTGCAAAATTAAAAGAAGTATACACTTGAAAACGTATACTCCAATCACATTAGGTACTATGCCTCTTCTTTGAATCCGAAGGACAGTAGCAGGGCCGTCTTAAGTCTATTCTGCGCCGGGGTGCGGGACTCAGCCTGCGCCCTCGTTTTTTTTACACTGCAGCGTGGCACGCGACCGACGACACACTGCAGTATGAAAGGGATCCTAGTCAACCAAGAAAACACAATACACGTAGTTTTGATAATTTATTTATTACTCTAAAAAACAAAATTAAACTTAAAACTTCGATTACTAAATATCTATTTATTACATGTACATGTACATATACATGTAATAAATAGATATTTAGTATGTATACATATTAGGGTGATTCATTTCCGCAATACATACATACATATATGTATGTATACATATTAGGGTGATTCATTTCCGCAAAAAAAAATATTTTTTCGGTGCTCGTGCATAATATTAATCTACACATAGAAAAAGAAATTTTCACCAAATTTGAGATCTTAATATTAATTTTAAGTACTTGCAATTTAAATTTAAAGTTTTACCATTTAAAATGCATGTAAAAAAATCTTTTTTTTTTCAAATTTTTAATCCCTCCCCGCTTTTACAATATCGCAAATCGGTTTAATGGACCTTGTAGGGAATTTCACGCTCTTCAAAATATCCTTAGAGTTTTTTGTGTAACTCGCACTGGTTCACCAGTAGGAGTCGTCAAAGTACAGTTTTTGATAAAAATATATATTTTTTTAATTTTTCGAGCAATCCACCAAAAGTAGGAAGAAAATAAGGACTGACTCATAAAATAAAAGTTATCCAACCAATATTTAATGAATTTACAGGCATTTTTATACCGGAAAATGTAAGAAATTGATAAATAATAACCAAAGAGTAAAGTTATTAAACTGAAAAAGAGTGGCAACTCGATGATAAAATATGCATGTATGGAAAGTGCTGCTACCCAGAGTTTAAGCGGTGAACTAAAGTTGAAGTGATATATGTATCTACATATCTACATGTGTATGTGTAATTATACAGAATATTCTTTTACTATGAGATCTACCCTGAAATATAAAAAAAAACCATATCAGCTGATATCGAAACAATAATAATATAAGTTTAACAATGAAAATTGATATAATTTTCAGAAAGTACATCAATAATCGAAAATAGATCGATGACAATAACTACCTACACTATGAACAAAAAATAACAATTCTCAGTTGTCAAACGTTTGACAGACAGGACAAAATGGCAGCAGCTAAGTTTGTACAACCAGTCTGTAGGCGGCGCGACGGTCAGCAAAAAAAAGTAATGTTTTAAGTGTGCCCCCCAGATAATAACTCATAATGTTATTTAGATTCATTTTTTTTATTTATTACCATTTTATTTCTTTATACTACGAACTTTTTGAAAATTAGTATGATTTTTTACTCATGATGAATACAAAAACAACACATGAATTCATAAAAAAACTACAAGAATAAAATTGTAACATAGATCTTGCAATTTTTCAACATTTCTGTCGTTTAGCAAAAAAAATGAAAATGAAGATTATTCAATTTTTTGAAGCAAAATTCCAAAATTAGTAAAAATTTAATTTTTTTCATCGTAAACTTTGTTCACGCCAACTTTGTATAAGTAAAAATCATTCATTGAAAAAGTTCTTAGTATAAAGAAATATAATGGTAATAAATAAAAAAAAAATAATCTAAATAACATTATGAGTTAATATTTATCAATTTCTTACATTTTCCGGTATAAAAATGGCTGTAATTTCATTAAATATTGGTTGGATAACTTTTATTTTATGAGTCAGTCCTTTTTTTCTTCCTACTTTTGGCGGTTTGCTCAAAAAATTAAAAATATATATATTTTTATCAAAAACTGTACTTTGACGACTCCTACTGGTGAACCAGTGCGAGTTACACAAAAAAACTCTAAGGCTATTTTGAAGAGCGTGAAATTCCCCACAAGGTCCATCAAACTGATTTGCGATATTGTGAAAGCCGGGTAAGCATTAAAAATTTGAAAAAAAAAAATTTTTTTACATGCATTTTAAATAGTCAAACTTTAAATTTAAATTGCAAGTACTTAAACTTAATATTAAGATCTCAAATTTGGTGAAAATGTTTTTTTCTATGTGTAGAATAATATTTTGCATGAGCAACGAAAAAAAAATAATTGCGGAAATGAGTGACCCTAATACACATACATCAAACAAACTCAATTTTTCTTGCTTTTTGAGTTGGCAAAGATTTTAATTAAATCATTTATTTTTATATCAATTTTGGATTCTATACTTATAATGGCTAAGTTTGTCAGTCTGTCTTGGGTCATGGTTGAACGATTGGGTACCGGTGGCCCGCTCGCACGACGAAGAGAGGTGTTTGCAGGGTGGGTCTACGGGGTTGCGCGCCGCCCCGGACCGACTTGGCGGGGCGCGACCACGTCCATAGTCTACCGCAAAAAAAAAATGGGTCATGGTTGAACGAAGATAATTTTTTATTAATTTTAATTTTGAAAAGGATCTTTCACCATCTGCTACTGTAACAGGCAGTGTTAAATATATACGCAGAGCTGTTGAGATATTGAAAAATGAAGAAATTAAATTATTAGAATATATATAGCTTAAAATATCAGTGGGAGTACTTGTTGATGCATTGGGAAAAAATATTGGCAACAATTCTAATTCATTACATAACTCCTCCCCGTCAATATCAAATCTATTTTTAAATGTTAGTTTTTCTTGGAGCCGATAACATTGAGATTTTTTTTCATGCATCTCTAATTTATTCCAGCATTCAATGTTTTGGAAGAGTGAAAAAACTGAATTGTGTTTCGTCAGCAAATCGAATCTCTCATTTAATTTCGAGACAGCAGTGTCCAGTAGAAAAAAGTAAAAACATACTTTAAATTTGTTGGTTGGGTCTAAAATGGGCTCATCTACAGCCTCGTAATCAAAATGTCTTTTTCGGGGACGTGGACGAGCAGTTTCTTTAAATTCTGTTTCGCATTCTAATTCTTCAGCAATTAATTTTGCATCGCATAACAACTGTTCAAACGCGCTATCGGTGCGGTAGTTCTCCAAATCTTTTTTAACCAGATTAATCATTTCGGTAGCTTCTATAATAATTACGTCCGATTTTTGCAAATTTTTGCTTACAATATTAATTTTTAGTAAAATATTGTACCATATAACTACTGAACATATAAATCTATAAGATTTTCTTCTTCTTCTTCTTCTTAGTGAATGGCCTCTGTGAGTGATTAACCACAACTTCGCCAATGTCAAGTAAAATAAGTTTAAAAAATTATAATAGATTTATATTTTAGTCGTCAGTCATGTCGGTTCATTGTCTAAGTCCTACCGGGTTCGTTGTCTAAGTCCAAGATTAAGATTTTAATTTGGCTATTAATGTTTTTTAATATGCCGCTGTCATACTTGTTATTTGTAAAAATATAGTATCGTAAATTTTATACATGTTAAAACGGAGTGCTCTAAGAGCATCAAATCTACTTTCCCAACGCGTATTTGAAAGAGGTTTTAATGTCAAAGTAGGTATCTGTTTCATAATTACACCCCGGCGTGATGTGGATGCTGAAAAAAATGTATAGATTTCTTGGACAATACAGAAAAAGTTTGTAATTTCCAATGAGTTTTTAGCGGCGTCATTTACTACTAAATTAAGGGAGTGAGCAGCACACGGTACGTAAAAAGCACGAGGATTCATGTCCAATATTTTTTTTTTGGAGGCCTATATTTTTCCCTCTCATATTGGCTCCATTAGCATATCCTTGGCCTCGCAAATCATCTAATTCAATATCGCTTGATTTTAAGAAATCTAACAAATATATCGCCAACCCTTGTCCGGTACTATCAGTTACAGGTAAAAAACCTAAAAAATGTTCTCGTACCTCAGCGCGTTTTGTCGATGGATTTAAATAAATAAACCTCACAATAACAGTAAGTTGTTCTTGGTGTGAAATATCAGGTGTGCAATCTAGAATTACAGAGTAGTACCTATTTACATTGCTTCAGAAGACTAATTATAGTCGTTTTAATTTTTTCAGCAATTATACTAATCAGTTCATTTTGAATGTTATGACCAAGATAATGTGGCATGCGATGCTGAGCTCTTTGAATTCGAGCAATGTGTTCTGATAGTGTACTATCAAAATTAGATATACTCTCCACAAACTTTAAAAAATTACCATTATTTGGGTCATACAACTTCTCGGTTGTGCCCCTAAATGCTATATTTTGACCTGTCAAAAATTTTATAATTTCGATTAGCCTTTCCAAAACTGCCGTCCACCTCTTTCTTTCGCGGTCTATTTCAGTTTGATTTACCGAGTCTACTGTTTGCCCTTTCAATACGTCATTTTTTAGATCCAAATATTTTTTTAAAGAACATAGGTATATGCCCTGAACTTTTTTCATGTCGTTCTATATTTCTCGACAAATGCCCCCAGTCTTTGTAACCAGTGGGGGCATTAAATGCAGTGACATTATTATTAAAAAGCTTACAGTGAAAACAAAATACAGAATCAGTGGATGTGGAATATACAAGCCAAACTCGATGAATAATTTCGTTGTTTTGTAACTTTTTACTGTAATATGTATCTGAAAACAACCTCATGTTACTATCTGAAGGATAGTTGGTTTTTTTTATCTGAATCGGTCCACGTTCTGTTAAAAATAATCTTAAATTATCGGGTATTACTTGCGGCCAGAGAGCAGGATCATTCGCGACATTTTCACAAAATCGTACATCTGGTTCTGTTGCTGGTTGGTTAACAATTGGAATTGGTTCACTTGGAGTAAGCGAGCCAGGCGAGGTACTGGTACTAGTATGAGCTGGAACTTGTGAAATACTCGTAGAAGTTTTCTCTTCCAAGTTGACTGTCTCTTCTAACTGTCGGGTGGATGTTGACGAAGATGTACCTATAAAACATAAAATAGTCAACAATTTGTGTAACCAAGTGTGGTAATAGGGCCACGCAATCATATTTTAGGACATTAAAAACAGCGCCTTAAAGTTAAGGCGGCATAGTCTAATCCGTTAGTCCGGGCGAGCGCGCTCAGTGTGTAATTGCCGAGGCGCTTACGCACGCTCTATGCGCAAACAGTAAGAAATTAAAATACTTTAGTTACAATTGGCGGATCTCACCTGCGGCTATTTCATGAAAAAACATAATTCATAATCCCCAAAAACAAATCACAAACACACAAGCCATATAAGTACAGTCAGTCCAGTCCACTGTTAGACATGAGCCTCCAAAACTATGGGGTTATTTATTGCCATAATTTCCACGATTGGAACGCGTGTTGGACATATCATCACAATACAAAAATTTAACACAAGGTCTGAGAAGGTATGTATTTAAATAACAATTGCACCGGCCGGGATTCGAACCCGAGACCTTTGGCACAAGAGTGAGTGTTAGTTACTAACCATTGCGCCTTCCGGTGCGCAATCCGCAAAAAAACAATTAATTAGATATATTGTCATAATCATAAAAACCTACTTTATTTAAGACTCATTAGGTATTCAGTTACAGGTAACTTATACAAAAAATAAGAAGTGTAATAATAATAAGTAGGTAGGAACCCAGGCAGGATACACCAGCGACTTCTGTCGCTGTTTATGCCACTTCAGATGTTTTATTTATGGTACCAACTGACTGAACTTACCAGGTCGAAAGAAAGAGTCAATCGGAGAAGTTAGCTTTTTAATTTTTTCTTCTTTCTCCAGTTTCCTTTTTCTATTTTGAGCACCCGATGGTTTCTTTTTATCCCCTAATTCGGCCATCTATAATAAAATCAAATTTCAATTTAGTATTTAATTTTCTTTTTTTATTCTAAATAAAGTAAGTAGTTTTTTATCAATCACTAACACTAAAGAATTTGTATTTTTGCAATTATAAACAAAACAGTCATGACTCTCTCTCATAAACAAATGATGTGATGATGATGGTTGTAATGTACCTAACACTAACACTTAAAAAATAAAATTGACTTACCTTTGTATTTTTTCTCTAAGAACTTCCGTGCTAATTCGCCAGTTGTCGCAAATGAAATGAGCTAACGAATTCAATTACTTACATAGCCGCCGCGCGCCGCGCTGTAAATTCAAATGAACTTACACCTAATTTTAGTGATTTAGAGATCATTTCTCTTTAAGTGCGAGCGCCCGGACGGCTATGTCAAAGAACGCAATAGACGTACAGGTGCCGCGCCACGCGCCCATTTCAAATGAATGAACTTACACTTTATTGACTTAGACTTAGAGATCATTTTGCTTCAAGTGCGGGTGACCGGGCGGCAATGTCAAAGGGCGCAATTACTCGCCTATGACAGACGCACAGGTGCCGCGCCGCGCGCCCATTTCAAATGAACTTACACTCTATTGACTTAGAGATCATTTTGCTACCGGGCGGCAACGTGTCAAACGTACATACATACACTGTCTTTGGATTAGAGATTTTGCCGCGCGCGTGTTGTATTAAATAAAATTGTTATTTGTGTAGTGTAGTAATGCGGTATGACAAGCGCCGAAAGCGTAATAAAAGTAAAAAAAATATTGTTAATGACTATTTTTTTTTGCTTGCGCATACATATTTGTCGTAAGTAACAAGTATATAAAACTGTGCATTGGCGTTAAGTTCTTTTTTTTATTTTTTTTTTTTATTTTTTTATTGGGACTAATCCCACCACACATTCCCACCACTGTAACTCCTGTAAGCCAGGATAAAAAGACACATAAAAGACACTGAGGTTTGACCCTCAGGAAGTCCCGGGCAACGCTTTTAATTGTCTTGGGACCCGCAACAAATTTAATTAGAAAAGAAAAACAGGAGGAGTTGAAGAATTTCCACTTCCCTCCTATGCAAAGCGGGAGACATGAAGCAAAATTGGCTAATAGGCCAATAGATAGAAGGATGTACTGACACGTGAAGCGTAGCAGTACAGCACCACGGATATGGCAGAGCTTAAGGGGCCTATATGTGAGCCTTAAATTTGATTACAATAGTAGGTATGGCAGAAGCGCCTGAACGCACGGAAATTTTCTCGAGTTGCTACAAGGTCCGTATAATATATAACCCCCGACACGACTTGCAGACTGTCTAACATAGGATCGCGCTCGTTTTGCCAGAGACTGCACTCCCAGAGGATGTGATGGGCTGTTTGTTCAAAAGTACAATTTGGTGTGGAACATCGACAAAATGGTGAATCTACTAGTTTAAAAAAGAATAATTTACTTCTAAAATTACCATGGCCTGTGAGGAATTGTGCTACATAGTGGTCAATTTCTAGCCAAACCTTCTCTAAACGCTCTTGAATAGATGGAAAGAATAGATATAGATGACGGCCCTTCGTTGATGAGTCCCCCCTTTCCTGCCATTCGGTCAGGAGCTCCTCGTAGACAACGCATTGCGGCGCAAAAAGTCTATTAATTTTAATACGATCGCGCGGTAAAAGAAAATTAGTGTTCATATTTTCCCTGGTGGAATAATACAATGACGCGCGCCTTTGTATCTCCAAGTCGATCGGAAGTACACCTGCAAGTACTGGTAAGGCTTCGGTACTAACGGCGTTAAGTTCTATGAAATATTCAAAAATTCAGCGCTCGATAGGTGCTCCGCACCCCTTGCACCCCCTGGTAAAGACAGCCCTGGACAGTAGGTATGACTGAACAGAAGAAAGAAATATATCGCCAATGTAAGAATGACACCAAGGCCTTAGTGAAAGAGAAACGTGATAGAGCAAATATGAGTGCAGAAGATAGGCTGATTAAAAACATCGAGAGTAACACCAAACTCTTTTGGAGGGAGGTGAAGAAGTCTCGGTGTGGTTGGTCAGCCTTCAGAATGAATAAAATAAGGTCTAAAGGTAGAGACATTCTTACACAAACACAAGACGTGTTAAGCCGATGGAGTGAATATTTTGGCGATATGTATGCGGATACTCGGGTCGGCGCCGGTGTTGCATGTGGTCTAGTAGATCAACATTCAGCACCGGCGTTCTTCGATGGCATCAGTATGGATGAAGTTGAATGGGCGATAAGAAGTTTGAAAAATGGTAAGGCAGTGGGCTTGATATAGTGTCTGCCGAGATGGTCAAGCTTGGCGGCTCCTGTGTCTGGGAGGCGTTCCTGTTGCTCCTCAATTTATGTTGGAGCTCGGGAATGGCAGGCACTGAAATAGCGCAGTCATCGTGCCTGTGTTTAAAAACAAGGGTTCACGTTATGACTGCGCAAATAAGCTTGACTAGTTTGGCAGCAAATGTGTATGGTAAAATTATTGAAAGGAGAATGAGGATGTGTCCGATGGTTTATTGTGTGAGGCACAAAGAGGTTTCAGGAGCAGAAGGGGATGCATGGATTAAGTGTTCTTTCTGCGCAACATTGCGGAGAAGCGTCTGGCTCTAGGTCAGAGAGTTTTCTGCAGTTTTGTGGATCTGTAGAGAGCATTTGACACGGTTGTACGAAAGGCACTTTGGGACATTTTACCGGAGTATGGTATTAACGGTAAACTACTGCAAGCTGTGCAGTCCAGTTACATGGGCTGTAGAGCTTGTGTGCAGCTGGATGATGGAATGTCGCCTTGGTTTGACGTCAATATCGGCGTTAAGCAGGGGTGCGTTCTATCAGCCAGGCTGTTTATCATATATCTGGATAAATGTTTCCAAAGGTTGAACGATATGAATGTGGGAGTCCAGATGGGCGACTTAGTGGTCAGTGCTCGGCTCTATGCAGATGATGCAGTACTGCTGGCGCAGTCAGTGACTGACCTGCAGACCGTAGTCAACACAATGACAGAAGATTGTAAGAAAAGGGGTCTACGCGTGAATGTGAGCAAAACCAATATTTTTATTTTTATTTATTATTTTTTTATTCCGCAAGGTGGACCATGGATGTGGTCGCGCCTCGACAAATCGTCCGGGGCGACAGAAGAGGCAGCACGCAACCCCATGGACCCACCCTGCAAACACCTCTCTTCGCCGTGCGAGCGGGCCACCGGTACCCGATCTTTGACTTCGGTGGCCAGCAAAACCAAAATAATGATCTTCGAAGGAGATGAAGCCAGAACAGATATAAGAGTAACAATAGGTAATGATGTACTAGAACAAGTGGATGGATTTGTATATCTTGGATGTGGATTTAGCCGAGATGGAAGGTACACCACTGATATAGAGCGAAGAGTGAATGCGGGAAATATAGTGAACGGAGCGTTGGGACAACTTCTCGGTAGCTACCACCTCAGCCAGAAGGCACGTGTAGCAATACATAACGCAGTGCTTGTCCTAACATTACTATATGGAAGCGAGAGTTGGGTATGCTGCAGAGATGTACAAAATACCCTGTACAAAGTATCTGAAATACGAAATACAAGATACTTTTAAATTAAGTATTTCAGATACCAGATACAAAATACTTTTGAAAATAGTATCTGAAATACTAAATACAAAATAGGTATCATCTAAATACTTCTTAAGATAAAAATACTTTTGTAAGAAAACAAGATTTTTTTTTAATGAATTTAATTTATTTTTGATAATTGACATTAATATTATGTACGAATAAATCGTGTCAATCGCTGAAACGAAAGGTATAGTTTCAAAACCCTCTAAAGTGATTTTTGATACATTTTTGTACCAAAGGAAAGATTTTTAAATTTAATTTGCTATAATTCAATGTTTACACAGGCACAAAAAATTTTTTATCACAATATCTGGAATTTTTGGCTTTTTTTTCACAATTTCTGAGGGTTTTTTGAAATTTAATTAGACTTTAAACGGCTAATGGTCCAAATAAACTTCAGATAAGTATTTAGCGGATCAAAATACATAAAAATCATGATTGGTTTAGGTCAAAAAAAATTTTTACATCACCGGAAACGCCGATTTTCGGCAGTTTTTTCGGTTTAAAGTTTTCTCGAAATTTTGAGGGTGTACGGGTTAAATGGACCTCATATTCGGATTCAGAAAGTCAAAATACATAAAAATATATGGGTCTCATCAAAAGTACAGAGAACTTTTTTTTTGTGTGCCGGTGATTAATCTAACTCACTAAAAATTGGTCATAAATTCAATCTAAAAATAATGTTAATTGCAAACGCCGCTAAAATAAATATAATTATTTTCAAAGTCCCCTAAAATGAAATTGACCAAAAACAGCACTGCATTTTAAATACGTGACTTGTAAAACTGTATGGCGATATTATTTGTTTTGAGTTGCTCGCGGGAAAAGAAAAGCATTGAAAATTATGAAAGACCTAGCACAGTTTGTTAAAAAATGTGATATCAATGAGATGTTGGACTAATTATTTTATAAATGTCTGCTAACATATTACTAAAAGTATCTTATCAGAAAAAGTATTTATAAAATACTAAGATACCAAACAAAGGGTATCTAAATACAAGATACAAAATGAATTTTTAAAAAGTATCTTAGATACAAGATAGAAATACGTATTTTGTATCTTGTATCTGTATTTCAGATACTTGTATCTTAGATAAGTCACATCTCTGGTATGCAGAAAAGAGCATGAAAGTAGGTAAAATTAATGCGGTCGAAATGCGATCTCTACGGAAAATCTGTGGAGTTAGGCTGACCGACCGCATTCGCAACGACGACGTAACAGAGCGAGTAGGTATGAAAGAGAATATTGGTGTAAAGATGCGAAAGGGAATGCTCTGATGGTTCGAACGTGTGGAAAGAATGCCGAACGAACGTCTGGTTAAGAAGATATACAATGCGAAAGTAGAAGTTGTGGGTACCGGGGGAGACCGAGATTAACCTACCTAGACCAGATTGGTCACGTACTGAAGGAAGGTGGAGTCAAGAGTCTCCGAAACCGACGAGCGTGTATGAAGAGAATTATGAATGTTGAGGAAGCGAGTGAAGTATGCAAGGATAGAGTTCTCTGGCACTCTGTTCTCTCTGCCTACCCTGCAAGGGATATGTCGTGATGATATGTATGTATGTGTATGACGTATGTACATTAGGTACATAAGTATGGAATGCGGCTGTACGCACGGCCATTATTCATAATCATTTTTAGGCTATTCATTTTCATGTTGCACACCAAAACACTCCTCTATACTATTAGTTTATTGTGATTTCGTGTTAAGTCAATAAAAATAAGGATATAAAGTTTCAGATTTGGATATTATAATACAATTATTATATCGGTTTTAAATTCCATTCATGTCAACCCATACACGTCACACTGCCGGGCTCGTCTTCTTAGCAATGAGAAGGAAATTAACCTGCTATACCGCACTGGTCAGATATATTGGTAAAGAGTTTTGTCTCGAGTTTTCCTTCTCTTGCATAGATGTTATATGCATTTTATATCCCTTAGTGCTTCTTACTCTGTCACCATGCGTTAAACTTGGATACCACTGCGGATATGGAATTATTTGGGACTATCCGATAGATTCGGTAACGGATATTAATTTAAAAGGAAAATTCCAAGTGTGATGATTATTGTGTACCCCTTTGGAGGTGCTTACGTTTAGGATGTGAGGTCGGCAGTTGAAAAGGAACCTGTTGTAACGTGTCTCATACAGACACCGACTCTAGACTTTTATATAAGTAGGTAGTGGATTCGAATACGCGATAGTTTCAGTTTCGGTTATGGTGCTCCAGAACACTTCTACATTATAAGTAATTCTTCCATAAAGACACAACACTAGCCTATTTGGTGAAATGGTTGCAACGGAATTACAATAGCTGTTGGTTCGAGTCTCATGTATTGTGTGGTAGTTATATTTAGCTCGGGATATTAGTCATTATCATTCACCTACTCTTATCCTAATTACTTGGGGTCGATACTAATATTTCTGTGGTCGATACAATATGTAGGTACTCTTCTTTCATAGTCTATACTGTAAAAGTTATTGGCAAAAAATGTATCCCTCGGAAACATTTTTAGTGGTAAGACCACGCTCTTGAGTCTCTGTCTACAGCCGCGAGTCGGTCCGTCCGGGATAGTAGCACACTCTTGCAGAAGATCGACGTCTGAGTAATGGCAATATGCTATTGCACTTCATTGGGTGAGTGAGAGAACTGGAGCCCAATTGGGTGGGTTTGGAGTTTCTATCGGTAGGCAGCGGCCTAGCTATAGCCTTGGTATTGCAAAGGTCCATGGGCGGCAGTAACACTTACCATCAAGTGTGCTGCTTGCTCGTTTGCCACCATAGGCAATAACAATAATGATGACAAAATGTACCTTAACGTGAGTGAAGTCACGGGCATAATTAATACAATGACATGACATTATACCTAATTTTTATTAACCCGCGAATCAATATCAAATTGAAAATTACGCTTCCCTAAAATATAGAATTACTATTTTACATATTACATAGATACACATATCTATATAATATACTAATTATATAGATATGTGTATCTATGTAATTGCTTATTTTTTAATACATACTTTCATTAACTTCATTGCAAAACTATATACAGATACACGGATACAATTGAATCATGTCAATATGATCCCTCAGGCACAATACTCTTGCCACCGATGATAAGAGCCGGGTACTAGTGACCCATCCACGTAGCGTTTGAAAGGTATGTGTGCGGTAGGTTATGGGACGTATCGGACGGGACCCTATCAGTCAGTCCCCATAAAAAGTCCCAGTACTATTGTCCGGCTGCTTATTTCAAAATATTACATTACAGAAATAATTATACAAGTTTTCATTATGGTCGAGTAATTACTGTTACTCATTTTCACATCAACAATGTTAGCCGGTTTCGACATGTAATCTAAACAGTATCGGCGTATATCATTTTAGGGCATCAGACCTCCACACCCCAACGGCATAATGATATTCTAGTATTAGATCAGGCGTCGGGATACTTGAAGGCTCAAATTCCTCTCATCGACTGTTACATCTTCATAGCTGGGACAGACTTTTTATCCCTGAAGTACGGATTACAATATTTTCTGAGACCGTTTTTGTACTCAGTAAAGCCTGTAGGTTTGCGCCGTGATTGAACCAGATACTATTGCGTATAAGTCTTAGTCTCATAGTCGGCTATCACTGCTCTCTTAGACGGCTTAGACACTAAATACAGAGAGTGTACTTAATATAGACGAGTCATACATTGCCAATTATAAATCATCATCATCTTGCTCTTATCACAACTGTGGCTGTGTTCGAATCCATATTAACTCTGCCACCATCGTACATATGCAAAATGAAACATAGAACCTCCTCCTTTTTGAAGTCGGTTAAAAATACAATATTATGACCGATGTGAACAGTCTTTGAGGATTTAATTGTTCTCCAGATGGCGTCATATGTAGTTGTTCCAGGTTTACATGACGTAGATAACAAATAAAAGAACATAAATTATCGTAAATCTGATTTTATTTACAAATATTAAGTCACTAGCCTCAAAAGCAAATATAATAAAATATATTTAGTAACATGTGCGTATTTATATATAAAGCTCAACATATGTATATACAATGTTATTGTGTCTGTATGTACTATTGACACTATTACATTAAAACTGTGACATTGTTAGACAACTTAGCTCATATACCAACAGTGGGACGCTGTTGGAGGTCGAGCCTCCCCTCTCCGCAACAGGAGGGACATTGACCTTACCATAACTACACTACTCAGGGTTTGCTACATAGTTTTATATCGAGTTTATTTATTATTGTATAAATGTTATATGCATATTTAATTAATTACTCGTCTTTTACGACACCCACGGGTAACATACGGTATGCTGAACTAATCCATCACCACACGGAAAATACTGTAAAAATTTATAAAATAATGACAGATGAATACTAAACAGCAACAATGTCCACACATCCTTAAAATAACATTTAAAAAACACAGACAAACATATGTATGTTCCTGGCGAGTATTATTATATATTATTACGTAGCCCTATATGTATATTACGAGGAGAGGTAAATAAGTTCGCGGCAACAGGGTGTTGGCTGGGGGTGTTATTATTTTTTTTTACCTGCACTAATTGCGGGACTACTTATGAGTATAAATACCAAATTTTATAAAAATCGGGTTATTATTCATTGAGCTATCAACGGTCAAACAAGTCAATTTGGAAGAAAACTACAAAAAAATATATTTTCGTCTGATGACGAGGTGAAGAACGCAATTTCAGCCTATTTTGACGATAGAGAGAAATCATTTTTTTTTATGGTATAAATAAATTAATTGAACGATCTGAGAAATGTATTAGGGTTAAGGGAGAATATATTGAGTCCCCATTCCGCGAACTTATTTACCTCCCCTCGTACCTACATACACGGCGGGTAAATTCATGTACACTTGGTCTTGTAAATAATCTCACAATAATAATTGAGTATAAGATTGCTGATCATAGTTGGTCTTGATAATTATTTAAAGTAGAAATATATTATGGTTTTATCTGTAAATTATACCGGGGTCAACGACACATCCGCGTATTATATGAATTTATCAGAATATACCTTGTGGTATTGCACACTCGTTGATTAGGGTAAGATGGGGAATGACGGTCAGCGGGCAATGCCAGTCACGTCAAAATTTGACACTTGCAAAACCTTTCTGCCATCGGTACTAGTGTCGCCATCTAGTATGCGACCGAGTAAACTTATTGACCAAGCGGCGCCATTTTCCTTCGCGCGCAGTGAGTTTGACAGCTGTGTAAAGGTTTGGACGTGTTTTGTTGTAACAAAATTGAAAATTTGGCTAAAGGTAAACTTAAAGTGATTTATACCAATCAATATCCTTCTTAAAGTTAATTACTATACATTTGCTAGTGTGTCGAATGTGCTTGTTGAATTTTATGAAAGTTACTTACGTTTTTCGTAATCAACCAAAAAACCGTTGTCGTATTTTGGGGTTATGGCAATTATTCTTAGCGGGCAATACTGGTCGGTGACTGGTATTACCCCGTATCAAATTATAAGACAATTTATTATTTGTTTGTTTGTTAATTAAATGTCTTATTTTTATACTTAAACAGATGCCGCGACACAGGGAAAGAACCACAACGAAAGGAAAATGGACGAAAGAAGAGTTAGCAAAGGCTCTTGAAGCCGTTAGTGCAGGGAATTCTTTAAGGTCAACTGCCAAAAAGTTCAGCATCCCCTTCAGTACGCTACAAGAGCGCATCAAGAAGAATGTTCCAGTTACAGGTCCTTCTCTAGGAAGACATTCTACTTTTTTGCCAGAAGTAGAGAAGAGTATGGCTGAGAATATAAAACTTCTAGCCAAACCTTTTTACGGCCTAAGTCCATTGCAAGTTCGTAATGCAGCTTTCATTTATGCCGAGAAACATAACATAAATCACAACTTCAACAGGGAGAGGAAGCTAGCAGGAAAAGATTGGCTCTATGGTTTTTTGAAGAGAAATCCTTCAATAACTATTCGCCAACCAGAGGCAACCAGCATGAATCGTGTGACAACATTTAACAAAAATGAAGTTAACTTGTTCTTTCAAAACTTGAAAGACGTTATGGAAAAACACAAGTTTACTGGATCTAAAGTGTACAATATGGATGAGACTGGCGTGACCACCGTGCAAGACCCTGGTACAATCATTGCCGAAAAGGGACAGAAGAGAGTCGGGTCAATTACCAGCTATGAAAGGGGAAAAAACATAACTATAATTTGCGCCATGTCCATGAAAAGCCACGCCCTGCAAAAAATTACTCCGTTTGATGTGGCTTCTATATTAAACAAAGCCTACTGTAACACAGCAACAATACAAAATGGGTGTCTGGGTTTAAAGCAACTGGAGTTTTTCCCATCGACCCCAGTATTTTTGGAGAAGACTTCCTGGCCTCAAACTATGTTGGGTACCAGAAATGACCCAGTAACAGTCAACCAAAACGAAACTATGGACCAAGATCAAGCAGCAACTGCACCTGAAGTGAATAGTCTACCTGGAACAAATACTCCCAATTCAGACCCAAAGAGATCTGCCAACAACAGCACCTGAGGTCAATAGTCTGCTTGGAACTAGTACTTCAGTTCAGATTACTGCAAATCTTTCTGACATTACAAATATTCTCCCAGAAGGAAATATTGTCATCCTGACTCCAAGTAAAACTTTATTATCTCCATTGCCACTTCCAAAAACGACCGCTGAACGCGCAAGCACCAAACAGCATTGTGCAATCATGACAGCAACACCTATGAAAGAAGTACTAGAAAATAAGCTAAAAAAGAAAGAGGAAAAACAGTTGAAATTAAACCAGAATCTTACTAAAAATATCAAAATAAATACTAACCCAAATACAAACACAAAAGCTAACAAGACAACTAAGAAAACTACTCAAAAGAAAAATGCTGGTATAGATATTAAAAAAAGACAGCGCAAGAACACCACATCAAAGTCCTCTGAAGAGTTTTCGTCTTCAGATGAAGAAATTTTGTCTACCAAGCAAAAGAAACTTCAATTTAAGTCTCCTGAGACAAATATAACAGATGAAACTTCTCCAAAAAATAAAGAATTTTGTTCAATTTGTAAAGAGTTCGGAAAGAATGAAGTATGGTATAGATGCCGAAGTTGTGGGCGGTGGACTCATGAAGAATGTAGTGGTGCTGATTCCCCCGAGTCCTATGTATGCGATTACTGTGATAGCAAGCGTAAGGTTCTCAGACGTTTCAATTTTTGATTTTCATTATCAAAACATAAATAATTAATAATATGTTTGGTTTTAGTTTATTTTGTTTATTTAGTTTTATTTTATTTTGGTTAAACAAGAGAGTTTATTTTAGTACAAATATAAAAAGATAAAAAAGTTTGAATCTAAGCCAAAGAGTTCTAAGCATCTCAGTTTGTGATTTTTATATCAAAACATAAATAATTAATAATATGTTTGGTTTTGGTTTATTTTGTTTATTTAGTTTTAGTTTATTTTGGTTAAACAAGAGAGTTTATTTTAGTACAAATATAAAAAAGTTTGAATCTAAGTCAAAGAGAGTTCTTAGCATCTCAGTTTGTGATTTTCAAAGAAGAAATATTAATAATTAGTAATAAGTTTGTTTTTTTTTTAAATGATGTTATTTTTGGTTAAAATATAAAAATGTTTGGGTTCATTTCAGTTAAAATATTAAAAATTTAAATAATATGAAAAAATGTTCTTTTATTATGTTTTGTGACATTTTAAAAGAAACCATGTGTTATTTTTTAATGACCGGTAATACCCCAACAGTAGACCGCCATAACCCGCAGGTGCGGGTTATGGCAGTCAACGGAAGCTTTTACAAAATAATAATAAAATAAGAAACCCGTAATAGATTGATAATTTGCCTCATATATATCTATAGCCCACTATATAAGCTATGTAAAAAGTTACCTATACCGTAAGTCCCAGAAATAAAATATAAAATGGATTACTGCTTAAGTGACCGCTATTCCCCCATCTTACCCTACTTTGAACATTATGACATACAAATATCAAAATACTATTGTCACACTAGTTTCACAACAATTTCAATCATGCATATAACAGGAAGGCACTCGTTCAAATTCTAAAACACTTCAATATTGGGGTTCTCAGCGATTTGTGTACTTGAAGGGGCAAGATATTAGGGGTGTGCGAATAATTCGAACTTACGAATTATTCATCGAATATTAATATTCGATTCGAAACTCGAATCGAATAATTCGAAATTTCGAATTATTCGAAAGTTCCCGAATAATTCGAAAAATTTCTTATAATTCGAAAAATTTCGAATTATTCGAATAATTTCGAATTATTCGAAAAATTTCGAATTATTCGAATAATTTCGATTTTTTTCCGAATTATAATATTCGCAAATTTTTATTGTATTTTAAATTCGGAGTTTGTTATGTTCGATATTCAAATATGACATTCAAATTGTGGGAACAATAGAAAATCCAATGATATTTCGATAATTCGCAAATTGTTCAAATTATTCGAAATTTTTCGAATTATTCGAAATTTTTCGAATTATTCGATTTTTTTCGAATTATTCGTCGAATTTCGAATAATTCGAAAATTCGAATTATTCGATTCGAATTTCGAATCGAATATTAATATTCGATTCGATTCGATTAGAACGATATTCGCACACCCCTACAAGATATGCTTTACCGTGTTTTTATAGTGGATTATTGTTTTTTTTTTGAAAATCAGAAATAAATAATTCAACGATAACTGAGTTAAAAACATTGTATGCCTGAAACAAAATTGTCTTGTATACATTGCAATTATGTTATATTTCGAAATTATTATAGATAAAATTACAAAGCAACTTTAAAAAGAGGCATGGTCATG
Source organism: Lymantria monacha (assembly GCA_905163515.2). Lineage (NCBI taxonomy): Eukaryota > Metazoa > Arthropoda > Insecta > Lepidoptera > Erebidae > Lymantria > Lymantria monacha. The sequence goes on along the minus strand of LR991092.1, from coordinate 33,335,435 downwards.
GTTGGTATAATTGGTATTGTTTAGCGGTCGACGGAATGAGTAATAAGTAATGAGTATGTCGACACACATCACCTTTTTCTTCTACATGTGTATATATATATATATATTTGTGTGCGTCTGATGAGTTCACATCTACCTACCGAGCATCGACTGCTTACACGCTTCCTTCGCCTACTTTCATGCCGTTATCACTAAAGCGGTAAGTAGAGGTACAACACAATCGTTTCCAAATATCACTGTCAGTTGCCAGTAATATGATACGAGTCCATTGTCATTTACCAGACAGTGCCACTGGTCACATTACTATTGAAATAAAACTACTTTTACGGATTCTATCGCGATTGTAGAGTAAGTGCGCCAATTATGGACTAGTTTCGTAATATGGACTACCTACATTTCTCAAAAACCATCGGTCGTATTTAGCTATGGTCTTCGCACACTAAGTTCCACCCCTCCCGCGGCTCGCTAGTCGCTTGCCGGTCGGCAGAGATTCTAGAAATTGAAAAATCTGGATTTGGTCTTACGTGCAGCGACATCAGATCTTTAGCTTACCAGCTAGCGGAAAAGAATAATTTAAAGCACACGTTTTCACAAGATAATGAATCTGCGGGAAGATCATGGTTGAAGTTATTCCTCAAGCGCCATCCTAACCTATCCTTTCACCGTCCAACGGGCACATCAATCGCTAGAATGAAAGGATTTAACAAAGAAAATGTAAACGAATTTTTTGACTTGTTGCAGAGCTCTTTTGATAAAATTAAGTATCCTGCAACCAATATTTATAACGTGGATGAAACTGAGATTACAGTGGTGCCATCAATAATGCTGGAGATACTAGCTCTCAAGGGCAAAAGAACAAATAGGAACCGTAACGTCAGCAGAACGTGGATCAACGATCACTTGTGTGATATGTATGAGTGCAGGTGGCACATTTGTCCCGCCGATGATGATATTCCCGAGGAAACGGGACAATCCACTACTGATGAAAGGTGCTCCATTTGGTGCCATCCATGCTTGTCATCCATCCGGATGGCTACAACTTGACCTATTTACTCAATGGTTCGAGCATTTTTTACAGCATGTGAAACCAAGTGCTACATCACCGGTTCTACTGATTTTAGACGGCCATGCAAGCCACACCAGAAATATCAAAGTTGTGGATTTAGCCAGAAAAAAACATGTTCGCTTGCTGTCTCTGCCTCCACACTCAAGTTATAAAATGTAGCCACTTGATGAAACATGCATGGGTCCATTAAAAAAAAATACTTGACTGAAGAAACTCGCAAACGACTACGAATGCAGCCTCGAGCAATAACACATTTTGACATCACGGAATTATTTGGTCTAGCCTACATACAAGCTCAGCGTGCAGGATTGGCCATTAGCGGTTTTCGTGCAACCGGGATATATCCCATTAATAGACACGTCTTTGAAGATCATGACTTTATTGACGAAGACCTTCCAACAGGAGAGGGACCTTCTAATGACCTAGCGCGCGATATAACGACACCAGTTGATAAAATTCCCGATAACCCGGTACCTGAGCAAAGGGCTGTTGTACCTGAACCCGATAACTGCTTACCTCAGGTAAGATTGAGGTTCCGGAGTAACAGCCCTTGTCCTGAGACAAGGGCTGTTGCAACTCCGGAACCTCTATCTGTAAATGAACCATTACCCCAGAGCGTTGATGGCCATCATGAAGCAAACGCACAACCAGGAGTGTCAACACCGACTATGAATGATTCAATAGTTAGTCCTTCTACATCATCTAGATCATATTTTTCGCCGAAAGTGTTGCAGCCTAAACCGCGTTTAAGGAAAACTGTCAGCAACAGAGGAAGAAAAACCACCAAGCCTACAATTTTGACATCTTCTTATAAACAAGATTTAGAAACGTCGATACATACACAAGAACACATAAAAAAGAATACCCCAAAGAAACCGCCAAAGAAGACGCAAAAGAAAATGGCAAAAAAATAAAACAGCCCAAAAGAAAAGAAAGATCACAACAGAAAGAAAATCATCCTCTGAAAGTTCTGATAAAAGTGATTATTCAGTCAATAATAGTACCGATGAAAGTCCTGATCGTTCCCAAAATCAAAATGGTAAATGTTTGTATTGTAATGGGCTTTTTTCTGAAGACGTTCATGGAGAGAAATGGATCCAATGTGCATCATGTAGGGAGCGGGCTCATGAAGAATGTGCTGGCATAGAAGATAGGGTTGATTTTTTTGTATGTGAATTGTGTACCAGCAATTAGTATAATCTTAATAATTGACTGATTTAATTTTAGGCTGTGGCCTAAAATTAAATCAGTCAATTATCCTTCCCGTCATTTTTCTCAATAATTTTGAACCAAATTGACTATGGTCCATATTTAAAACCATGTGGTCCATATTTTGTACACTTTTAGCTAATGTACATTAGCTAAAATAATGAAATATTTTAGAAAATGTTGATTATTTCTAAGATGTTCATGTTCCTTAAGAATTCTAACAATCGTTTTTGATACCAAATAATTATCGAACCGTTCAAAATATATAAGGCTGATTAATCTTTATAATTCTGAGTTATATTACACAAAATCCTTATGGTGGTCCATAATTGGCGCACTTACTCTATTTGATTTTAATTATACGACGTTTCAAACAGTTTACAGCGTTCGTGGTCACGGGAATAACATGAACGCTGCAAAGTGTCAAAAAGAATTCTCCACGATACAATCCGTAAGAATAGTTTTATTTCAAATGTGTAAAGACTCGTGTAAACATCAAAACAGAAACAGAAATTATTATATTGCGGACGCACTGACGGCGAAATTGAATGACATTTGTTTTGCACGACTTCGCGTTCGAACACAACTGACACACTCATTATTCAAAGCCACTAACTTACTAAGGCGATATACAAATTATGATTTATTATGTATAACATTCAATACATCATAGCATTCATATTGATCCATTAACTAATACCAACAAATATCATAATTACATACATATATCACACAAGTTACAATTAATAATATACATAGGTAACTATAAACTTATACCTACATTAAACATGATGATTAATACATTGGAACATTTATTATTTCATTAAATAATCGATCGAATATGTATATCAAAGTTATATAATTATATCTAATAGTAGGCACCTATATACAATACTGGAAATATAAACGTTAAGTACAACGTGTGTTGTGTTGTGTTAGTGACAGGCTCTACGTCGTTTACTGTAACATGAGTGATGGTTATGTAGGTACATAGGTTGCTTTTCATTTAGTTAACACAGAGGGACTCTGCGGTACATTGTGAAACTCTGCCAAACACTGTAAAAGTTTAAATGAACCAGCTAGTTGTCTCAAAATAACACTAGAGTGCATCAATATCGCAAAATTCTGGGCGTTGTATACCTAAATGCAAGTTCCTTGACAAAGTCTTGGCTCAATAATTTATAAACATAACCACATTATCAGGGCTCACTTCAATAGTGCAATAATACATTTGAACATTTTTATTAAATTTTAATTAGCAGTAAGAGACAAGCTCAATTTAATAATCTCAAATAATACTACTAGAATATGCCGTAAATAAATTGCGAGGTTAAGTAATGATACTTAATTCAAGCAAAGTAGTACCTATATATATTTAAAGTACTCTATGAAAGTAGGTAAGCATCTGTCAAACACCACTTTTTCGAGTGTCGAACAGTGTACGGCTGTGTTCAACAGTGTCGTTGATGGAAAGCACTTTATCGAACACTGCGTCACTTTTTGTATTAAATGGAAAGCACACATATACATATTTAAATAGCTATCATCGATTTATACACAGTATGGGTTTCACAATCAATGGTACATAATTAGTACTTACAATTAAATAACTATGTAAACATATTTTTTTAAATACGACTCAAGTTAGATATTGTTAATATTAAATAACAATATCCGTAATATTATTATAACGGATAACTTATTCAAAACAGCCAAACGTTTAAAATTATTAACACAATATTAAATCAAATTACAGTGCGGCCCAATCATCGAGCTGTGAGCGAATTTAAAAATATTTCAAACACTTATGTTGTCTGTACAGCACTGAGAGCCGTAGTACACGCTAAAGCCTAGTTTGATCACAGAAGCTTAATTTATTTGTTTAAAACATATATTCTAGCCTTATTTCATATTGCAATATGAGTATCTAGGTATTTGATGTTTGCAGTGTTACTTGTCACATTATAAAGTGAGTAATACATTCGAATCCAAAATATATTTCTTGTATCATTAACCAAATATCATTAAACATACGAACAGGACTAAACCAAATATCTTTGCGAACAAAGAAGCGGCAAAACATAGAATGGAACCCCTGTTTCTTTATTTTCAGAAAATATGACTAGTAATTACAAAAAAAGGCTCCAGAACTTGTAAAAATGACAGTCACGTCGAGCATGTTAGGCTTCAAAAGAAGGCAAACAATTTATTAAAAAAAAAAACTTAAGAAAATATGAAAAAATCATTATTAATCAGATAATTTAATTCAACGGTATCGATCCTCGCGTCACGTCACCGTGAATGTTGAATATTATTCGAAACGTTCGAGAGTATCATAAAAAAATTCAACGCAATAAAATACTTAATAATAGTTAATTTCATAATGTGTAGTATTGACGTAATCACATAACATAATATGTTATTATAGAAATAATACCAATAGAAGTATTAAAAACGATATAAGAATACATTAGTGTATAACAATGAATTGTATTCGAACCTGTATTATTAATTTGATTACTACTCATTTTTGTCCTTTTCGAGAATAGGCCCATGCTCAACTACAGGACAGTAAATATGAGTAAAAATCTCCCAAAAAACCTGTAAAATCGTAGTGATCTCAATTTTTCTAGTAGCGCACTTAACTATGTGTACGTTTGGACCACGAGTCTCCCGTATAGTGACGTCATGTATGTACATTTTACACTATAGATGTTTTTTTTTCAAATGACATTCACCACAGATAATGTTACCTCGATCATAACTTCACACCGATCAATGTAAATAGTCTGTGGTCTTTTAGTCTCGTGTCGTGATAGGGCAGCGTGCTGAGCCCGTCACCGGTCGAGTGGTAGTTGCTCTCGGCCATGATGCTGTACCGCAACGAGTTCTTCGCTTCTTGCCGGTGCGACATCATCGTGTAACGCGACATCACGCGCGGGAATCTAATATTAGAACGAAATTATATATCACAATTGACTGTACAGATGGCGTAGTGGTTAAGATACCGACCTACCGCGCCAGTGCCGTGGGTTTGATTTCTACGTAGAACAACACTGTGCGATCCACAGAGTGTTGTTCTGTGTCTGGACGTAATTTGTCTGCGTTAATTGTATGTTTGTAAAGTCCCCCGCAATACAAGGTTTATTTCCTTAGTGCGGGGTGATGTTTAAAGAAAAACAAAAAAACAATACTTATATGATACGAGCGGATTATTTGCAATATGAAATCATAAATGTGATTCATAATGATTTTTGTTGTAAAAATTTTCCTTTTTTTTAGTAGTGCGATGATGGTTTAAGAATACAATATGTCACCGCCCTTTGCTCTCGCGTCGGCGTTGTGAAAACCGGTAAGTTTGGCCGAAATTGGAGAGTTACTCTAGAATACTGAAGATCTAACTTCAGCAAACCATCCCTCAGCGTATCGACATCCGCTGTTGGATGCTGATATGGCAGTTATATCATGGTCTCCCATTGAATACTGTCAACGTCAATAACCATCGTCACCCAACGTATGTGCAAAAGGTAAAAGCAATGCGCTACTGTCCTCTCTTCTGGTGGTCGTCTTGGTCACTTTTTACAAATACCACGGGCAAGAGATAGCGGCGATTGTATTGTTAGGCCGTCACTACACGACTGTGGTACAATCGCAATACACTAGTAGTAGTAGGGGGTAAGTACACTAATACTTACCCCCTACAAGCGCGAGTCAGTTTATATATGTATAAACAGTTGTTTATTAAACTTACCTTTTCGTGTGGTGACGGAGTAAGAATACTATTCACCACCCCATACCTTACCCGTGGGTGATCGTACGAGACGACTAAGGGATATAAAATGCATATAGCATCTATGCGAGAGAAGGAAAACTCGAAACAAAACCCTATACCAACACGTCTGACCAGCGCGGTATAGTAGGTTTATTTCCCTCCCATTACAGAGGAGGCTCGAGCTCAACAGTGGGCCATTTATGGGTTGTGATGATGATGAAACTTACCTGATTACTTCCAGCTTATGGTTGTTCAGCCTGTGCCAAAAATCATCGTCCTCCCCACCCCAACCTTCAAATTTGTTAGAAAATCCATTGACAGCGACATATTGATCAGACTTAATGGCTAGAACACCACCGACCAACCAGTCGTAGGTCAGAACATATCTGAACTTGTCGATGCTGGCGCTCATGTGACGCGGCTCGTTGGTGCAGGCGTACAGGTTGCCCGCATCCAACGGCAGCAGGTCCACGTCGTGTAGTATGAGGCACGGGAACTTGTCACTGATCGCTTGCTTAGCACCAATGTTGTATAGCACACCCTTGTTCCATGGCTTTTCGTCTTGTTGCTCTATTAAATAGATCCTACAAAAAGATTATGCAATGAACGCTACTCCAACACATTTATACTGGGAGTTGTTCCATCAACCGAATAAACTACAGAAAATGACTCTCAAAATACTTGTTTACTGAACTCTACTATACACTACTATTTCATTTAATAGACAAGTGGCAGCCGCAGTACTGAGTGTATTTTTAGATCTTACACGTACACTGTTAGGTACGAGCATCCTCCATAAATGAAGGTTATATTGTACTAGTTTTCGCCCGCGACTTCGTCCGCGTGGAATGGTTACTTTGGACTAACGTTAACTTCAACTCGCGAATTCGTTTACGTAAAAGGTGGAAATATTTTTAAATAATACATACGTTAAAGCTGTTTTAGGTACCTACATGACCCTTTTATTAGTAAGAGTAGAACATTAAACCTTAAGTAAAAGTATTGGGTCTTATCTATACTTTCTATAGATATACCATATACAATGTATGTATATTATACATATATACATACATACACTTACGTCTATTTACGATTACACATACTTTTAATGTGTATGACATCGCTGTGTGGTAGCGGCTACGAATACTACCAATCCTCACTTTGCTTGTGGATGTCGTAAAAGACGACTAAAAGCCTTATAACGACTTGGGCCAACTCCATCTGATGCCGTTTGGTCAACAATTACATTCCCATGGAGGGTTGACGTCTGGCAGGCGGCCGGTAATAAAACTATTGCCAATAACTTTTATAATATGTACTATGAATGAAGAGTACTTATTGTCTCGACCCCAAGTAATTGGGATAAGAGTAGGAGAATGATGATGATGATGACCTCTCGTGAACAAATCTCCAATTTGGTCCAGAAAAGTATGACGTGGTCTTCCCCTTGTATTCGTCCCATTCACGATTGCTTTATATGTTTGCTTCGTCAACCTCTGCCCACTCATTATTTCTTCCACTTCGTGTCCAACCCACCTCAGTATACCAGCGCTCTTTTATAACATTATACCTAATTTTATCTTTCAGACTTACATCACACACGTTACGAAGAGTTGTCAGCTCTACAGCATTTATTCTATTTTCATGTCTTCTCCGCCAAATCTAACTTTCACTGCCATACATGAGGGCAGGCACTAATACTTCCTATACCTATTATTATTATTTAGGATGTGTAAAGCCGACGGAAGGTCATGAGAAGAAAACAAAACTAATAATGTAGTGTGTGCAGAAGTACTTTGAAATAACATTAGTTTGAGTTTTTTTTTAATATAAGATTATAATACCCAGTATTTTTATCGTAAATGCGCGCCCAGTACTTGATCATTATTTTGCTGCGATGTTATTTTTAAACTGCGATATTTCCTAAGATATTCATTGAAATCAAATAATGTAAAGAGCAATTTTGTTTTAAATTAGATACTTGTGATGAATAACTCATTTATTTGGATAAGGATTAATATTATGTTTATAAAAACACCTTCGAAAATATTATATTATTTTAAAACAAATTTGATTAGCATAAAAAGGTTATAGTGAGCCAATCTTAAAAGATAGACATATGCTGTCGCGGACTTTTATTTAGAACTTTGAAAGGGGAACAATTATATAGTACATAATTTTTGCGCAACTTTAACCGTTTACGCAGCGGAAGCTCTCAAAAGGAAACAAAAACCCGATTTTTACACATTCATCATTGTTGCTCTGCTCCACTCCACATTGGTCACAGCGTAATGTTGTATAGCCTAAAGCCTTCCTCTATAAATGGACTATCCAACAAAAAAAGAATTTTTCAAATCGAACCAGTAGTTCCTGAGATTAGCGCGTTTAAACAAACAAACAAACAAACTCTTCCGCTTTATAATATTAGTATAGATTTGCGACCGTGACCATGGCCTGAAATATAATCGAAATATCGTGATAACAATGTTCAAACATAAAATCGATAAATGCCATATAAATAGTTTTATTTCAGTACATATTGTCTTTTAAAATGAGTTTCTTAATTTGACTTTAAATTGCACTTACTTAATCATTCACTTTTTTAAAGATTAGAAGATTAGAGACAATAAAATTTGTCGTAGGGGGAACTCAAACTCAATTTTGTCATTCTAGTGACAAAAACATAGGCTTATACCTACGTCGTTTGTGACAGTTGTACATTTATGAACACATTGAATGCAATCAAATCTTACGGAAATGAGTATATTCTAGAAGTTTGTATACTAATAAAGTACTATCTACTGAAAGCTAATTATAATGTACTGTTTAGGATACTGTATGCTATATAGTTTTGTACAATAGAGCCATGTATTCACTGACCAACAGTGTTCCGAACACACAGTTTCTGAAACATCACGCAGATGTTTCCAGGAACAAATGTTCCGGAAACCCTGTCATCCACACAGCCAGTTGCGGTGGAGCACCGAAACATACCGATAAACACGTAGTGTTTACAGAAACAAAATAATTGTTTCTGAAACATTATGATTTGTTTCAAACACGTAGATTTAGTTTCTGAATCAGAGTTTATAAACAATAGTTGGTCTGGGAATACATGGCTGTAAAAGTTTACACTGGAATTAACCTGCCGCAATTCACACTTGATCGTTCACAATCTCGGCGTGGTAAATTGTTAATCAATCTTGATTTTCATTTTCTTAAAAAAAATCCTGTATTAATAAGATAATATAAAATAACACATTTTTACAAACAACATTTAAGTTTATTTGGGAAAAGTGCAGTCAAAAGGACAATCTTTCCAGGTGAGCAGTTGATACCTAGTATGGTATTGAGTGATAATATGAATGGAGATTTTGGTACAAAGTCAAACGGCTCCTCAGAGCACTCTTCATTAATTAGTCAATCAAGTACACAGAGGATCCTGTTGACCCTGTTCCAGTAAAATGTTTAGTTCTAAGATGTATTTTCTTAATTTATTTTCGTGATCTATAGCTATTCATAGGATAATATGTGGATGAAAATATACAAAAAAGTTAACACTTTAATACTTACTTATAATGTATATTCTGTTTCCTCAGAAAGTCATGCATATACGGAAGGAACACATCCAACTGATTCTGCCTGTTTCTGTATGTCACTAGTATGGCTACACTGAACATTGTGTTGCAATACTCGGGCACATAACTACCATTACTTATTCCGTTAGCATTGAACTTGTCGTTCTTCTTTGGTATATCCCATGGGTTCAAAGTGTGTTTATTTTGTAATATATCATCATATTTGCAATCTGGTTTAGTTTTCTGCAGCGGTAGTTTAGATGTTATCTGCTTGTACAGTTGTGTCTCTATGACCTCGGCAGGCAAGTGTGTATAGTTGTATTTGCCATATAATGAGAAAAATTGAATCACTGCTATGAGACATAGTATAGTGACTATGCATGTACTTATACGTAGTTGTAGAATTCTGTGAAGTAAATAATACTTTAATTAATTTTGTAATAAACATTTTGCATATAAATAGGAGTGTAGTTTGTAAATGAGTATCTACCACAAGCGGTGGTCACCACGGTATTCTTACTCCGTGATAGTGATCCACACACTTAAGATTTAAGGTATTAATCACTGTCATTTCAAATGTCCAAGTTTTATGAGACTACACACAACATCTCAGACTAATTTTTTGTTGTACATATATTTATTTACATTGTAACACCTCACAATGTTTGAGTGTATTCCAATATGGTGTTGATTATGATTTAGCCAAAAACAAAAACAGATTGTTATACATTCCTTTAATACATTACAATGATCACTTACGATTCAATCATTGTGCACTAAATTATTTCACCTAAATCACTACATTGCAATGGTATCTACTATGTAATCTAAGAAATGATAATAAACAACACTTGTGATAATATTTTTGGTTAATATCACTGTAATTGTTTTCAACTGTTAATTGATAACTAACAATCATGGTATTACATATGGTATTACATAAAATAAATCCTTATCAAATTTCTTCAACTTAAGCTAAATTTGAAAGCTGATTTAATGATGATGACTGAATAAAGTTTTAAACTATACATATAGATTACATCCCTTGAATCTTCTAAGACGTAAATAAAATTGGTCCAGTGATAATGTACAAGGGTACACTTTCTACACAAGACAAGAATATCAGTCCTTTTATTGAAATACATTTCTTCAACTTCATGGTTTGCACTCCGACAAGGGAAGTGCTTTAGTAAGTTCTGAAGTTTTTAAGACAAATATTATAATGTAGCAAAATTGTTAACTACATTACAGTTTCTGCAGAAGTACCAAGTAAATAATAGTTTTTTTTTCTCTTTTATTTTCTTTCTGCAACATAACAATCTGTTATACAACAGTAGGCCACAACTTTGACTGATATTTTATCTGTTATTATATTTTAGACAGCTTGGAGAGAGTGACCAAAAGGTTGACACATTCCACATTGATGAATCTGTCTAGTAGAGTGGGCACACTGTGTCACTTTAATCTCCTATGCTGTAAGCTGCCTGATCCAGATAATCTGTGGGCTAGTTCATTTTTGTGCCCGGCAAGTCGTTCCTGATACTGCATGCTATATTGTGATATTTCTTGTCTGACAGTTGGTAGTTTCAAATCATGATATACGTATCTGTTACTAATACACTGAGGTATATTCAAGATGGCTCAGTAAATAATAGTAAGCACATACTTTTATCTCAGTAATTTAGTAATATTTGCATATATGAATACTATTATATTGGGTGTGTACCCAAGTGAAAATAACAGAAATTGGTCATTTCAGCTATCAGTCCAGTCCAGTAGTGATTGTGACTAGATTAAACAAATAAAGTAAATGACTTCTGACTAAAAATAGTTGGTGCACAGTATAATAGTTTGTGTTTGTTATGGCAATCTGCCGATATACCTAGTAGCAAAATATAATAATTTACAAAGCCATTTTAATATAAATACGTAAAATGTCAATTAATAACAATTATAGTAGATTTCAGACTGCTTTAACATCTTTTAAATTATAACATGGGAGAATACTTTGAGACAAATACAATTGACACAAGGTAAAAGCAAATAATAGTAGATTTGAGGCTTTTATTTAATAATAAAAGTAAAGTAATTGTAAATATTGTACCTGTTTTTTAGGGCCCATTTAGGCATTGTAAGTTTAAAACGCTGTTAACAAATCTGCTGTGTTACAGATACTGTGCGAATATTACAATTTTATTTTTGTTGCCTTGTAGACTACAATAATTATTATAAATAATTATTTATTTGCACTGTTTCCCTATAACAAGTAATACGGCATATTACTTTATACATATATGCTTACTTGAACGCCGATCCTTATTCATACTGTGTCGAAAAGGTTTAATAGATATTTAAAATGCTTATTAAAGAAGATAATTATTATTAATTTTATTATTTGATATAACTAATAAATTACTAACAATTAATATTAAAATATCACACAAAATAATAAATATCGAACATCGAAAAATACCTCATCAGCTGTTTGTCAAATGTCACTCAGACGGCAGACCTCAGTTAGTAATTTTTTTCAAGGAATTTTATGGCATAGTTATAAAGACCTTTATGCCAATCTTTATTTATAAATTATCACTTTATTGAAAATCATATCTGCCACTTAGTCAAAGCGTCGCTCTAACAGTCCCGTACCCCACATTATTCATGGTACTCTCTGGGAGTTTTGGGCAACAATTAATTAACACGTAAAGAAAGTAAAATATTGAATTTAAGATGCACATGGCACTTTCACGTATCTACCAAAATTTTCACCTAAAGTTTAAATTTTTGCATTTACAGAGAAAACAGATATGTATTACCACCCTTAATCTAGAGAAAACTACAAACGCATTTAAAAACCTTAAAAATCTCTAATATTACAGATAATCATCAGACGTTTATTTTTGTTTTACTTATCATTCGTGTGGTGACGCAATAAGAATACAATTTACCACCCCCTTCTTTTTCCATGGGTGTAGTAAAAAAATATATTACAGGATGTATGTAAATATAACAAATATGCAAAACAAGGAGAACTCGAAATAAACACTATACTACCTGTCCAGTGTATTATAATATTTCAATTGCCTTCCTGTTGGAGACGACTCGAAGTCAGCAGTGAAGCGTATATGAGCTATATTTGACTGACTGAATAGTACTTTTCTATTAGCTGGTGTTACATTTGGTGACTTTGCTCGCGCCCGGCGGTTATTACTTTTTTTATAGATGAACGCTTATTTTTGACTTTTATTCCGTTGACTGTTTTGTTAATCGTTTCATTTGGCGATTTGGCTCGTGTTTGGATTACAAATAACGACATTTGCGCCCAGCTAACGGAAAAGTACCAATTGTATTAAAGCCTAAACCTTTTCATAATCCAAACTTTAAATCATTATACATGAAACTGATTGTATTCTTTGGTTTTCTGTACAATCTTACGCAGCAACTGAATGCTATTTGTGCGATCCCTTCGAGAAACCTCCTTGTTAGGCTGACTGGAGTTGTCAATGTTATACGCAAGTAAATTTGTAATCACTCGAAATTTGTAGACACAGTAAATTTGGCGACACTCGTAATACCCAGGCACAGGGAGCGTAACCTGGGAGCGCAGAAATTACTTACTGTCACACAAGTAGCGTGTATCGGAGACGTCGCTTCACGAAAGCGAAGTTAGTCGATTGTCTCTTTCTCAGGGTCGATGTGCAATATTTATCGCCGGATGCTATCTATTTCTTCTAAATTAGCTTATTTTATTGAAGTGTCATTAGACATCGCATTTTTGGAGATGTATATATTGAGCTGATTACATTTGGATTAATCAGTTTAAGATTAGATTGGGGTGTAAATGATAAGAGGCAGAGACAATCTGTCACTCTAAACAACAAAATATTTTCTGTATATAAATTAACTTTGTAAGTAGTGGATTCTTTCATTAGTTTAGAGTTTACTAGAGTGAAGGTAATATTTTACAAATGATATTTCAAGAAATATATTTTAATTAATTACAATATGTAAATGCAAGTAATGTTCAATTATGTTAGGTGTAAATTATGATACATTTAAAGTATACATATGGACATAGTTAATTTGAAAGGAAATCAATATGACAAACAAAATGGAATAATAGGACAACCATTATCAATTGTCCTAGAATCCTTATTACTTATCATAACTAGAACACAATAGTCCCACAGAAAATTAAAAGATTCCACGCTAAAACATCAATGTTTTATAAGTCCTAATAAATCCTTTTCCACTATTTGGCATAAATTTTCTACTTCTCTATTATATGTGCGGCATAAGGTTTTGTTTGGAAATTTGTTTATCTTGTTCCAATATTATTTTACACAATCTGTTGCTTATGTCTTAAGACAGTTGCAGCAATGGAATAACATGCTATTTTTAGTCTGCTATATTTCAAACTTTTTATTTCAATTCCAATTTTTATGTTAATTCCACATCTTAATAATATTTTTCTTATTAACATTTTTTCACTTAAATATAAATTTTAATAGTATTATGTAGTAATTAATTATTTTGCCAATGGTATTAGTGATGTCACAATATAATCTATGTCTTAAAATAAAAAGTTTCTTTTATAGTATTTTAAACCTTCAGGTACCCATTTTTAAAATAAATATTTAAAAGGTTTGTTCCTTTCATACTTTATTTAGTGTTAATTACTGACCTAATATGTATTATACACAATGATATTGCATTTGCTAGTTACAGAGCTACTGGATAGAGTTCAATAATTGTAATAACTGATCATCACTTACTAGATAATGACTACCTCACAATAACAAGCTTGACTAAGCCTTTTTATTTGTCAAAAGAAATTATAATAAAATAATATACCCACTGAAGTATTAAAAAGTACAAAGACACAATTAGATATTTACAATAGTACTCACAACTGTATTCATTATGTCCTTGACACATGGTCTTGTTTTTGCAGTAAATATTAATTTGTAATATTTCCAAGTACTTGTTACTTTATCAACATACAGTTGCATTATATACCTAGAATTTAAATGGGCCGCCATAGTGTGGATGCATGGTAATCTGTCAAGTTGACGTCCGTACACTTGACGCATAGGACGTAAACAAACAATATATTGTGATTAAATAATTATAAATTATAGATTTTTTATTTAAAATAAAACCGTGTAGTGAGATAAAATTTGTGTATTACAAAATTAAGTGTTCAACAATGAGTCTTAAGCGATCGAAGGACAGCATTTCAAGAAAAATGAAAAGTGATCTACTAACCTGCAAGCCTTTAGATTCTTTTAAAGAAATAATGAAGTTTTTAGAAAATCCACCACCATGGCGGACATTGTGTAAAGAACTTACACCGCATAGTAAATATGTAATACAGAACAAAAGCATCGCTCTTCAAAATGAACCATCACTAGAAACACCGGCAACTTACTGTCATTTTGATCCGGATATGGAAGCACCAATCCGATCTGACGTAACAGAAAAAAAGTTACCGAAGACACTTGTTTGCCATGATTTTGCCAATGGATATCACGAGGATAGGTGAGAATTATACTTTCAGGTAATAAAAATTATAGTGTACTGGTAATAGTCATATTTTTTTATTGTCTGTTTATGACTATAGACCAGTCTTTTATCTTTCAACCCTAATTTATAATTTTACGATTCATTCAAATAAAACCTAAAATTAAGGTTTTTTTATATACATCACGATCAAATAATGAAAAAAGAGACTATCATTCGCCTCTGATTTGTTTTTGGCAATCACTGTAGGTACTCTGCTGACTGCAAACTGGTGGACTATTGTCAATTATTGCCAGATTCAAATAACTGTCTTTTGTTTTTTTTTGATAACGCAGTGGTCCGATATGCGTTACGCACTTACTCCCCGGATGGGAAGTGTGGGACTCCTAGCCTAGGGCTAGGTTACCCACTAAAACGTATCCACTGCGATTGCTGTTAGCCGAGAGGGCTTTGACAGCTTAACCGGACTATGGGTGAGCGCTGAAGGCTCTCAACCCGGTATAAGTTTTAAGCGACATCGCCCGAGGGCTCTCCCTGCGGAGAACGGACCTCGGCTCGGGGCGTCGCTGATAGCAAAGTGGGCGTCCCCACGTTTGAAGTATTGATTGTTGCGCGTCGCTTCTTCCTTCCCCGGCGGCGGAGGCGAAAGCGCGAGTATTTATTTGTTATGGCCGCGCGGGCCGTGTTGGCTCTTTCTTGAGCGATTGTGATTTCATCGTCAGCGTCGGTCAGTACCATGTCGAGTGTCGAGGACGTCGGATCGCACTCTGTCTTTTACGTTGACTCTCAGTTTTATACTACTTGTCTGTCATTAATTAATGTCGTCATCTTTTCTAGAGTAATGGCTTTGCTACTTAAAGTCATCTCTGGAATAATATTAGAGACCAAAAAAAAAAGTATTTATACAGTGCGGATTATCCTTAAGACAAATTAGGCACGTGCCTAGGGGCGCGAAGGTACAAAAGGGTGCACGGGCGAAATTGTAAAGTAACCAAACCACACATGTAGTAACGCCACCTCAAATGTTTACTATAACTAGTTATTTTTAATATAGGGGCGCCGACGAGATGCTTTCATCGTTTAATCTGCCTCTGCATTAGTGATGTTATTTTATCATTTTGTCTGGTGTTTCGTCTTGTTCATCTTATAAGTTTTATTATTGAACACAAGTCTCTATTACGGTATTAGGTGTAGAATGGAGACATGGTTAGTGCATACATATATGAGGTTTTATTTAGAGATTTCTTTTCTTAAAGGATTTATGATTTGTAACGTAATTAATTGTAGTTCATCAATGAACAATATTAAACAATGCATTGTTTACATTGTCATAATTAAGCATTTGTCTTTAATGTTAAGTAATAACGAGGTGCCATATACGAAGAATACAATATTTTGTTTATCATGAAAAGGTAAGTCATTAACGATTTTTTTTTGCTGTGGACTATGGTTGCGCCCCGCCAAATCAACTACTCCATCATGCAAACCCCTCTCTTCGGCGTGCGAGCGGGTCACCGGTACCCGATCTTTGTCTTCGGTGAAGTCATTAATGTATGCAAGAAATAGAAACGGACCGAGAATGGGACCTTGTAGAACGTCCATTTATGACAGACGATCGTATACCATTGACATTGACCCTCTGAATTCTGGTACTTATAAAGTTTAAAAGTTCTGATACTCATAACACTAACTGTGATCGCCAACGCGCTCGTTAAGCGTGGTCATTATGGCAATGTCGGCCTTAGTATTTAAGTCTAGCTCTAGATATTGTTGGGCTGATGGATGGCTGGAAAACTGACTAAAATATTATTTCAGTGTTATAGATGGTACGGCGGATTACGACGGGTATACATTTTACAACTGGGCAGGTATCGACATATTCTGTTACTTCAGCCACCATTTGATAACAATACCGCCGGTAGGATGGATTAATATTGGACACGCTCACGGGGTCAAAGTTATTGGTCAGTATCACTAAACGATTGTCGATCAACTTGTATTTAATACTGTTTCTATTGTCTATGTTATACGTTATTATTACACATATGATATGAACATTTATGAAATTTATTATTTATTATTTTATTGTTTCGGATATCTTATAATTTCTAACTGAAAATGTAATAAAGTACCGTATGGTGACTGATTGAAAACACAATATGTCACCACCTATGTTTGACATTTTACTGGTATCATAAGAGACAACTAATGACCCTAAGCAGATGATTTCTCTGTACATACATATACATATATATATGGGGGGCATAGTCCGGAGCGTGCTCGTTCGCGTCCCCTGCCAGTCTAATTAGACTGCTAATCCGGCTCGATATGCGTACCGCAATGCGGGTTAGGGCATCCCCCGGAGGCGACGCGTACCGACCCGCCCCCGTCGGTACGAACATCGGCAGTTGCGGCGATGGGGGCCGCCACCCATCACGCCTTGCCCAGTTAGGCGAGTCGAGGAGAACGGAGTGCCGGGTGGGCACGTGGAATGTAAGAGGTTGTGTGGAAGGTAAGTTGCACGAGCTGATATCCGTCATGGCGGACAAACAGCTAGACGTGCTCTGTGTAACAGAGACCAAGCGAAGGGGCAGCTACGCCTGCGATCTTCCTGGTGGCGGGATGGCTCTGTGGTCTGGTGTACCACAGAGCGATCGAGCCAGCATGGGGGTAGGAGTGCTGTTGTCCTCTCGCTTGGCCTCAGGTGTGAAGGATTACGGAATGTATGATCCCAGACTTCTCTGGGTCCGTATAAAACTAGGTGTCACCAAGGTATTCATGGTTGTAGCATATGCTCCCGTAGGATTCTCGGTGGCATCAGACCTAGAGAAGTTTTGGGACAATGTTAGGGAAGTTCTGGATATGGCAGAATCCAGTGAACGCGTGATTGTATGCGGAGATTTGAACGGATGGGTGGGGACCAAGCGTCCCAACTATGAGGACGTACTTGGTCCATTTGGTGATAAGAGAGTGAACGACGCAGGTAGGCTCATAGCGGATGTATGCATGGAGAGAAACCTTATTGTGTCAAACACATTTTTCCAACATAAGGACATCCATATGTATACATGGAGAAGGAATGAACAGAAAAGCATAATAGATTTAATTTTGGTAGACAGTCGCCTCCGAAGCAAAATATTGGACGCAAGAGCCTACAGGGGCCCCACAGTCGACACGGACCACTATCTCGTTATTGCGAGATTTAGTGGTCTGTTCAGAAAGTGGAGGCACTGGCGAGAGCGTGTCCACTTCGGAGGGCTTGAAAGAATAAAGGTTGAAAGGTTGCAAGAAGAGTGTGTAAGAGAAAAGTATGCAGAGGGTGTCCGAGAACGGCTGACGATGGCAAGCCAGCCGCAATCGGACATTGAAGAATGCTGGAGAGTATTGAAAGAGAGTATGGTAGATACAGCGAAAGAAGTATGTGGAAGTTCAAAGAAGCATAGAAAAACAAATGGTGATGCATGGTGGGATGCGGAAGTGGCAGCTTCCGTAGAGCAAAAGAAGAAAGCGTGGCTGGACTATGTCTCTTCTTTGAATCTGAATGACAGTATGACTGAACAGAAGAAAGAAATATATCGGCAATGTAAGAATGACACCAAGGCCTTAGTGAAAGAGAAACGTGATAGAGCAAGTATGAGTGCAGAAGATAGGCTGACTAAAAACTTCGAGGGTAACACCAAACTCTTTTGGAGGGAGGTGAAGAAGTCTCGGGGTGGTTGGTCAGCCTTCAGAATGAATAAAATAAGGTCTAAAGGTGGAGACATTCTTACACAAACACAAGACGTGTTAAGGCGATGGAGTGAATATTTTGGCGATATGTATGCGGATGCTACGGTTGGCGCCGGTGTTGGATGTGGTTTAGTAGATCAACATTTGACAACGGCGTCCTCCGATGGCATCAGTATGGATGAAGTTGAATGGGCGATAAGAAGTTTGAAAAATGGTAAGGCAGCGGGCATTGATATGGTGTCTGCCGAGATGATCAAGCTTGGTGGCTCTTGTGTCTGGGAGGCGTTCCTGTTGCTCCTCAATTTATATTGGAGCTCGGGAATGGTTCCCAGGGACTGGAATAGCGCAGTCATCGTGCCTTTGTTTAAAAACAAGGGTTCACGTTATGACTGCGCAAATTACAGAGCCATAAGCTTGACCAGTTTGGCAGCAAAAGTGTATGGAAAAATTATTGAAAGGAGAATGAGGATGGTGTCCGATGGTTTACTGTGTGAGACACAAGGAGGTTTCAGGAGTGGAAGGGGATGCATGGATCAAGTGTTCTGTCTGCGCAACATTGTGGAGAAGCATCTGGCTCTAGGTCAGAGGGTTTTCTGCAGTTTTGTGGATCTGGAGAGAGCATTTGACACGGTTGTACGAAAGGAACTTTGGGACATTTTACCGGAGTATGGTATTAACGGTAAACTGCTACAGGCTGTGCAATCCAGTTACATGGGCTGTAGAGCCTGTCTGCGGCCGGATGATGGAATGTCGCCTTGGTTTGACGTCAATATCGGCGTTAAGCAGGGGTGCGTTCTGTCAGCCAGGCTGTTTATCATATATCTGGATAAATGTCTCCAAAGGTTGAACGATAGGAATGTGGGAGTCCAGATGGGCGACTCAGTGGTCACTGCTCTGCTTTATGCAGAGGATGCAGTCCTGCTGGCACAGTCAGCGACTGACCTGCAGACCCTAGTCGACACAATGACAGAAGATTGTAAGAAAAGGGGTCTACGCGTGAATGTGAGCAAAACCAAAATAATGGTCTTTGAAAGAGATAAAACCAGAACAGATGTAAGAGTAACAATAGGTAATGATGTGCTAGAGCAAGTGGATGAATTTGAATATCTTGGATGTGGATTTAGCCGAGATGGAAGGTACACCACTGATATAGAGCGAAGAGTGAATGCGGGAAATAGAGTGAACGGAGCGTTGGGGCAACTTCTCGGCAGCCACCACCTCAGCCAGAAGGCACGTGTAGCAATACATAACGCAGTGCTTGTCCCAACATTACTGTATGGAAGCGAGAGTTGGGTATGCAGAAAAGAGTATGATAGTAAAATTAATGCGGCGAAATGCGATCTCTGCGGAAAATCTGTGGAGTTAGGCTGACCGACTGCATTCGTAACGACGACGTAAGAGAGCGAGTAGGTATGAAAGAGAGTATTGGTGTAAAGATGCGAAAGGGAATGCTCCGATGGTTCGGACATGTGGAAAGAATGCCGAACGAACGCCTGGTTAAGAAGATATACAATGCGAAAGTGGAAGGATGTAGGTACCGAGGGAGACCGAGACTAACCTACCTAGACCAGATCGGTCATGTACTGAAGGAAGTTGGAGTCAAGAGTCTCCGAAACCGGCGAGCGTGTATGAAGAGAATTATGAATGTTGAGGAAGCGAGTGAAGTATGCAGAGATAGAGTTCTCTGGCACTCTGTTCTCTCTGCCTACCCTGCAAGGGATATGGCGTGATGATATGTATGTATGTACAGACAGACAGATTCATTCAGTTTATTTCGAATTTATATTCTCTTACAGAGGAATCAGCTCGTGATAATATAAATATATATATATATATATATATAATCTACCTAGACCAGATTGGTCACGTACTGAAGGAAGGTGGAGTCAAGAGTCTCCGAAACCGGCGAGCGTGTATG
The DNA here is from genome assembly GCA_905163515.2 of Lymantria monacha. Lineage (NCBI taxonomy): Eukaryota > Metazoa > Arthropoda > Insecta > Lepidoptera > Erebidae > Lymantria > Lymantria monacha. The sequence goes on along the minus strand of LR991092.1, from coordinate 33,314,640 downwards.
AAGAGAATTATGAATGTTGAGGAAGCGAGTGAAGTATGCAAGGATAGAGTTCTCTGGCACTCTGTTCTCTCTGCCTACCCTGCAAGGGATATGGCGTGATGATATGTATGTATGTATGTATGTACATATACATATCATCACGCCATATTCCTTGCAGGGTAGGCAGAGAGAACAGAGTGCCAGAGAACTCTATCCTTGCGTACTTCACTCGCTTTCTCAACATTCATAATTCTCTTCATACACGCTCGCCGGTTTCGGAGACTCTTGACTCCACCTTCCTTCAGTACGTGACCAATCTGGTCTAGGTAGATTATATATATATATATATATATATATATATATATATATATATATATATATATTTATATTATCACGAGCTGATTCCTCTGTAAGAGAATATAAATTCGAAATAAACTGAATGAATCTGTCTGATAAGTCGCAGATTATAGGGTTCGCTCACAGTGCAGCCGAAAAACTATTTTTTTCCCCTATTAATAACGAATCTCTCAGGATGAAAATCTATGTAATAATGCTGCTGGCTCTCTCGTTCGCTGAACGATGTGCAACAACAAATTGTTGCTATTCAGCCTTCGCTTTTCTGCGAGTGTGGTATTGACCTGAACGATTTACAGCTGCGGGCATAAAACTCTCATAAACGTGCCATTCATCATTATTTCAGCTCACATATGTCCCACTGTTGGGCTCGCGCCTCCGCCATAATGGGAGAGAAGTTGACCTACTATATCACGCTGGTCAGACGTGTTGGTATAGGGTTTTGTTTCGAGATTTCCTTCTCTTGCATAGATGTTATATAAGTTTTATATCACTTAGTTGTCTCTTACTATCACCCACGGGTAAGATAGTGGGTGGTGAATTGTATTCTTACTTCGTCACCACACGGAGACATAAATATGAACCTGTGTCTATCACTAAAAGTAGCTTCATTCTTAAGCAATAAATGTGAGTGTCATTATATTTTAATTTTATCACAATTAACTTTAATTTGACTGGTATTTTTTTACGATAGGCACAATAATAACAGAATGGTCAGATGGAGTACAGTTTTGGGATTGTGTCCTGATGTCTGAAGAGTCGTACAGGAACTTTGCCAGCGCCGTGGTGGCCATCGCCAAGACTCTGAAGTTTGATGGATGGCTTTTGAATATTGAAAACAAGGTTTATTTTATTTATTTCTTCTATTTGTTTTGCTGCTTATTAATATTTGTAAAACAATATTGGAACTGCTATTGCAATATTTCGCAGGATAAGAGATTTGGTTCTAAAAGGTTGCTAGTTTCAAAATACGCTAGTTTTATACTCGATAATAATTAAATCGATTGATAAAAAGATCAAACTATATTTAATTTTAATATCTAACGACTGACTGTTCTATTTTTTATTTATATCTAGATATCTAAACCGGATATGCTTTTGGAGTTCGTCCAACATCTTCATAATACGCTGCATGCAGAGCTGACGGATCCGGTATTGATATGGTATGACAGTGTGACCATCAACGGTAACCTCAATTGGCAGAATGGTCTTAACGATAAGAACAAGTTAGTTTAGCTTTTTTTTTTTTATTTTTTTTTTAATGGGACTAATCCCACCACACATTCCCACCATTGTAGCTCCTGTAAGCCAGGATCCACAATGGTCACTATAAATGACACCAAGGTTTGACCCTCAGGCAGTCCCGGGATATGATTTTAATTGTCTTGGGACCCGCAACAAATTTAATTAGAAAAGGTTAAAGAGGAGGAGTCGGAAAGAGTGATTCCACTTCCCTCCTAGGCAAAGCGGGAGACAGGAAAACAAAATGACTAGTCAGCCAATAATTAAAGAGGTGTTCGGCTACGATAAGCGCAGCCGTACGGCAGCACGGATACGGAAGAGCTAACTAGTAAGTTAGTATAGCTTACTAGTTATACATTATTTAATGTTATTTCATCCTATTACTGCACCTCACAAATGGCCTGGTTGTATAACTTGCAACCTCCTACGCCGAGAGTCGATCATTCAATCCTCAAGTAGCTCAGAGCTTTGTCACAAATGACTGTTCTAAATCAAGATATAATTTGTGTCAGTTAATTGTATATTTGTAAAGTCCTCCGTGACGTAAGGATTTATTACTTAGTGCGGGGTGTAGCTATGTAGTGTTATCGTTATTACTTAGTGCGGGGTGTAGCTATATAGTGTTATCGTTATTACTTAGTGCGGGGTGTAGCTATGTAGTGTTATCGTTATTACTTAGTGCGGGGTGTAGCTATGTAGTGTTATCGTTATTACTTAGTGCGGGGTGTAGCTATGTAGTGTTATCGTTATTACTTAGTGCGGGGTGTAGCTATGTAGTGTTATCGTTACTACTTAGTGCGGGGTGTAGCTATGTAGTGTTATCGTTATTACTTAGTGCGGGGTGTAGCTATGTAGTGTTATCGTTATTACTTAGTGCGGGGTGTAGCTATATAGTGTTATCGTTACTACTTAGTGCGGGGTGTAGCTATGTAGTGTTATCGTTATTACTTAGTGCGGGGTGTAGCTATGTAGTGTTATCGTTATTACTTAGTGCGGGGTGTAGCTATGTAGTGTTATCGTTATTACTTAGTGCGGGGTGTAGCTATATAGTGTTATCGTTACTACTTAGTGCGGGGTGTAGCTATGTAGTGTTATCGTTATTACTTAGTGCGGGGTGTAGCTATGTAGTGTTATCGTTATTACTTAGTGCGGGGTGTAGCTATGTAGTGTTATCGTTATTACTTAGTGCGGGGTGTAGCTATATAGTGTTATCGTTACTACTTAGTGCGGGGTGTAGCTATGTAGTGTTATCGTTATTACTTAGTGCGGGGTGTAGCTATGTAGTGTTATCGTTATTACTTAGTGCGGGGTGTAGCTATATAGTGTTATCGTTACTACTTAGTGCGGGGTGTAGCTATGTAGTGTTATCGTTATTACTTAGTGCGGGGTGTAGCTATATAGTGTTATCGTTACTACTTAGTGCGGGGTGTAGCTATGTAGTGTTATCGTTATTACTTAGTGCGGGGTGTAGCTATGTATTGTTATCGTTATTACTTAGTGCGGGGTGTAGCTATGTAGTGTTATCGTTATTACTTAGTGCGGGGTGTAGCTATGTAGTGTTATCGTTATTACTTAGTGCGGGGTGTAGCTATGTAGTGTTATCGTTATTACTTAGTGCGGGGTGTAGCTATGTAGTGTTATCGTTATTACTTAGTGCGGGGTGTAGCTATATAGTGTTATCGTTACTACTTAGTGCGGGGTGTAGCTATGTAGTGTTATCGTTATTACTTAGTGCGGGGTGTAGCTATGTAGTGTTATCGTTATTACTTAGTGCGGGGTGTAGCTATGTAGTGTTATCGTTATTACTTAGTGCGGGGTGTAGCTATGTAGTGTTATCGTTATTACTTAGTGCGGGGTGTAGCTATGTAGTGTTATCGTTATTACTTAGTGCGGGGTGTAGCTATGTAGTGTTATCGTTATTACTTAGTGCGGGGTGTAGCTATGTAGTGTTATCGTTATTACTTAGTGCGGGGTGTAGCTATGTAGTGTTATCGTTATTACTTAGTGCGGGGTGTAGCTATGTAGTGTTATCGTTATTACTTAGTGCGGGTTGTAGCTATGTAGTGTTATCGTTATTACTTAGTGCGGGGTGTAGCTATGTAGTGTTATCGTTATTACTTAGTGCGGGGTGTAGCTATGTAGTGTTATCGTTATTACTTAGTGCGGGGTGTAGCTATGTAGTGTTATCGTTATTACTTAGTGCGGGTTGTAGCTATGTAGTCATATCGTTATTACTTGTTTAAAAGGACAATACCTAAGGAAATAACTCTTGTATTGCGGGGGACTTTACAAACATACAATTGACGCAGACAAATTGCACTCAGACTCAGAACAACAGTTTGCGGACAGCACAAAGTATTGTCCTCCTTGAATCGAAGCCTTGCACGACACGACACGACACCTGCACTGAAAATGACCATGTCTTGTACTATTGGAAGCACTCATAGTCCTCGTTTACTGACGTTTATCTTGAGGCGACATCTAACTCGTCCCTTTTCTACTAAAATCAGAAAGACTTGTTTATTAAATAAGCTATTTCCAGAGCATTCTTTGATGCATGCGACGGTTTCTTCACCAACTACTCGTGGTCGGTATCGGACGTGGTGAACAGTGTGCGGGAGGCCGGCGAGCGCGTCACAGATTTGTTTATCGGCATCGACGTTTGGGGCCGGAACTTCTACGGAGGGGGCCACTTCAATACGCAGGCGGTACGATCACTATTTGATGACTTTGTAAGAAATGCACTATACGTTAATTACGAGAGAGTCAGGCCAGTTGCACTGGGCTGACTTGCTGACTTCTATACTTAAATTTGTAGTTAGATAGAACTCATAAAGTGCAGATTTACGATCTTAATAGGTTTCTCAAGTGCCCTCATGCTTAAATTTGGTTGAAATTTCTTTTATTCCATCAAGACTGACTGAAAGAGAGTCAGTTATCGTTATAGCTAAAATGTTTTTGATATGTGATCATGTAAATTACTATGTATGTGGACTTTATTGTTCTTATATTTTCTTTATTATTTTCTTCTGCTTCTGAGATCATATGCGTCCCGCTGTCCGTAGCAACCCCTTCTTCAATGATTTGATAGGATTTTATTACGAATTTGACATCTCTTGTGTGATATTATTCATTTGCTTAAGCGTCTTTTAAGACGGTCGCTGTAAAAGGTGATAAGGCCACAGGCCACAGGTCATTGGTGACACGACATATTTACGAGGTACTCAATCGCACTTTGGCGTTAGTATGCCTGACATCCCGTTTTGTGTGACATAGTCCCGGGCGCGGACGTCTGCCACCTATAATAACCCTTAATATTGTTACAAATGAGTTAACACATTCGCTATGGGCTATTGATATAAGTTATTCACGCGACCAGGCGGGACGTCTTCTCTCATTTACGTCTTGCTCATCTACTATCTATATTTGTCCAGAGTAATTCGACGCAGAAAAGTCTTCTCATTCCTTATTTTTTTTAATATTTACTTTAGTGGTAGAGCGACAATGTTAACAATTTTTCGTCTACAGCCGCGGGCCGGTCTGGGACACTACCCCGGTGTAGTACCACACTCTCATAGAAAATCTCCTTCTGAGCATTATTTCATTACCTATTATTGATGTTCAGGCAATCAAAATAGCGCACAAGGAGGGTTGTTCCCTGGCAATCTTCGCACCGGGTTGGACCCACGAGGCGATGAGCAACGACCCGAGAGATCCCAACTACATCAGACTCGGCGAACGGCTTGACAATTTAGGCATGTTCATGTTGAGGGACCGCGCGCTCTGGGGCAGCCTGTGGCCGTATCTCAACACGCGCCTGCCCTGCCACTTACCTTTCCAGACCTCCTTCTGTAGGGGACAGGGAAGGAAGCGACGTATGTACGGAGAGGTAACACACTACGCGTGCTCTACGCGTTTATTTTCTATTTCAATACATAACTACAATTTGAATAAGATATAAGCAGATTCCCTCGCATGTAAGTTTTTTTTTAAATATGTTTTTTATTGAAAATATATTCCTTATCATCATCATCACCATCATTCTTCTGCTCTGATCTCAATTACTTGTGGTCGACGCATTATGTAACCTCACATATTGCAAAAGTTATTGGCAACAGTTTCATGACCGGCCGCTCGTCTGGCATCGGAGTAAAAGGAAACGAAAAAATAAACAAGTAATAAGACTCTCTCACTACTGAAAATAGAATTATTACGCTTGTTGCCGTTTGGTCAACAATTACATTCCCAAAGAGGGTTGACGTCAGGCAGACGGCCGGTCATAAAACTATTGCCAATAACTTTTGCAATATGTACTCGTAGATATTGTGTCGACCACAATTAATTGAGATAAGAGCATGAGATGCTGGTGATGTCATCTATTGCATCATCTCAGCATATCTGAAGACGCTCCACTGCTGGGCACGAGCCTTCTCCACAATTGGAGGGAAATTGACCTACCATGCTGGTCAGACGAGTTGATATAGGGTTTCATTTTGAATTCCTTTCTTCTCAAGCATAGATGTTATGTGCATATTATAGTCCTTATAGTTCATCTAATCTAAGAAGTGCATTTTGACGTTTTGCATTTTTTAATACACAATAACCTTGGTCAAACGTACCCCATGATTGAAAAAAATAAATCTAAAATTTTAAAGACTATTAAGTTTTTTACATAAATAACGTTGCGGGTGACTTTCTTATACAATAATCTAAAGTTGAAACTCGTAAAACTTGACGGTACTTCCGTTTATCGTACGTGCTAAGCGGAAACATGTTAACAAAGTATTCACTAATCGCGCCACCTAGCGCAAACTTGTTTAAGAGACGGACAAAACTAAACGAGCGACCTCCGTTCGGCAGTCTGAGCCCGAGTGGCGCGGTGCACTGGTCGCATATCGTATTCTCGCTTACGTTAGTTTTGTGTATCTCATGTTGTCAGTTGTGAGAGGGTAGTGTCATGGTTGCTGCGCTTGGCAGGTGGGCTGGCGGTAGCGGTGGATGCTGTACGTTCTCCGGAGAAGAGCTGTTGCTCGTTCTCTTAATGAACCCTTGAGTGATTTAGCTGAGGAATCCACGAGCAGGTAAATGGGTGGCGCTGGTTGTGGTCTTGTCCCGTGGTCGCACGGGCAAGACTATCTTGTGTCATCCATCCATACCATATAGTTGTTTGTACAAAGGCGATTGCCTGGGTCGGTCCTGTGAGTTCACTTAAGGTGTGAGTTATGATTGGTGTATAGGTCTGAGGGTAATCGTGATTACTTGCAGTACGGTCAATTGCAACTTTATATCCGCATTTATATTCCTCGTGTCTGATTCATTCTTCTACAAACTAATTTAAAATAAAAATAACATGGTAAATAATAATTGTTATTGACGATCTTACAATGTCACGTCATCACGTTCTATACAGTACTGCTTGACAACTTCCAATTCACGAATATCCAAATAATCGATACAAATATTAGAATAATATAGTTAATCGAATAGAGATTTTGACAGAGATGTACATTGCAACGATTTATTGATAAGGAAATAATTAATATTTATTAATGTTTCAATTCAACGATTTATTGATAAGGAAATAAATAATTAAAATTTAATTATTAATGTTCGCGACGATGATAATTCAAGTAATAGTAGTGATTCTGAATAAATATTAGCTATTTTCAAATCCAGTTTTTGTTTTTACTTAACCTAATCCTACTAAATATGATGAATAGATTTTATGCTGAAATAATTAAATTTGTTTAGTATTAATTTAGTCCTTATTAATTCATCTCCTTTTTGAAAAAAAAAAATAAACCGATTATTAATTAAAAAGAATCAATATCGATTTCTCACTAGAATCAGATAATTTCGATAGCGATTATTTGGTTCACATACCTAGACAACTTACTCCGACAGCTGTCAAAGTGTACTTCTTAGATTAGATAGACTATAGTCTTCTTTTACGATAATCACGGCCAAGATAAATGGTGGGTGGTGAAAAATGATGATATTTTTTTCATTAATGGCCTCTTAAACCCTGGCGACATGGTGAAGAGTATTTGGCAGTGAAGCTGTTCTTTCTTCTATCATCAGTATACATATATTGCCTGATGGGCGTATATCCCTAATAGATCATCATCATCATTTCGGCTGATATATGTGTTACTTTGTCATTCTGGTCGGATGGGTTGATATAAGGCTTTATTTTGAATTTTCCTTCTCTTGTCCTATTGGTTACCGCGTTAAATTTATTGTGGCTCTTGGTCGTAGGTAATATCCCCGGGGCCGTGGTACAATTTACGTCACCAGCATTACCAGCCGAATGCCGCACATGGACCACACAAATATATGCTGTCCACACACGAGAAAATCATGGAGGTCACAAAAACAGCAATTCAAAAAGATAAGAAAGGCATCATCAGATATCGAGCATCTTTTCAAATGATACGCAACGAAATAAACTCTGTTAGACCTGATGACACGAAAGGTTGTGACCAGGGGCTTGAGCTGAAACGGAGAGGTAGCTATCAAAGTTACAAGTCCGACGGGTCTGACAACACATTAGATCCTATTACCAGGGAACATAAAGAGACCCAACTGGAGTGCATTAATAATAGAAAATCAGAACCAGAGACTCTGGATAATATTGAAACTGAGATCACAGCTGTTGCTGAAGAGACCATCACAGGTGATAAGAAAATGGCTCCTGCCGCGCCTAAATCTAATAATAAGAAAAAGTTTTCTAGTAAGTTAAAATATTTGTTACGAAAAGTGTCTTTTCGTAAATCGGAACAAGATCTTGACACTAAAGATAAATTGAACAGCTTTGAAAATGCTGAGACGTCTCCGTCGGCGTCTAATATTGCGACGTGCTCGACGGTTGGAACCGTTTCAAGGACAGAGGATAATTCCTCGATCGCCATGACTATGTCAGGTGTAACAAGCTCATTGTTGACCGAAGCGGACTCGAAGGTCGACGCATTGCCGCCCCTAGATATGAGCAGAGAGGAATTAGATGACAAACCGCTTGAGAGGACGGCTCCACTTGTGGCCACCGTGGTCGAGGTGTCCGTCAACTTGAACCTTAAATCGCCTCCAAAAACTCGCTGGGAGCTGGCATACGTCGAAAAGGAGAAAGAGTGCCTACAAATGTATTACGATGATAGCTTTCAGGGAGGTGCTTGTATTAGAGTTAACCCCTCTGACTGTCTCTGTACTGAGCACCGAGTGACCAGGCTGTTTCATTGCGACTTCTATTGCGAAGATACTTTCATAATCTGTGTGGTCACAAAAAAGCTTCCCCTGTATGCGTCTCAATCCCTGGACATAATGCTCAGAATGGAAAATTCACAGAATGAAAATTTGGATGTGGTATTGGTGGGGCGTGCCCTGGACAAGCGCTCGGCTGTGGGCGCGACCTCATTGGGCATCAAATACTTATACCCACTATATTCAGATGAGCAGAAAGTGTTCCGGGATCTGCGAGAGTACCTGCTACTAAATGAACCAAGTTTCTATGTGCCCATTGATAACTTTTACAGTTGGGAGACCAGGTTAGATTTTCACATATATTTAAATAGTTTTTTAACATAATAATAATGCCTAGTATTTGATTTTTGCGGTGAGTCAGAGAGGCGGAGGTCCGAAGCTACCTTACAGTAGATGGTGACATGGCATCGCTGGCATTGTAGAGGACCATAAGCGGCAGTTACAATTACGAGTAGGTGGGTCATCACAGGCAACACCAAAAGCAAAATATATTGTCTATTAACGAAAATATCCATTAGATCTTAATGGATGTTATACTAAAGTCTCTCCGTTGACATTGTTGTTCTTACGGTCGACGCCGTTTAAGGCCAACATTTACATATTATTTTGTATTTGTTCCTTTTTTGTCCCTGGAATTGTAGTAAACGATGAAAAGATACAATATTATAAATTAATGATAATTTTTTATCGTTACCAAATGGCATACATGGTATGGTTATGGTATTCGTTTAGTATGTCGTATTATCACGTGCTCCGTCACTTAATGTGGACAGCTTACAATAATATCAAAATATTTACCTTAAAAACAAATATTATTATAAAAAGAGAAAATGTTATGTCACGTTAAGAATACATATAAATATATGTATTGTGTTGTTGTATTTGGCAGGTATTATGTTGTCAAAGTGCCGGGCTCTCGCGTGGCCTCCATCAACTGCCGTACGGCGCACTCCCAGGGCGGGATACTGCTAGGTCACTTCGGTATATGCCCTATGAAAGAAGGTAAATTAATTATTTTTACATGTTTATTTTTATTCTATGCCATTGACCCCGACGGGGTAGACAAAGCCACACAATTTTTATTGCCACGTAATACAGAGCAATGTTCAAACAATTGTTGACATGGATTTTTGGAGGGGATATGAAAATGACATGAATGCTAAATTATATTATTAATACAGTGACTTAAATTATATTCAATATTTTAATGTTTTATAATATTGACTAAATTCAATAGTATTTAATGTAATATAATACAGATAAAGTGCTAAAGTGTAGTGAACACTATATACTAGTGGTTTATATGTACTTTCATGTTCTGCCAATACTTGTTAACTTAAATATTATCATGCAATGATGCTATAATGAAGTTCATTTGATATATTTTTATTACAGGATGAATGAGTACAAGTTACATTTGAGATATTGTGAAGACAGAATTAGAAGATAAAATCAATCGCGTTAACCAATTTACTTAACTTAAGGAAGTACCTAACTATATAATATATGCCATGTCTATATTGATTTTTATATGTACATTTATTTACGAATACATATATTTACGTAATAATTACTTTTTATTTGTAACTTAGCTGGGTTTAGCGTTTATTTTTTTATACGTTAATTCACGGACAGAAGAAATGATTTTTAACTAAGGACTGTTTTTTTTAAAACAGCTTGCACAGAGGAGATAATCCTTGTATTGCGAGCGACCTTACAGACATATAATTAAACGGACACACATTACACCCACACTCAGGACAACGATTTGTGAATCGCACAAAGTGTTGTCCCGCGTAGGGGTTGAACCCACGGCACTGGCACGGTGGGTCGGCCCCTTAGCCACTACGACATCTGTGTAGTCCAGTTGTATACCTACAGTTAGTTTGGATGTTTGTTTGTACGTTAAATTGTACTCTTTTTCGCTGTAGATATATATATTTATTTAATTTTCTCATTTAAAATTTAGTAGTTGTGTAGGAGGATTCCCTAGTGGGACTAACGGCATCGTAATAGGTGAAGTTTATAGTAGGTACCGTGATAGGGACGTCTATGACCTAATGTATGCGTGAATGGACGATGCCGTGTGAGACAATACACTGTCATTTATTGATTGTACATATGGCGTAGTGGTTGACTGACGACCTACCGTGGCGAGTGTCTCGGACGGAGGTCCGCACAGGGCGCACAGGACAATACTTTTAGCGATTCACAGATTATTATTAACAGATTAAGTACAATAATTAGTTATATGTTTGTAAAGTACACCGCAGTACAAGGCTTAACTTCTTAGGGGTTGGGATCTGGTCCAGCCATAATCTTTTACATTGTATTTGAATTCTTTATTATGTGGGGGTTGGAAGGGCACGCTGGAATTAATTCTTACTAAACGTGTTATGATATTTTTTTTTTATATAAATAAACCAGTTAATAAATAATAATAATAGTCAGACCCGCTGAGTTTGTTGCTTTTCTCAGTAGCGATTACGTTCCGATCCGGTGGTAGTTTATTAGATTATATTATAACATTAAAACTGACAATATGTAAGTACCCTCGCTCGCATGATTTTTACATAATAAATGAATTTGAATTAGTACGGGGTGTTGTCTTAAAAATAAAATAAAATAAGTAACAGTCGTTATCGTCCCCCATCGAGTGCAATAAACTAAGTCAAGTCGTTGCACTGTGACACATCGCCAGTACTTTATCATATAAAGATATATCTTGTAATCTGTCATTGTGAACAAACATTATCTTATACAACTTTATTAAGATAAGATACAATGTAAAGTATTTTATTTATATTTTCTAAAAAGAATACAAAAAGTAAATAATGTTCGTTCATAGGTTTATACAGTGTTAGTGAACTTGTACTTGTTGTAACTGTGTTGTGTATTGGTGAGAGTGAAGACGTGCCGCTCGTGTTTGAGGTACGTACATATCTGAGTACCTATATAATATTACAACATCAATGTTTACAATCAAGGGATAGATTGATTGTAACTAGTCTTAGAACTAAAAAACTTAATTCGCTAATCACAGATAGGCCGACCGCGAGAGCGCAACGTCCCGGCAACACAACACAGTCGTGGGTTATGTGGCCGAACACCACCCTTCCGTCACCCCGGATGGCATGGGCGGGGTGTGTTTAAACCATAGTCTGCTAAAAAAAAGAACAAAAATCACCTGATGGCTAAGTGTCACTACCACCCATGGACCTTTGCAATACCAAAAGTATAGCTAGGCTGCTACCTACCAATACAAAACCCAAACCCACCCAGTTGGACTTCCGGCTCTCTCGCTCACCGAATGAAGGGCAATAACACATTGCCATGACTCAGACGTCGATCTCTTGTGGGAGTGTGGTACTACCCCGAACGGACCGGTCCGCGGCTGTAGACAGAACTGTCAACAGCGTGGTGCTACCACTATTGGTAGATACATTTTGCGCCTGGTAGGCTATCCACATAGTAGTGATATGCTTTGTATAAACGTTGAGTTCTGATACTTGGTGATTGCAGTCACACATCGATATTACACTAATATTTATAATCAAGGAAATTGTACATTTACAGTGAGTTTAGTATACCGGCACAAAACCCGCCCTGTGAACACTTCGCGCTGCTGCACTATGATGCTAGGCTACCTTGGCAACCCTAAGTTTATATACTTTGATAAGTATAGAAAGATACATGAGTTCACGCCTCATATAAATTAGTCGATGCCATAAATGAAAGAAGACTATTGAAATTTTGCGCTATTCTCGACGTAGCGCAAAACGTAAGCATTGTAAACGAACCCAATTTTCATAAGGTATACATATTTACTCTAATCACTAAGCAGTTTAGTTTTTTATTAATTGCAATTAAACGACTAAGAAATACCAATCCATTTTCGAAAGAAAATAGTGCGTTGCGATTATGAAGCTTTCAAAAAAAGGATCATACTTCGATACATTAATTTTTACGATCGTAAGAGTGTCAAATCCATACCAACAGACATCCGGACGTCCATGAATATTTTTTTAATCAACTTTTTTCTAACTTTAAACAAAATAATTGGGTTTTCTAAATATCAAATACTTTTAAACGAATGGTTTTTCTTGACATATGTGTGATAGTATTATCCTATAAGTGCAATATGAGAAAAATACAGTAATTTTTAGTTTTGAAAAGTCCTTGATTTTCATATATCGAGAGTAGAGCATCACCTCAACTCTTCGATTATGAGGCGTGCAATATATCATACTAATGTTTGATGCTGGATTTTTTTATTGTCTTATGGTGGGCGTCTGGGCGACGAGCAAGCAGCCCCCATAGACAACAAAGACGATATCATTACTAAGTGGTATAGGTGAATAAAAAACACTTAAAAAGGTAATTTTATATTTTCTTTAGAGATATTCTTTGATCTACGTGGCTCTATTGACTCTCATGGACTCAAAATCCAACTGTAAATTATCCTCGCTATTTAATTTAATAATAATATGAAATATTAAACAAAGTTTGAAACCGAAATCATAAATTATAATTTACCTTTATATAATATTTATTTAATTTTAAATTACCCACGTGACCAAGAGATATGAATACAATTGTCGCCACCCCTTACTTACCCGTTAGCGTCGCTAAAACGAAGCTACTAGTTCTATACTGACAAATATATAACACCTCATAGCAAGCACTAAACTGCATGCTAAGCGTGGCAATTACGACACTAACCCTTTGTTAGTGAGGGACGTTCAACCGCTAGACGATGAAAGAATGAATGATGATTATAATTGATGAACTAGAATTGATTACATTTAGATGATGATGATGATGATAAAAGCGGATGTAGTTGAGATTGTATTTAGCAATAGATTCGCTCTTGAGCTAGTGCCAAATTTTATATCTCAGTTTCGGATTTAGAGGAAGAAAATGTAAGTTAAGCTAACAACCTCATAAAAATCAACACGACCACATATAACGCCTGAAGAAATATTTGCTGCACCACGTTATTTGACATAACGTTTCTAGCTAGATCTGAGCGTCTGATTGCAAGAATATAACTTTTTAAAGTTTTCTAAATACTAACATAATCTTACCTAATCTAAACTTGAAAAATCATACGTTTGAATGGAGAGTGGGGAGAATGGGGAGAGTGGGGAGAATGGGGAGAATGGGAGATGAAACATTCTAAATAAAACAATATTGTTGCGATACAGTTGGACAGGTAGGCTTGTTATTTATTTAATGTTGATGTTAGACTAAACGTTACAATTTAAAAAGATATAAATGCGATCGACGGTTCGCTGCTAGATTTTTGTGTTGTGAGCCTTCTGCGCTAACCCGCGCAATAGTGTAACAGCCATCTGAGGCACCATATAGTCCAATCATAAAAAAAATAATTTGGTCTACTAGACACCAAAAGTGGTCGTTGCACTTGCGAGCTCTTATCAATCTATTTGCGTTAAATTAAAACGAACTAATTGTATGAATAAATATTAATTTTGTGGTTTTCTATTGACAGGTTACCCCTATCTTACCCGTGGGTAGTCATAAGAGACGACTAAGGGATATAAAATGCATATAATATTTCCGCAATAGATGGGAAACTCTGAAGGAAACCCTATACCAACAAGTCTGTTCAGCGTGGTATAGTAGTTCAATTTCCCTCCCATTATGGCGGAGACTCGAGCCCAACAGTGGGACATGTAAAAGCTGAGATGAATGAATGAATATCATGTATGTATGTCTCTTAGTCTGTATACTCCGGAGATTTTAATGAAAAATAATAAGAAAATTTATTTTTATTACTAATTTTTGTGTACAATCATGTGTTCACATCAATATGTTTCTTGACTAGTTTGACAAATGACACTGAGTATGTATAACTTGTTTCGTTTCCTTCTTTTTTTGTAAAAATTCGACCATGACGAAACCAAACAACTTTCTGGTTACTTTTGCTTTTTGTCTCGTTATTGATATGTTTTTTTTTTTGCGGATTTAAGTGTTCAGATACAAGTGAACACATTCACGTTCGCCGCCTATACCTAAGTGTCGTAAAGACGGCTTGTCATTTTGTATTGTTTATTAAATTTGTGATCGCAGCTAAAAGGTTATCGCATTGGTCACGATCTCGTAATTTTAGTATTCTTGGGGAGTTAGTCTCTTTGTTAACTTCGCCACCCTAGTGTTGTGTCGTGTATCTGTGTTAGTAATTCGTTGTTTCTCCGAGCTCCAACACTATATTGAGAAATTTTTTGGATAGCCGTTCAGGTATACCCTTATTTCTACAACTGAATCAAATATTGCTGACAATTCTATAAAAAAATGATCGTAATTTGATATATTATTGTTCTAAATCATTTGCAATTGAAGTCTTTTCTTTGGGTTTTTTTTTCATACATAGAATATTAAAATATTAATAAATACTTATACATTTTTAAAATGCTGATTATTTTCAAGATATAGACATATATTTTGTATATATATCTTTAACATCTGTCAAACGTGATTTCCCCACAATACAAGTGCGCTTAGCTCGAGTGTCGCTATACATGTTGTGTTTAATGTGTGATTGTGTAGGACTCGCGAGGTATAACGGACGATCGAACTGTTAGCGACACGTTTGAACATAATAACTCGTTATTGGTATTAACGTCGACACTAGACAGACCACACATAAAACATTATTTAAAAAGGTAGCTCGTCTACTTACTATACTTCAAACGTGAACATTGTGCTTGGAACTTCTTGTTATACTATTCTTTTTAAAAAAAACCTGATTACAAGCGAAAAATGATTGTCACAAGTGGGATTCGGACCCACACCTATTGGAAATCCGTTCCAATCGTGTTGCCACTTACACTACCGTGAACTATTGTAGGACATTCAATTCTCGCATCGTATTATATTTTCGACTTTAAGGAGACGTGTGCCAACTGCCCGACATTGTTTATACATTGTACAGAACGTATAACAATCCCACTTGTAACAATCATTTTTCGCTCGTAATCGGGTTTTTATAAATAATCAAGCATGTTAAATGCTATATTTCAGTAATAAACCACCATAAACCAGCTTATTTTAAATATAAAGTATTTAATGTGGAGTTAAATTATTAGATTAACGGTCAGGGTTGTTGGAGAGTCTTGTTAAAGATATTATTGTGTTACTATATCAACCAGTTTCACCGGCATGGTACAGTAAGTCAATTTTCGTCTCACTTTGGAAATGACTGGAGATCCAGCCGCGAGACGTAGGTACATATGTGAACTGAGATGACGTTGAATTAATTAAACACATTTGTCCTTATTAACTTGTTGTAAAGTAGATTATGGGCGGTCGTGTAAATTAATAAGAATACTCATCCGTTAGTTATTTCTTTATTTCAAATAATATGTATCACCTAGAACCCACGTAAAGAGTCTAATTGATAGGGAATATCGCGAAGCAAATGTACAGAAGATTGAATTTTTCGCGTACATAATTTGGCAATGCTTAGGCCGCCGGCTTTAGAGTATGACAGTTTAGTTGTGTGAGGGTAGTTCATATATTACTGCTGTGATAGTTTTGTAAGTTTACTGCTGAAGTGGCGGGCGTTAGTTTCGTTATCACAATTGGTACGTAAAACAGGGTTATTGTTATAGTGATAACACTTGAATAATTATTTATGTCCTTTTGAAAACTAGTTTGTATATAACGAGTTTGTATAATATAAAACAATAATACGCGATGTGACACCGACAGACACATTTGTATGACGTGCGCGTTATACTGGTTATAATTCAAGTTAGTTAATATAGAATCTAAGTGATTAAAATAAATTCAATTAACATTTTATTTTGGAATGACAAATAGGTATATAAAAAAATAGGAGTGTAGATATCTGTGATCCGCGGTCGGCCTGGTCACTACTGTTTAGTAGCACTGTGGTAATAGTCTCTATAATAACATTTAGTAATCTAAGTCCCTATTAGTGCAATAATTAGTTAACTCGTGATCGTGTGCTGCTTATGGAATCTGATCCAGTCATCATTTTATGATAAAATAAAAAAATCCCGTATTCTAAGAGAATCACACTGCGGCTAATGCTCACTAAATATGTAGTATACAATTATATTTTAAATACCAATCTTTTTAACTTGCAGCTGATCCCATGATAAATGATTAGGTTAAAATTTTACAATTAACAATATGTGTGTAAGTGCCATTATGGGACTTACACACAATTAATTCTCTTGAGGTCGTAAAATTCTAAGTATTTTTATTTACCCCACGCTTTGGTTACTTTTAAGTGTACGCCCCCCAGTAACCATCAATCAAGGTAATATAATACATGACAAATAGTTTTCTTTAACATGTGTAATTTTCGTATAAATAGTAATTTATATATTTTCAATTAGTTTGCCGGTGTTGATATAATGTTGGCCGCCGCTTGTGGCGGTGGTTCCGCCGCTCAGCTGGTTGCTGCCGCTCTCAAGTTTTTTGCAGCCTCCCAGTGTCTGCTGACGGAGCCATGGCCGAAGAGTGCTACTGTTACTAGTGAGTACTTCAGTCCGTAGATCTTGTACTATAATATCATTGCCATCTTATTCTTTATTGATGATTTTTCTTCGATGGATTTTTTATTTTATTCTTCTCAATACATTTGTTCCAAAATGGGCGATAACCGCGCCTCCTCCAATATAGGAGGGTAATTGTTCTTGCAGCACCACACTGATCGTATAAATTGATGTAGGCTTTCATTTTAAGTTTCCTAACTAATTATTATTGTCTTTGCCGGCACCCGTGATAATGGGAAAGGTGGTCAATTGTATATTTACTTCGTGGCCACATAATACAATTGTATTATTGTGTTATCGCTCATATAGAGTGTCGGCGGGGAAATGAAAATATCATGTGACGCCTTTTTTTTTATTGTTCTTGTGTGGCAAACAAGCAAGCAGCACACCTGATGGTAAGTGTCACTGCCACCCATGGCCACACCAGGGTATAGCTAGGCCGCTACCTACCAAATAAAACCCCAAACCCACCCAGAAAGTTGGGCTTCCGGCTCTCTCGCTCACCGCACGAAGCACAGCAGCACATTGCCACCGCTCAGACGTCGATTTTCTGCAAGAGTGTGGTACTATCCCGGACGGACCGGCCCGAGGCTGTAGACAGAAAACTGTCAACAGCGTAGTCCTATATTTTAAATAATATAATACAGATTAAGTGCTAAAGTGTAGTGAATGTTATATAACAGTGGTTTTCGTGTATTAACATGTTCTTCTAAAATTCCCAGAGATATCGCTAATGGTTGTCATCGGTTAATGATAACGGCTTGACTTACTGACTGATTCAAATTACTGAAATTATAATAGCATTTAATATGCTTAATTATTTATAAAAACCCGATTACGAAGTGAAAAATGATGTCACAAGTGGGATTCGAACCCACACCTATTGGGAATCCGTCCCAATCGTGCTGCCACTTACACCACCATGAACTATTGTAGGACATTTTGACCAGCATGGTATAAGCTCTAATGATGACGATGACAATTAAACATTACTTCGAAAAGTCAATGTAGGTAAGTTGTTATTCGCGGGTACGAACTGGAGACCCCTCCCTGCAACAACGTCACTTCAGCATAAAAGCCGGCTGAGAGATCATTAGAAGAGTAGAAAACAGCACTGTCATGCCAAATCTGATCGCCAACCTACCTCTCAAGCATCATGGTGTTATGCCTCTACGGGAAGACTTATCGCAGATGATATCGTAGTCATGGCAGAATCCCTGGAGGACCTTAGCACCATGCTCAATGACCTCAGCAAGGTCTCCCAACTAGTAGGGCTGCAAATGAACATGGACAAGACGAAAATCATGTCTAATGCCCATGTCATTTCTGTACCGGTCCTAGTTGGGAATGCGATTCTCGAAGTTGTCGATCACTATGTTTACCTAGGACAAACAGTTCAATTAGGTAGATCCAATTTCGAGAAAGAGGTCAGCCGACGAATCCAACTCGGCTGGGCAGCGTTCGGGAAACTTAGGAGGATCTTCTCGTCTAATATTCCGCAGTGTCTGAAAACAAAGGTTTATAACCAGTGTGTGTTACCAGCGATGACTTACGGCACTGAAACGTGGTCTCTAAATGTCGGCCTCATAACAAGGCTCAAAGTCGCTCAGCGTGCTATGGAGAGGGCTATGCTCGGTATTTCTCTACGTGATAAAATCCGAAATACGGAAATCCGTAGAAGAACGGGTGTAACCGACATAGCCCTAAGGATTAGCACGTTGAAGTGGCAATGGGCAGGCCACATCGCTCGACGAACCGACAACCGTTGGGGAAAAAAGGTTCTCGAGTGGCGACCACGAATCGGACGACGCAGCGTAGGACGACCCCCCACTCGGTGGACTGATGACCTCACCAAGGTCGCAGGAAACCGCTGGATGCAGGTGGCACAGGACCGTTATAGATGGCATTCTCGTGGGGAGGCCTATGTCCAACGGTGGACGTTTACAGGCTGATGGATGGGAAGACTTATGTCTTATTGTGGAAATACATTAGTAGCTGATGATGATGATGATAACTGTGTCCGGAGCTTCATACTATTGGCCTTCCCATAGGTAGGTACCTCTGTCATCACTAGAATTTGTCGACATATATGGTCACTGCTCTATCCTTACATGTATGTAGCAGCATCGTATTTTATAGCATTTAATCTGTTCTTATAACTCCAACTAAATGTGCAACATAGTTTTTTTTTTTTTTGAAAATTGTCGCGTACATCATCCTCTACGTCTACTGATGAAATATTAAAAACGTTTAATTTAAAATATTTCGTTTTTTATAGATGGATCACATTTCGACTTTATCATAGTGGGCGGTGGTACTGCCGGCTCCACCCTCGCCGCGCGCCTCGCACACGTCGTGGACTTCAAGGTGTTACTGCTGGAGGCCGGGGGCTACCCCCCCGCAGACGCTATTGTAAGTACATATATCAGCTCATTGTGCTTCTATACTAATAGCAATTTGTGTAATGACTTCACAGCATGACTTCTTTATAGATGGATGATAAGCAAAACACACGCTATTTAGAGTATTGGTTAAACTGTCTCTTATGTCATGCTTGTTGTTTTTTGTTACGGCTATCACTCAGCCAGCTCTTCGTGTCGTTTAGAGCGAGATAAGGTCGCATAAACTTTTTTTTTAAAACACCTCTCTGCACTAATCATCATCTCTCTGCACTATGCATCTCTCTGCGTTATTTTTTATTTTTTATTTATTGCCGGTGGTGGCAAACGAGCCAGCAGCACACCTGATGGTAAGTGACACTGACGCTCATGGACTCTTGCAATACCAGGGCATAGCTAGGCCGCTGCCTACCGTGAAGAAAGTGCTCTTCTTAAACCTCGTTTAAAAAAGGACATGTCATAGCGCTCGGGAAACTCAGCAGCAGGTAGTTCATTCCAGATCTTGCATGTACGTGGGAGAAATGAACGCTGAAAACGTACAGTTGACGTCTGTATCGTTTCCAGGTGGAATGGATGAACCCTGCTGCGGTGTCGAGTGGTACGGTGATAAAATGGTGACGGTGGTACCAAGTCAAACAGTTCCTCAGAGCACTCCCCGTGAAAGAGCCTGTAAAGTACACAGAGAGACCCAAAGTCTCTCCGGCTCTCCAATGACTCCAGTCCTTCCGTGAGATTGGGATTGGGATTGTTATACTGCGTTATACCTGTACATTCTCTTATTTATAGCCCAATTTGTCATTTTTGTTTAATATCTCTCGCTTTGCATAGGAGGGAAGTGGAATCTTTCCAACTCCTCCTATTTATCTCTTTTTTTTAAATTGTTGCATCTTTCAAGACAATTACAAATGCTTTCCGGGATTTTAAACCTCGGTGTTATTTATGAAAAACGTTTGGGCTCCTAGCTTAAAGCTGTTAGTGGAAGGAATGTGTGTTGCAATTAAATGTTAGTAGGTACAAACAAACGCTAAAGTTTACTGTGTTATGCTTTAATTACTTTTCCCTGTTCCAGGTACCAGGTTTTAAGCATGCACTCAAAGTGAGTCCTTATGATTGGAACTTCACTACTGTTAACGATGGATATTCCAGTCAAGGCCTGGCATATGGGAGGCAGATCCAACCGCGGGGTAAAATGCTCGGTGGCACCGGTTCTATGAACGATATGGTCTATTCTCGAGGACATCCTGAAGATTACTACGAGTGGGCTGGTATAGTTGGAGGTAATTGGAATTGGACCAACGTTTTGGATTATTTCAAGAAAACCGAAAGAATGACAGATGAAAAAATTATTAACAACGATTATTTGTCAGAGTTTCACGGCCTACACGGTGAAATTGAAGTGTCGAAACCGGCTGAAGAGAATCACGACACAAACATACTCCTAGAAGCTTTTCAAGAATTAGGCTACGAATTTGTCGATGATATGACATATCCGAACAAGATTGGTGCTGGGAGATTTTTTCATACCATTAGCAATGGACGAAGAGCTAGTAGTCTGACCGCTTTACTTAATGATGTACGCACAGATAATTTATTCGTCTTGAATGACACTCTCGTGACTGAGATTCTAATCGAAAATCATTCGGCTGTTGGTGTAAAAGCTTTAATGAACGGAGAAGAAAAAATTTTTTATGCAAACAAAGAAGTTATCCTATCAGCTGGCACTTTCAACTCGCCTAAATTATTGATGCTCTCGGGGATTGGACCAAAGCACCATTTAGAAGACTTAGAAATTGATGTTGTTCAAGATTTACCAGTTGGTAATAATCTGCATGATCACATTATGTTTATGAATTATATAGTTGTCAATAGCGGGACTTGTCCTGTTAACGTTACCTCTAGATACTTCGAAATGATTAAGTATCTGTACAATTCTTCTGGAACGTTTTCTTATTCTGACACAATGGGCGTTTATTTGCCGAAGACTGGAGGCAGTCCCAATACTCCTTATTTTGCAGTATATCCTACTTGCATATCTCAATCTAGTGTAAGTTTGCAGCGATGTGTAAGTGTACTGGGATATAAGGAAGACATCTGTCGAAAAATAATCGCCGAGAATCAGGAACATGAACTGATATCATTACCTGTAGTCCTTTTGAAGCCACAATCAAGAGGTAAAGTTCGCCTGAATTCAACCGATCCGTTTAGTGACCCTTTGATTTACTCAGGAACGTTTACGAACCTCGCTGATTTTGATGGTTACATTGAAGCAATTAAAGAGGTTTTAGCGTTAGTTAATACAACATATTTTAAAGAAAAGGAAGCTCGTGTTTTAGATTTAGCAGGAGAGAATTGTAGAAATAAGAAAAACGATAATCGTATGCGATGTTTATTGAAGGATTACGCGATGCCCGCCTGGCACACAGTAGGCACAACAGCTATGGGAACAGTGGTGGACGATCAACTGCGCGTGATCGGCGTCGATCGCCTCAGAGTCGTAGACGCCGGAGTGATCCCTGTAATCGTCCGCGGTAACACAAACGCCGTTGTTGTGATGATCGCTGAAAAAGCAGCTGATTATATAAAGAGAACTTATGGAGTACTTGATGAAAAGTTATGATTATATTATACGTGTAAAATACGAAAGGATTTGGGTAATTGTAATTGTAAGAGAGTGGAAGGAAGATAATACTTATATTTGAGACACTTCATTATTGAAGTTGGGCAGATTGAAATATAAGGATGTATTGTGGAACACACGTGGGCTGAGCTCCCGTTGATAGATATTATATTGAAAGATATCAAATTATATTTATTCCTTGTTATGTATTTAAAAATCCTTTGGTTTCAATTAATTTTAAAACCAAGTAAAGCTTCAACATTAGGAGCCCATATTTCGGTGCACGAGTTTAGGAGATCAAAACAAATGTAAAATGTGTGAATCCATCCCGTTGTTTTATGTGTTAAGATAATTTTGTTATGCATATAAATTTATATTATAAATTAATGCCTGTTTAGTATTTAAAAGCTTTAAATAAAAGTTTTAATATTACTATTTCTTATACTCTAGTAGCAGTGATAAATATTGGTGACGGGCTGGGCATTCAATACATTATCAAATTCTTCTTTGCCCTTCAGTTGAGGGATCCCCCTGGAGAATGTGCATACTTTTATTTTGTCGTAAGCTATCATCTGGACACACCTCGCTCGTTCGACGTAAGCTCGGTGCGCCACCTCATAACCTACTTTGTTCCTTTCTTATCGCCATTGGAAAGTGCTCTCTCCCTAGGAAATGTATAACATTTAATTGTGATCGTCATCCCGCATGTCAACCGTTACCATTATAGCGATAACCTCACCAAATAGTGGATGACAAAAGGCAGAACTGTGATGGTTGTTTTTTTATTGCTTATGGTGGCAAACGAGAAAGCAGCGCACCTGATGGTAAGTGTCACCGCTGCCCATGGACCTTTGCTATACCAAGAACATAGCTAGGCCGCTGCCTGTAGCATTATAATCCCCAAACCCACCCAGTTGGGCTTCCGGCTCTCTCGCTCACCGAACGAAGCGCAATAGCACATTGCTATTACTCGGACGTCGATCTTCTGCGAATGATGAACAAAGATGTAGATGTATTAATAGCACGAATGAGTCGAAGCAATTTGTATTCTTATTCCACACAACCTTATCAATTGTCATCTCTGTATTCACTCCCTTTCTATACATATAATGTTTCACGCACTCTATTTACTTTTTCTTCGGTCTCTTGACCATAAATCCTTCGACGTTGATCCTTAAAATTTAACTTACTACTGTTAAAAGATGAAATACAATCGAATGTATTCTGTAGCCGTTACAGTTGTTCAAAAGTTGAAGTTGACAAAAAGCTATTTAGTGTCGCAGGTCACGCACTTGTAAGGTAAGTTGAGAGCGATTACGAATATTTTCGATGGCACTGTAATGAGCTATTAAATAATTGCTCAGGTGGCGTAGTATTATAATTAAAATATGGAGCTAATGTGCCAAGTGTTTCGTATTTGATCTACACGCCGGTTAAGGCATTGTGCGATCCACAATTTGGTGTTCGAGTCTGGGTGTAATTTGTACCTGTTAATTAAATTTATCATAAAGTGACGGACTAAAAAGACAGTTCAACACCCCGTGCTTGCCCTTAAGTGTTGCAACAGAAGACAAAGGCATATCTTTTGTAGATAACGGTTATAGAAGAGAAGTTAAACTCGATATGAAATTATATCGGCTAGTTTGGTCAGAACACTATATAGCGTATCAATTTCTCTCCCATTGTGTAGGCTCTCGCTCAGCTATGAGATATTATCCGTATATAAATTATATCGGCTAGTTTGGTCAGAACACTATATAGCGTATCAATTTCTCTCCCATTGTGTAGGCTCTCGCTCAGCTATGAGATATTATCCGTATATAAATTATATCGGCTAGTTTGGTCGGAACACTATATAGCGTATCAATTTCTCTCCCATTGTGTAGGCTCTCGCTCAGCTATGAGATATTATCCGTATATAAATTATATCGGCTAGTTTGGTCAGAACACTATATAGCGTATCAATTTCTCTCCCATTGTGTAGGCTCTCGCTCAGCTATGAGATATTATCCGTATATAAATTATATCGACTAGTTTGGTCAGAACACTATATAGCGTATCAATTTCTCTCCCATTGTGTAGGCTCTCGCTCAGCTATGAGATATTATCCGTATATAAATTATATCGGCTAGTTTGGTCAGAACACTATATAGCGTATCAATTTCTCTCCCATTGTGTAGGCTCTCGCTCAGCTATGAGATATTATCCGTATATAAATTATATCGACTAGTTTGGTCAGAACACTATATAGCGTATCAATTTCTCTCCCATTGTGTAGGCTCTCGCTCAGCTATGAGATATTATCCGTATATAAATTATATCGGCTAGTTTGGTCAGAACACTATATAGCGTATCAATTTCTCTCCCATTGTGTAGGCTCTCGCTCAGCTATGAGATATTATCCGTATATAAATTATATCGGCTAGTTTGGTCAGAACACTATATAGCGTATCAATTTCTCTCCAGAACACTATATAGCGTATCAATTTGGGGGGCATAGTCCGGAGCGTGCTCGTCGCGTCCCCTGCCAGTCTAATTAGACTGCTAATCCGGCTCGATATGCGTACCGCAGTGCGGGTTAGAGCGTCCCCCAGAGGCGACGCGTACCGACCCGCCCCCGTCGGTACGAACTTCGGCAGTTGCGGCGATGGGGGCCGTCAACCATCACGCCTTGCCCAGTCAGGCGAGTCGAGGAGAGCAGAGTGCCGGGTGGGCACGTGGAATGTAAGAGGTTGTGTGGAAGGTAAGTTGCACGAGCTGATATCCATCATGGCGGACAAACAGCTAGACGTGCTCTGTGTGACAGAGACCAAGCGAAGGCGCAGCGACGCCTGCGATCTTCCTGGTGGCGGGATGGCTCTGTGGTCTGGTGTAGCACAGAGCGATCGAGCCAGCATGGGGGTAGGAGTGCTGTTGTCCTTTCGCTTGGCCTCAGCTGTGAAGTATTACGGAATGTATGATCCCAGACTTCTTTGGGTCCGTATAAAACTAGGTGTCACCAAGGTATTCATGGTTGTAGCATATGCTTCCGTAGGATCCTCGGTGGCATCAGACCTAGAGAAGTTTTGGGATAATGTTAGGGAAGTTCTGGATATGGCAGAAACCAGTGAACGCGTGATGGTATTCGGAGATTTGAACGGATGGGTGTGCGTCCCGACTATGAGGACGTAGGTACCAAGCGTCCCGACTATGAGGACGTACTTGGTCCATTTGGTGATAAGAGAGTGAACGACGCAGGTAGGCTCATAGCGGATGTATGCATGGAGAGAAATCTTATTGTGTCAAACACATTTTTCCAACATAAGGACATCCATATGTACACATGGAGAAGGAATGAACAGAAAAGTATAATAGATTTAATTTTGGTAGACAGTCGCCTCCGAAGCAAAATATTGGACGCAAGAGCCTACAGGGCCCACAGTCGATATGGACCACTGTCTCGTTATTGCGAGATTTAGTGGTCTGTTCAGAAAGTGGAGGCACTGGCGAGAGCGTGTCCACTTCGGAGGGCTTGAAAGAATAAAGGTTGAAAGGTTGCAAGAAGAATGTGTAAGAGAAAAGTATGCAGAGGGTGTCCGAGAACGGCTGACGATGGCAAGCCAGCCGCAATTGGACATTGAAGAATGCTGGAGAGTATTGAAAGAGAGTATGGTAGATACAGCGAAAGAAGTATGTGGAAGTTCAAAGAAGCATAGAAAAACAAATGGTGATGCATGGTGGGATGCGGAAGTGGCAGCTTCCGTAGAGCAAAAGAAGAAAGCGTGGCTGGACTATGTCTCTTCTTTGAATCTGAATGACAGTATGACTGAACAGAAGAAAGAAATATATCGGCAATGTAAGAATGACACCAGGGCCTTAGTGAAAGAGAAACGTGATAGAGCAAGTATGAGTGCAGAAGATAGGCTGACTAAAAACTTCGAGGGTAACACCAAACTCTTTTGGAGGGAGGTAAAGAAGTCTCGGTGTGGTTGGCCAGCCTTCAGAATGAATAAAATAAGATCTAAAGGTGGAGACATTCTTACACAAACACAAGACGTGTTAAGCCGATGGAGTGAATATTTTGGCGATATGTATGCGGATGCTACGGTTGGCGCCGGTGTTGCATGTGGTTTAGTAGATCAACATTCGACAGCGGCGTCCTCCGATGGCATCAGTATGGATGAAGTTGAATGGGCGATAAGAAGTTTGAAAAATGGTAAGGCAGCGGGCATTGATATGGTGTCTGCCGAGATGATCAAGCTTGGTGGCTCCTGTGTCCGGGAGGCGTTCCTGTTGCTCCTCAATTTATGTTGGAGCTCGGGAACGTTTCCCGGGGACTGGAATAGCGCAGTCATCGTGCCTTTGTTTAATAACAAGGGTTCACGTTATGACTGCGCAAAAGTGTTGAAAAGCGCGAAAGTTTGGCAGCAAAAGTGTATGGTAAAATTATTGAAAGGAGAATGAGGATGGTGTCCGATGGTTTACTGTGTGAGACACAAGGAGGTTTCAGGAGTGGAAGGGGATGCATGGATCAAGTGTTCTCTCTGCGCAACATTGTGGAGAAGCATCTGGCTCTAGGTCAGAGGGTTTTCTGCAGTTTTGTGGATCTGGAGAGAGCATTTGACACGATTGTACGAAAGGAACTTTGGGACATTTTACCGGAGTATGGTATCAACGGTAAACTGTTACAGGCTGTGCAGTCCAGTTACATGGGCTGTGGAGCCCGTGTGCGGCTGGATGATCGAATGTCGCCTTGGTTTGACGTCAAATTCGGCGTTAAGCAGGGTTGCGTTCTGTCAGCCAGGCTGTTTATCATATATCTGGATAAATGTCTCCAAAGGTTGAACGATATGAATGTGGGAGTCCAGATGGGCAACTCAGTGGTCACTGCTCTGCTTTATGCAGATGATGCAGTCCTGCTGGCACAGTCAGCAATGACCTTTTTTTTTTTTTTTTTGTTATCGCTGAGGAAATGCTTTTGCGCACATCCCCCGCCAGTGATAGACGGGGGGGTGTGTGGGACTCGCCGGCCATGAGATTGACGGCCGGAATACCCACTAAAACCTAACAGCGGTCCCTTCCGCGCTTTTACGGGATGCCGGAGAGATCGTCTATTGACATTCTATCCCCGACACCCCTACGCTTAGCCATCTGGCCACGACCAGTCAGCCGTCAAGGCGGTGGGAGAAGGTGCGCGTAGCGGCGCCTCCCTCTCCCTGGTCGCCGCCGGCGGAGCGAGTTCGCAGACGCGAGTGCTTCGCGTTCCCGCTCCGCGGCCTCCTTTGCAGAGATGACTTCCTCGCAAAAGGAGGCCATCGACGTCCGGTACCTGTCGCTGTCAAGCATCTTGTTGATGACGGTCGACAACGACAGGTCCGCTCCTATGACCACCGACAGGTCGTGGCGCTGAGGCCCCCAGGCGGGACATACTTCCAGGGTGTGACGCGCGTCATCAATTTGCGCGCCACACTCATGGCATCCAGGGGCCTCTTCACGTCTAATTCGGTGCAGGTACTTACCGAAGATCCCGTGTCCGGTAAGTACCTAGTCAGCGACTGACCTGCAGACCCTAGTCGACACAATGACAGGAGATGGTAAAAAAAAAAAAAAAAAAAAAAAAAAAAAAAAAAAAAAAAAAAATGATGAATTTGTATATCTTGGATGTGGATTTAGCCGAGATGGAAGGTACACCACTGATATAGAGCGAAGAGTGAATGCGGGAAATAGAGTGAACGGAGCGTTGGGGCAACTTCTCGGCAGCCACTACCTCAGCCAGAAGGTACGTGTAGATAATGCAGTGCTTGTCCCAACACTACTGTATGGAAGCGAGAGTTGAGTATGCAGAAAAGAGTATGAAAGTAAAATTAATGCGGTCGAAATGCGATCTCTGCGGCAAATCTGTGGAGTTAGGCTGACCGACCGCATTCGTAACGACGACGTAAGAGAGCGAGTAGGTATGAAAGAGAGTATTGGTGTTGTACGCGCCCCTTATAATTTAAATAAAATATTAAAATACACTCCACACTTTACGCATTACAAAGGTACACAATCCTTATATACATTTCCGAACGCATCCTTTCTTGGCCACGCCCTCTCATATCCGCTTCCATAATAAAATAATAGCTAATTAAACAAGAAGTCAAGAAATGGCCGTCACGCAAAATCGCTACGCTTTCATAAAGTCGAGTTGAACTCTTAAAACTAATAAACACCATGGCGCCCGCGTCGTTAACTAAAAACTCATTAAATCAATATTGTACGTGAAGTGTAATTATTAGCTGGATGATGATGAATGTATTGTCATCTATTCTATAATTTCCTTGATCAATTTCTCTGTTTTATGTAGAAGGCTTGAGCCAACAGTAGGACGTGTAGGAGTTGACAATGAATTATATGTTCACAAAGTTCCCCGCAATACAAGAATTATTTTCTTATTTCAACATTTATGGTAACTGTCAAACGCACCGGTCGAACTGTGCACTGCTAATACAGTCCTTGTATAATAGATTAACGAGTTGAATATTCAAACATGTTACGTGCACATATAGATATACAATCTGCGACGTAATGATGTTATCGTATCACCCCATCGCGGGCTCGCGTACATAACATCGCATAACTATAACGTAACATGTCGCGTTATGGTACCACATGTGACATGAATTAAACAAACATATAATAGTGCCTATATGATATGAGCTCCACACCTCACATACCAAATTACTTTTATGATAATTTTTCTTTTAATTTTAAAATCTCATTTTACTTGCAAACGTAAAGCTGTGTGGTAGCGGCTACGAATACTACCAACCCTTACTTTGCACGTGGATGTCGTAAAAGACGATTAAGGTTAAGAACTCACGAAGCGATTTTCCCCCGCGTCCGCCGCGGTTGCGGGCCCGCAGCTTCTGTAGAATGCTGTTATTTATGTAAAAAATATAAGCAAATCTCACGGCGCGTTTTACGCCCGCGGTGTGTACGGTTGTTTGCGGCTCCTGCCGCACCGGCGGGCAACTAGTAGAATCGCGCGGGCCTCGGCGGGTTGCGCCCGCGCGTCCTGCGATCGGTTGGCGGGTAGTCTTCTTTAATTCACTAATCAGTGTAACAAGTAATCCATAGATCTCTATCCTAATTCAGTGGACGCACCCAAAGCCTAAGTGCTCTTATTTTAGTTCTTTTGTGAAGTAAATATAATGCAACAGCTCGTTTCTGGTGTGTCCCCATGGCGATATGGACCTCAACTGATCGTTAACTGTTCGTCTTGCAACCGCCCGTCTTGCGATCCTCGCGCGCCATGTATGCGGGCGATAATATAAACCACGCCGGCTGAGGAATAAAACCGCTGTTCCACTACCGAGGCGAGCACGGTACAAAATCGCTCCGTGAGTTCCTAGCCTAAGAGCCTTATAACGACCTGGGCCAACACCACCTGATGCCGTTTGGTCAACAATTTTGAAATTTAAAACCAAATACAAACGCGGTAAAATCTATAAAACTTGCTATATTTTAAATATGCTTTCTTTTACATTTTCACTTCGATTTTTCCTACAACGAAAATGAAGAAAATCTATATAATTATCAAACCTGTTCATTAAAACTTGTCTATAAGCGGAAATTGAATGTCACACGTGGGACTCGAACCCACACCTAATTGAAATCCGTTCCGATCGTGTTGCCACTTAGACAAGTGTGACGTACGTACGAGTATGACATTCAATTTACAGATCGTATTATTTTGTCATCTTTATGGGGAACGTGTGCCATCTACCCAACAATATTTACATTTGACGATTGGAACGGATTTTCAATAGGTGTCGGTTCAACTCCCACGTGTGACATTCATTTTTTGGTCGTAAACACGTTTTTATAAATAACCTAGCTATTTAAATGTTAAATTTCAGTAATCTTCTCATTAAATTTCACAAGAAGAAGCTCGGCAATGCTAACTGTAGAGCAGACCAGACCAGACCAGACCAGACCAGTTGGACACGCGCACAGACATACAAAAGGATTGTTGCTGAAGCTGAAACAGAGACAGGTTCTATTTTTAACCCATCATCAACCCATGCGCAATATATTCATTTATAATTTTATTAATCATTTTTATGTAATTAAAAAAAATATTCAAGAAGCCATCCTAGTTAGGTAGCTCGGATTACTGTTCAAATAAAAAGTCACTTTACGAATAAAATATAAAATGAAACATTCATTGTGGTTTAAAAACCCGATACTGCTCGATTGTCCTGAGACCAAGCATCTCGTTTCTTTTGACATAAGCTTTTGTAGTAATAATAATATGAGTGTGACTTGTGGCGTGAACTACATCGCGGCACATGTCGTACGACACGGCGGCGGCGGCGCGTCTGTCGGCAGGTGCGCGCGCACGCGACCCTCGCGGTACTGCTTCCGGCTGCGGCGGGTACGCCACAGGATGTTGATATCTGTGTAAACAGGTGCTTCAGGTGTCGGTATTATACAATACTCATGTACCGGCTTACTTTAATACAATCATTAAATGATAATGACATTTTGACATAGTAATATTAAGGTACATTAGCAGATTTCAATTAATTCCAAAATGATTAAGTAATTTTTTTTAATATCATCATTCTGCTACTCTTATCACAATTACTTGGGGTCGATACAATATGCACTCTTCTTTCATAGTACATATTGTAAAAGTTATTGGCAATAGTTTTATGACCGGCCGCCTGCCAAAGGTCAACCCTCCTTTGGAATGTAATCGTTGACCAAACGGCATCAGATGAAGTTGGCCCAGGTCGTTATAAGGCTCTTAGTCGTCTTTTACAACATCCACGAGCAAAGTAAGGGTTGGCAGTATTCGTAGCCGCGTAGTATTCATAGCCACACAATTGATTTTTTTTAATATGATAAATAATATATAAATTTAAAAATTCAAATGATGACGTATGTTTCACATGTAATAGTAGATATAATTTAAGTGATTAGATGAGAATTCACGTGTTAGTTGACAATTCATTGTGAAGTTCATTACATTCATGATAACACCAGATCGGCGTACATGCCTGGAACATGTTTGGGTTGTAGTATTTGTGACTTACCATTCGGTATACCTTGATGCAACCATCATTATTTCAGCTCATTTACGTTCCACTGCCGGGCTCGAGTCTCCCCACAATAAGAGTGAAATTGACCTATACCTATACCCTACGCTGGCGCTGGTCAGACTTATTTAGGGTTTTCCTTCTCTGGTATATATGTTATCTGCATATCATATCCTATATATTATTACTTACGACATCCACGGGTATGAAAGGGAGTGGGTGTATGGTATTGTTACTCCGTCACCACACGGAAGCAGCCAAATATTATAAATTATTTTTATAGCATAGTATTTATCTTATTTTTAACTCCTTATTTATGAACTTTATAAACATACAATCAACGAACACATATTACACCCAAACTTAGACGAATCATTAGTGGATTACGTAAAAGAAAAATAAAAAAAAATGTACTGCGCGGGAATTGAATCGAAGACGTGTCGTACCTCTTTAGACTATATAGACATTAGTCAAATTATGTAGTAGTATCATCAGTATGTGTTCTTCAGCAGTTCAATGGTTCAGGTGTGACGTGACACATGTCGTCACGTCTGTGTGTACGACACACGTAGAGACACCCGCCGCGCCGCCGCGAAACTCACTTTCACCGCACACCGCACCGAGCTCACTTGTATCACGTATTTATTTACGTCTGCCAAACGTATATTTTCTTACTCTATTCCGTATAATGGCAGATTAAAAACATTATGGAAGGGTTGAGAGTAGTTTTACTGATACATTTTTTATTTAAAATTGTAACATAACAAATGCTGAATGAACTAAATGACATAAAAGAATTAATTTAGTGTATTTATGGATTTTAAATTTTGACCAGTCCACCAGTAACAGTGGCTGCTGTAATTGAAAACAAAATCAAATTAAAACGTAATAAAATTCATACAAGTTGATTAATTTCGTATACGTAATACATACATATCATCACGCCATATCCCTTGCAGGGTAGGCAGAGAGAACAGAGTGCCAGAGAACTCTATCTCTGCATACTTCACTCGCTTCCTCAACATTCATAATTCTCTTTATACACGCTAGCCGTATGAAGAGAATTATGAATGTTGAGGAAGCGAGTGAAGTATGCAGAGATAGAGTTCTCTGGCACTCTGTTCTCTCTGCCTACCCTGCAAGGGATATGGCGTGATGATATGTATGTATGTATGTAATTTTACTTTCATACTCTTTTCTGCATACCCAACTCTCGCTTCCATACAGTAATGTTGGGACAAGCACTGCGTTATGTATTGCTACACGTGCCTTCTGGCTGAGGTGGTGGCTGCCGAGAAGTTGCCCCAACGCTCCGTTCACTCTATTTCCCGCATTCACTCTTCGCTCTATATCAGTAGTGTACCTTCCATCTCGGCTAAATCCACATCCAAGATATATAAATTATACGTATATATTATATACGTAATACTATTTTAAATATCAAAAAATATTAAGAAATCGTAAAATTCAGTGATGTAGGCAGATAACATCGTTAGATAGCACCGCGACTGTACAATAAATAAACAATATATGTTATGTACCTACAACACACGCATCATATTGTTACTAATTAAAATTAGTAATGAAATGTTACGAGGACACGTGACACGATACAGTGAAGTAAGTCTTACCAACAACTATTTATTGTTCGTATTTTGATATAATTAAAACTAATTGTTCGCATTACGAAATTAATTTTGAGTCTTACTTAATGTAATAATTACCGAGATGGTTATTGATGACTCTTTCGTCTAGATTGTAACTCAACGGACTGAGGATTAGGGACCGAGGTATTCATCCGCAGTGATGTCAATAGCGTGAGAACCGCCGGGTTAGCATCTAAAGTCAAACGATCGATCCCATTGCCACTCTCAATTGACAATGTAGGATAATATTTCTGGTGATAAAGCAACATGTCTACCTTTTATCGTAGGTATATATCTTATATCGAACTGTTTAGGTAGTGGCCAGTCCAATGTCTGAAAAAGAAAGCTGATTAGAGACTTTATAATGTGGCGCCAATGTTATTCAACATTATTGATGATCCAATTAGTCCAGTAAGGGATACACAATATAATTGTGTCTGCACAGATGGCGTAGTGGTTAAGATACCTTACGTGCCAGTGGCGTGGGTTCGATTCCCACACAGGAAAATACTTTGTGACATCTACAAAGTGTTGTTCTGTGTCTGGGTGTAATTTGTCTGCATTAATTGCATGTTTGTAAAGTGCCCAAAATACAAAGATTATTTATTTCCTTAGAGCAAAGTAGTGTAGGAACAAAAATGCTAGATAATAGAATTAGAAGTGAATCTCATTTGATATAGTACAGCAACACCGTTCCCACTGTGGCACTGGGCACATGCTTGATGGTAGAACGCGTAAGGGGCTAACAGGTATCATCAGTTTTAAACATCTGCTATTTAAAATTAACACATTTTAACGACAGTAGTGTTACTTTATAATAATTTAGTTGTTTGCTGGATTTGTTTTTGACAGGTGTTAGTGTAGCCCTCGTTCGTATCGTCTGGCAGTAAGGACGGCGTGCTACACCATAATGTGCCGTATTGGCTACCCTTCACCATTCAGATTAACCACTGTTCAGAGTTCTTGCTATCGGTGCTCTCTGTTGACGAATATGTTCCTCTATAATGTACCTACATATTTTATTTCTAATCAAAATAAAATGTTTGGTATTATTGTTTAAATAAATATGTTTATGTATCTATATTGATTAAGTTATCGCTGTGTTTATATTGTAGCAATACAAAGGTACAATTAGATCGATTCAAGTACATATCGCCTGTAGCTTGACAAATCAACTGAAGCTTATTGCTTATACGGTGCGCGGGCTGTGGATAGTACAATAATAACACAACCAGTTACATATTCTTAAGTGGATCAGCTGATAGTTGTGTGGATGGAATCAGTACGATGTATGAAATAATTTTAAATATTATATAATAGAAGGAGAGAGCCGGTGGACTTTTGGCGGACATATGAAATCGTCTTATACGTATAGTACATTCATTATGTTAGTGTTTTAACGTGTTATATTAAATAACTGTGATGGTATTTTATGGAATGTAGTGCGGAGGAACTGCTGGGTGTAGTGAATATGATATAAAAGTACTTTACAAATATTTTCGTTTTCTATCAAAATTCTCAGATACCATTAACATAGTCACACCATGGCATTGTTGATGGTGACGAATTGACTTACTGACGGACAGTGACTAATGTGAAGAAACTAATGATATGAAGAAAATTATAATTAGGCACTCGCAACAATGGTCTCTAGTTGTTAATACACAACTGAGTGCCAATGGAAAAGAAAAGAAGTACCGGTGAAACGTTACAAATGTTTGCGAACTGTTTTTTTTCTGACACAGAATAATTATTGTGAATTGTAAACATTATATGTCTTGATCAAAAGAAAAATCCTGCACTAAGGAATTAATTTGCGGGGACTGTACGACCACTTGTTGGTCGGTG
Organism: Lymantria monacha; assembly: GCA_905163515.2. NCBI lineage: Eukaryota > Metazoa > Arthropoda > Insecta > Lepidoptera > Erebidae > Lymantria > Lymantria monacha. The sequence goes on along the minus strand of LR991092.1, from coordinate 33,279,684 downwards.
CAGCGGTGGACGTCGACGGTCCGTCGGTGGCGTCGGCGAGGGTGGTGGCGGCGCGGCGCGCTGCCGTCGTCTCGCGCGCAGTTCGCCGCTCGCCGCGTTAGCACGCGCCTGTCCGTCGCACGGTGATGTGCCGCCATGTCCGCGCCCGCGCCCCCGGACGAGCCCGCGTACGACGCACAACCACCAGCGACACTGTCCAGCGTCAAGTCCCAGGACTCAACGCAACATCTAATATGTAAAACACCCCTTGACATACACAAGAAACCTATCAAAGAGGAAAAAGTGAAAGACAAACAGAGTGTTAGTTCCAAGAGTGTAGAGGCAGGTAGTGATGAGCCCGCGGCCCCCGGCCGGAGGAAGCTTGTGGTGTTCTTGGGTCTGGCGCAAGTGGCGCTAGGTGCGCTGCTCGTTGGCGCCGGAGCGATGGCTGTGGTGAAGGGCGCCGCCCTGGCGCGCGTAGGCGCCGGCCTCTGGGCGGGCTGTGTGGCCGTAGTGGCCGGAGTTGTTGGAGTTTTAGCTGGCATCAATGACTGTTACGGATTGCACAGAGGAGCTAATGGGTACGTTTAATTTTTTAACTGAAAAATATAACTCGTTATCCAGATTGAACAACGAATAAACACAAAACGTTCATTTTATGTTAGAACATTTCATAAAAATACCTTTAACATATTTATTTATTTTAAATTATACAACAAACGAAGATTTATTATATTTTAATTTTAGGCTTCAGAAACAGTGTTAATATATAATAGTGTTAGCATTTATGTAGTAACATAAAACATTGCCCATAAACTCTGAAAACTAGAATTTTAAATATATTTATTAAGTGCTAGCGCCATTATCCGTGTGGTGACAGAGTAAGAATACAATTCACCACCCCCTATCCCTATCTTAGCCGTGGGTGATTGTAAGAGGCGACTAAGAGATACAAAAACGCATATAACATCTATACAAGAGAAGGAAAACTCGAAACAAAACCCTATACCAACACGTCTTACCAGCGTGGTATGGTAGGTCAATTTCCCTCCTTTTATGGAGGACGATCAAGCTCAACAGTGGGTCATATAAGAGGAGCTGAGATGATGAGATGAAGTGCCAGCGCCACAAAATACGTAAAAAAGAGGAAAAGCCGTAGAACGGTAAGATAAGATAAAATTTGACTGAAACAACTTTGGATTACATCTTCGAGAATAAACACATTATCACAATATATTAATCTGTGCCCATTATATACTAGACAATTAACATTGATAGACGTATGTATAATAGACGTTTACTAGACAAATACTATACAACTTATAATATACAAAATGTTAGTTATACAATATTAAAATATAGACGTATCGATAATTGTTGAGGTCTGCAATGCACTTCTATACAAATAAATAAAATTGTAAATAGAACAAAATGTAATTACAACATTACAAATAGACACTATTTGTAATGTTGAATTAACATTTTTTTATTAAGAGAATATATACGTATAACAATACATAAACTGGAAATATTTTTCTTATATATTTTTATCTATCTATCTGTTTGTTCTGGTTAATTGCCGAAACGGATGGAATGATTTCGATGTGACTGGCATTATAGTTGATATTACAAGTAGTTACGCTACTTTTATTCCGGAAAAAGAATTACGGTTCCAAATCTATAAAATTGTTACGATTATCTCTAAAAAAATATTTCGCATTAAGTATTTAAATAATAATGAAATTCATAAATTTATTTTTTCTTTTAATTGAAAGCAGACAAAGTAGCGGCAAAATTGCAATGGTCACTTTAATACTGAAATTGGTTATTTTGTCAACCAGGTACGTCGATATGATTGTTCAAACATGATAAAAAATTTACTAATTAAAAATTATTCGTGAACTGAAAAATAGATTACCTATCGTAATGTATTTTTCAGTTCACGAATAATTAGAATAATATGAATAATGAAAATTTAACTCTCATCTATTAGAAGCAAGTAAGTCGTTTAACTGGTGCACCCACTAAGTACTTGGAATTAATTTCTATTGAATGTGTTCAAGTTTCATTAAGCTCTTTTTAGTTTTATACAAAACCTAACCAGGCAAAAGTCCAATACATAAATTACAAATAATTAACATTATATTGTTTAACGATTCTATGTTATTAAATACTTAAGTACACATATACTTAATAATACGGTGGATTACGACATAAAAATAAAATAAACATTTGTGTAATTCATGAATAAGATATTCTGTATTGTAAATACGTTTAATTAATAAATAAGGACAGTACTCGCTCACCTGGTGATCCCTCAGCCAGGTTTTACGACTGTGTCAGGTAAGCAAATAATGTGGAGTATTCTTAACTTGTCACTACACCGAGAAGCAAAAAATAAATATCGGATATTTATTAATAGCCTCCTAGAAAATATTTTTTATAATATATATTTTAAAACAAATTTATTGAATGTAGTGATGGATTAAGAATACAATTGTCTTATCGTCCTTACATTCCCGTGGAAGTCGTAGAAATAGGCTCAGTTTACATCAGGAGAGTGATGAGTAGTGCTTGCCTGGGGAACTCATCGCACCAACTGCAATTGTCAATGCACCTGCCAAACGTGGTGGTCATGTCATTGTTTCCATTGATGAGTAAGCCTGTGACCTCGATAGTAGACTTCAATAATATGAACTCATTGGACGAATAGTTTTGAAATTATTACTATTTTTACAAAATGGTTTTATTTGTGTTTAGAAGACAACACTGTCCGTCCAACATTCTTTCCTAGCGGTGGACTTTACTAAAAGAAGCACCAATTACATCCAGATTCATTACAACAAATTGAGGATCGGACAGATTCCCATATAGGAGTCCCTAGAGTTAAACAACGGGGCCAAGCGAGGCACGGTCCTGGCAAACCGGACTTAGGCGCAGCAAGCCTGGCCCGAAGCTGGATAATTCAACCTTGACCGTTCCTATGTTCAACTTATCTCGGGCCACGATTGGCCACGTTGGGCCAAGACCGGGCAACCCAGCACCGGCCATCCTATGACGACTTAGACTTGGCCCAAAACTGGGTAACTGAAGATCGGCCATTCCTTAAATTACCCAGCTATGGGTCAAGCTTGGAAAAACCAGCTATGGCCATGCTATGGTGACTCAGACTTGGCCCAAGACTGGGTAACGGCGTCTTGGCTATGGCATTTTTTAAATTGTCAAGACTGAAGAATCTATTTTTACATAATTAAATCAAATTATGAAACAAATATTTATTTCAAATAAATAAAAAAATTAAATTACTGAAATTTAGCATTTAATATGCTTAATTATTTATAAAACTCGATTACGAAGTGAAAAATGATGTCACAAGCGGGATTCGAACCCGCGCCTATTGGGATTCCGGCCCAATCGTGCTGCCACTACACCACCGTGACTAATTGTAGGACATGCAAACGCTTGTGACATCATTTTTCACTTCGTAATCGAGTTTTATAAATAATTAAGCATATTAAATGCTAAATTTCAGTAATTTAAATAACAAGGTTGTGTCATCGTTTAATACAATTCTAACTGTAAAGTTTGAAGTATTAAGCCTATAACAATGTGTAAACATTGTCGGGTAGATAGCATACCATCACCTTAAGACGTAAATATGATATGAAGTGAAATTGGCATGTCCTACAATTAGTCACGGTGGTGTAGTGGCAGCACGATTGGGCCGGAATCCCAATAGGCGCGGGTTCGAATCCCGCTTGAAACATCATTTTTCACTTCGTAATCAAGTTTTATAAATAAAAAATTGTTTGAAAATAAAGTTTATAAATGTTCATTAAGCATTTTAAAAAAGTTCTTAACAAATGCTTTATTGACAGGTTATATGTGAGGTTATAGAATATTCAAATTTTAAGAACAATAGGGATGTTGTCATTTTTTTAAATTGATTTTATTGTAAAGATAGAGTCTATATAAACATCTCAACTTTAACAATTAAATGTGGTCCAGTTTAGGCAATTAAAGGTTAGCCAGTCTTGGCGATCAAGCATGACCTAGCTTTGGCGCTCGAGCGTGGCCCAGACTTAACAACCAAGCCTGGCACGTTGGTATTTTTCCGGCTTTATACCAGAGTAGGACCATTACTAGTATGCAGATTTGGCCCAGTCTAGATGATCAAGCATGGCGCAGAGTTGATAACCAAGCCTGGCACTATGTTATCGTTCCAGACTTATACCAATGTCGGGCCAAAATAAATATGCAGATTTGGCCTAGTCTAGATGGTCAAGCATGGCCCAGTCTTGACGATGAAACATGGGCCGGCCTTGGTGTTCAACCGTGGCCCAGTATTGACTATAAATCATGGCCCAGACTTCATAACCAAGGCTGGCACGATGTTATCATTCCAGACTTTTCCCATAATTGGGTCAAGACTGGCGTACAGACTTGGCCCAGGTCTTTACGGTACTGAATCAGGCTTGAGCCAAGTCTGGGCCCATGGTTTGATCCTGTATGGGTTAATGTCTTGCGTGGAAAACGAAGCTATAACCACTTGCACGGTAGATTGATATTTTCTCCACTGCGTCATCTGTGCAGTATAAAATTCAACTAATTATACATAACTTCTTCATTATCATCATCATCATCATCATCGTCGTAGATCTTGGCCTCCTTCGCAATACGAAAGAAATAAACCTTTTTTACCTCACTCTACAAACGTATTGATATAGGGTTTTATTTCGAGTTTTCCTTTCTTTGCATAGATATTATATACGACTGTATCCCTTAGTCGTGTTTTACGACATGGATGTCGTATGATCGTCGTCGTGTTTGTGGACAAAGAAGATAGAGGGTGATGAATTGTATTGGCATCATCACCACACAGGAAAATAACTTCTTATGTGATATTAACATCATCATTATTCATCATCATTTTACATTCAATAAAATATATTCATCATTTTACATTCAATAAAATATATTTTTAATTTTCATCATTGTTTTTTTCCGAATCAGCTCGTTATACATTGCTTTTAATATTGGTCTCCTTCTCGTTTGTAGGTGGAACATTGTCTAGGTAGATATGGTAGGCGATAAGATTTTGTTTTTAGTTATCTTTTACTTGTAGTGCGGTTATTGGTCACGTCCTTTAATCAGCTTTTAGGAAGCGAACTGTATGGTAATTTACAATGATTTGTTTTTTATTCCCTTGATAAATGAAAAACGAATTCATTCATCATCTCACCATCTCAGGTCACACACCTATGCCCCACTGTGGGGCTCGAACCTCTTCCGTAATAGAAGGAAAGTTGACCTACTATACCACACTGGTCAGACGTATTGGTATAGGGTTATGTTTCGAGTTTTCCTTCTCTTAATACTTCATTATAACTTGAATAAACTTAAATAAAAAGTATTCTTCAATAGATGTGGGTTCGAGTCCCACGTGTAATAAGCATTTTTCGTTCGCAAATAAGTTTTTAAAAAGTAATTGATAGATAGTACCTATATGTGAATTGGATGATATTCTTACGCAGCAGTATAATTAATATAATCGTTCATCAAACACAAATAGCTAAGTTGCCGTGCGGATGTTCGTGTATTACTTACAAATAAATAAAAATTCATAAAACATCTTTCGAAACCACTATCACGACAAAAAGTCCGCTACCGGTATGTAAGTCGCGGCACACTTGTACACGCCAGCGCCCGCCGTGTTATTTGGTAACCGGCGCGATGGCGCGGCGGCGACACGGGCGCACTTCCTAGCGCTCACTACTTACAAACTTCAATATTAATTATATTTTCAAGTCTTTTTTTACCTTTCAGTATTCCCTAAAGAGTAGGGTAGAGTCCGTCACCCCGGCCGGCACGGGCGGCGTGTGTCCGGATCATAGCACTCCCAAAGAAAAAAAAGGGTAGGGTAGAAGTATAGCTGTACTACTTACAACATTTTAAGTTTATGCTTGCTGTTAACGATGTATTGGCTGGGGAAACTCAATACAGGACCACGGATGTCAAGGCATCACAGCTCGGCTCAATAGCGATGGGCAGGGAATACGGTTGGTTATGGGGCCATATGCCCTTCTGTCGCTTCGGATGAAACGGATGAGGTGTGGACCTGACCATAATCTGTCAAAAATAAAGGTGAAGATCTATACAATTTTTGATTTAAACCCGTGACCTTAAGACCGACAGTCGTATAGTTGTGATATTGAACCACACAAACTGCCTTACTTACATACAGATGTATTGAATCTGTTTATACATGGCATTAGAGGAATTAGGAAATTAGATTATCCGCTTTTTTTGTGTGATAATGGAATATATACAATGGTCATCGCCTTTAGCTTTACGGTGATTATGGTAGTAATCGTATTAACGGATATAAAAATACCGCAATACACTTGTAATACAACTCAAAGCTAACTCGTCTATATAGCTTTGTATAGTAAAACAATTTCTCTAACGTGACTGAAGAGTTATGTGCCAACATTGACGCGTATACATACAGGGTGTCCCAAAATTCAACGATAAGCTGGCACCAGCAGGTGGACCTACATATGACTACTCGAGAACAGAAAAGAAAAAAATTCTACCTTGATTTTTTTTTTCATTACGACAAAAAAACCAAAATCTTTAAAAATGGACATCCTTTATTATATTATTAAGTGCTATTGCTACAGTTTTACAAGTAATTCTGTGATTTTTTTTGTATTGGCAAGGTAAGTAGCACTACTATCGATCACAACCATTAAAAATTCCAGAATATCTATAGTTTTTACACAAAAATCAATCAAAACTATGTTTTTTTCATAAATTATGTAAGATTTTGACTTTCAGCTCACTTTCACTCATCATAGTGAAAAAAAAAAGTATGGACGCTACTGTGGCAAATAGTATTAAAAATTGGCGCATCTAACTACAATTCTAAAATGGTATAACATTCTAGACAAATTAGCCACAAAAATATACTTAGGTGTACTATTTCAAAATAACAACCATATTTCGAAAATTGTTAGTGTTGATAGTAATCACTTTTACTATGTAGCCAAAATGTTTTTGTAGCAAGTTCTCAGAATTTTAATGAGACATGTGCGTAGTCCATAAGTCCATAAAATAAGTTGGACAGAGATAGAGAGATTATACGTTAGAGGGAGATAGATAGATGCTAATTGTTTAGTAACATTAATGCAGGTGGAGAAGTAATTAATGTCCTCAGCAGCACAGCAAGTCAGTATGCTCTACTTCTTTGTTTACTGCACACCGTTCTGTTTTAATTAAAGTGGCTCTGGTACTGACGACTTTTGGATTGAATTAAGTGACCTGGAAATTGACCTGACTTGGCATTATTTTAGACTGTGATTTTGTGTTTTTTTTTAAAGAAGTTTTGCCTTATTTTCAAGTGTTTAGCATTCATCATGCCGCTACCATACACAGCGTTAGAATACGCTAATATGCACCTAATTTATGGAGAATGCCGATGCAATGCCAACGCTGCTAGCAGATTATATCGAGCAAGGTACCCTAATCTTCAAAGGTATCCGGATTATCGCGTATTTATTAACGTGTATCAAGCTTTTTCGGAGGGTTGTATACCATCTGACAGGCGAAACGCTGGCAAACCTAGATCGGAACACGATGAAGAAGTTCTCAATGAAATAGAAAACGATTCAACTACCTCTGTACGTGCTGTACAAGCAGCAACGGGAATCCCAAAAAGTACTGCACATAGAATTTTAAAACGTCACGTCGTCGTGATGAAACAACCTGCAAGAAAGATGGATATTTAAATCTTCACAATCTTCATAGCTGGAACAATGAAAATCTGCACCTGGTGAGAGAAGACAATCTCAATACCAATTTAAGGTTAACCTATGGACTGGCATAATAAATGGCAAAGTGATAGGGCCCTTTGAGTTACAAGGAAACATAGATGGCAATAGTTATTTAAACTTCTTACAAAATGAGTTGCCAGGATTATTAGAAGATGTGCCCTTAAGTGATTTGCAAACCATGTGGTTTCAAAACGATGGTTGCCCAGCTCACTATGCCCGTCCTGTGCGAGAGTACTTAGACCAAGAGTACCCAGGGCGTTGGATCGGGCGACTTGGTCCTATCTTGTGGCCACCCCGTTCACCCGATCTAAATCCCCTGGACTTTTTCTATTGGGGTTGTCTAAAGGACAGAGTCTGCACAAAACCGATTGCAACCTTGGACGAGCTTCGCCATAAAATAATTCAGACTGTGGATCTACGGACTACGCATATGTCTCATTCAAATTCTGGGAACTTGCTACAAAAACATTTTGGCTACTTAGTAAAAGTGATTACTATCAACACTAACAATTTTCGAAATATGGTTGTTATTTTGAAATAGTACACCTAAGTATATTTTTGTGGCTAGTTTGCCTTGAATGTTATACCATTTTAGAATTGTAGTTAGTTGCGCCAATTTTTAATACTATTTGCCACAGTAGTGTCCATACTTTTTTTTTTCACTATGATGAGTGAAAGTGAGCTGAAAGTCAAAATCTTACATAATTTATGAAAAAAACATAGTTTTGATTGATTTTTGTGTAAAAACTATAGATATTCTGGAATTTTTAATGGTTGTGATCGATAGTAGTGCTACTTACCTTGCCAATACAAAAAAAATCACAGAATTACTTGTAAAACTGTAGCAATAGCACTTAATAATATAATAAAGGATGTCCATTTTTAAAGATTTTGGTTTTTTTGTCGTAATGAAAAAAAAAATCAAGGTAGAATTTTTTTCTTTTCTGTTCTCGAGTAGTCATATGTAGGTCCACCTGCTGGTGCCAGCTTATCGTTGAATTTTGGGACACCCTGTATATATGTACTAAACAAAGAAATTCATAACTTGAATTAGTATACATTATCACGTCGGTGCTTCGAAGTCAAGGTAGTGATGCTGGTGGACCGAACGTAGGGTGGATTATGGTATTAGAAGTGTATATCGCTTTTCTAACGCCCCAGATGGCTGGGTGGAGAAAGGACTGACCATATTTGGATAAAAATATAACTAGATTTAACGTTGGACATGCTGACTGTTTGTAGAAATATATAGCGATAATTGGAGAAGACCTCACCTGTGAACCTAAACTCATCTATTTTAAGAAAATTTAAAAAATAAAAATATTATATTTAATCCGTCGAGTTATTTGTCGGATCCTTTTTAGACGCGTTCGCGTTCCGTTCCGATTGTTGAATATAGCGTTCAATTAACTAATAATCTAAAATTGAGAACCCGTGAGCGAATCCAGTCCATTAAAAAGACCTAAAACTCGGTGCACAACATGAAAACTAGAACTATGACATTGTTAAGAATTCCTATTCAAATATTATAACAGTCAATCTTAGTTGGCAGTCTTAATGTCTAACGTTGGTTTGGTGTCAAACCAAACTAATTGGGACATAAATATGTACAATACTCATCAACATGATCGAATTATAACACGTGCCTTTTGCGAAGTCATCACCAAAGCGCTAGTCGATCAATAAAAAAAAGGAATTAAAAAAGTAAAGTTATTTGCTGATCCGTTAATAAGACTCAGGAAAAAAAAAACCATCTCTCAGCCAGTTGTTTGAAAGAAAGTGTTATAAATGTTTTTATGTTACCGAGTCAAGTTGATGTAGGTTTATTGACACCGTCACTGTGTATCTAGTTTTATGAAGCAGTTAAATACAACTTCCGCAACATATCAATATATCCTTGATGTTTAGCTTTCCTTAGTTTCCTTAATACATATCTGACATCAATTTTATATTTTAATATTTTAACTATGAATTTGTTCCCATATTAAAGGAAAATAACTTAAAAAAAAAAACTCAAAAACATGCGACTGTAATACTCATTTGTATGTTATAAATCCAAATTTGAGTCATTTATATTTGTAAGTAATTATTAATGATCCATTATTATCATCATCAAAGATACCACCATTTTTTTTTTGTGGTGGACTATGGATGCTTCTCGCCCAGCCAAATCGGTCCGGGGTGACGAAGGAGGCAGCGCGTGACTCCATAGACCCATCATGCAAACACCTCTCTTCGCCGTGCGAGCGGGCCACCAGTACCCGATCTTTGTCTTCGGTGGTCCGCCCGGCAAAGATCCACCCTGCACTAATGTAATAATCCTTGTTTTGCGGTGGAACTTTACAAACATATAATTAACGCAGACAAATTACATTCGGACGACGACAATTTGTAAATCGCACAAAGTATTGTTCTGCGTAAGAATCGAACCTACGGTACTGGCGAGGATGGTCGGTATCTTAAATACTACGCCATCTGTGCAGAAACAACACCAACCCGTTTATTGTGTTCATCCCTCACACTGTTGTTTTCTCCTACAGTATGAATGAAATTGATCAAACCTGCCACGCCGGTCAGATTTGCACGTTTCCAGTTTTCCTTTGCTTGTAGTGACATTTACATCTCTTACTTATATTTGACTATTGCAAGCAACACAAATATCAAAGAGAAGTGGACGTTACTATGTGAATTAGTCGGAGCAATGTTGCTTAACCTCACCATGACTTACACAATAATTAAACTAACAACATACCCCTTAAGTGTGCACAGTTAGGCAACACTTGTGACATTCATTAAGTTGATAACATAGTATATATTTCACAAAGTATATTAAATCATGTCCCAAGTGTTGCGCACGACGACGACATATATTCTAATATATAATGGCAATACAGGTACTAGTTATATTGAAACATCAAATGTGTTTATTACATTTTTATAGTACCGAGTATTAATGTCATTTAAAAATATAAATTATACCTATATTACGCCATATAATGTATACAAATATGTCATATTTTTCTAAGTATTACATTAAAATAATTTAAAAAGTCCTTACAAGTTATTTTCTGATTATATTTATTGATAATTTTTTTTTAATATTTTATTGCGTTTTAATTTGATTTTTTTATCAGAAAATTTATTATTGTTAATAATTAATGTTATTATATCATGTGGTGACAGTGTAGAAATAAATAATTCACCAACTATCTATCTAACCAACTTACCCACGGGTAACGTAAAACAATCTTACCCGCGGGTAAAGCAAAACACGATTAAGGGATATAATATGCATAAACATCTAGACAAGAGAAGAAAAACTTGAAATAAAACATCAGCGTGGTGTCGGAGGTGAATTTTCCTTCTATTATGGAGGAGACTCAGGCTCGTGGAACTTATAAGAGACCAGATAATAATAATAAAAAATATATAGGTACCTATTATAAAAACAGGAAACAATAAATTACGTATACGAATACGGAATGCAACCATCCTGAGAAATATCCGTCGATACGTATGCAAATTGAATCTTAACTTTAATAAAACGAACTAAAATATTTTGATTTAAATATTATTTTGTGTTAAATAAAATCAAATTTTTGCGTGATAAGTGCCGTTATAATAGTTTTTATTTTATTTCCAAAAATCTCCATCAGAAACGTCAGAAATGAATTTATATAATATTGTAGTTCGTAACATCATTAAAATATATGTTTCTGGACATTTTAAAACTTAATACACAATATTTTCTTACCTGCTATATGTATACAATTAGACACGAGCTTAGCGCATAGATGAGAGTAAAAGTGGTCTGGTATGCGCTCATCCGCCAACATTAATATCCTGTCTTCCTTCATTATTGCATTGTTCGTTATTGCTATTATTTTATGCTTGCCTGTCTGTTCTTTCGTGTAGCGCATATTGAAGTGAAAACTTCTTTAGGCGCGTTGAGCGTTTTTGGAGGGGAAAAGCTTACAGGTTCGCGTCACCGACATGCTAATGCGAATAGTATATCTATAGCTATGTGAAAACTTCTTTAGGCACGTTGAGCGTTTTTGGAGGGGAAAAACTTGTAGGTTTTTATTTTTATATAAAAATTAGAAAATTATTATTATTTCAATTAGTCTTAAGTTAATAGTTTTCACTTCTATATGTCTTCTGTTGTCTTCTATCCATACAATATGATCGTCCGGTTCATTAATCCGGGAGATTAAGAGTAATCACTGTTCAGATGTCACTGAAGGTCGTAAACTACTTTCAGTCAATTGGAAGTCGGTCATATATCTAATAATTATTGATTTTTTATAAATTCTTCAATTTGTGTCGCCAATACAAGATATAGAAAGTTATGTTGGTAATATGTGAGTATTTAGACAAGTGAAGCAGTAGGTACTGTGAACACCAACTTATATATTTAGATCATTGAATGGTTAAAGTAAATAATTTTAAATGGCAACTTATGCGAAAGTCTCTCTCGATACACACCCACAGTGTATAAAGTGCACAAGAAGTGGGTGCACCAGCTCGCTGCCATAAATCCTTCGTCGCAGGAATGTGAAATCAATCGCGTCGCGTTCCATCGTTAGACAGTTGGTAAACAAGCTCAGGTGGGCACACACCGGTGGCAGGGCTGACACACCTACAGTCAACGTTCATTACAACTATTAAACAATTAAACAACTGTGATCTGAAATAATTTGTCAAAAAGTGCGTGTGTCAGCTCCGACGCACGACTGGAGTTTACTCCTTAAGTACGATTATCAAAACAGGCGCAAAAAACTGTTCAGTGAAGTATTATCTCACGTCAGAAAGTGAAAGGTGCGCAGAATAGGTTGCGCACCAAAAACGTAACGAGGTCATTCGATCACTAGATTTTACTCCTCAATTTTTTCTCATACCGGGCGCCTTATATGAAAATCGATTCTTAAGGAGTAAACTCCAAAAAAAATTACTCTTATCTATCAACTCTGGTAGTTAGTTAGTTAGTTATAGTCTAGTAGTGGTAGTCTATTTACGTCAACTGTTGTTGGCTATGCGCCTTCAACAGGATGACATAGAATATAATGTCATTTAATACGTTTTTTTTAATGAAAACTATGGGATATAAGCAATTGGAAAATGTACAAGAACAAATCGCCATATATACGGGACGTGTGTGGTTGTCTTTAACATCAAAGGACATGAAGGCAATGTTCAATATTAAATCAAAAGACGTGGCGCCGAAAATCCGATAAGCTCCGAAGTTACCCGAATAATAACACGCGTCGTGATATTGGAACGTTTAAATTCTCAAACAATGTAATGTTTTTTTTTTATTGGAACTAACCTCATCACATATTCCCACCATTGCTACTTTTGTAGTTGGAATCCACAATTTCTCTGAGAGTCAAGGGCAACGCTTTTAATAACTTAATGGCAAAGAAAACCTGAGCAGTTGGGAAATGTAATTTATTAGATGTTTTTTTTATCATAAACAAGTTGAATACAACCCTGATACTTGTAGTGTTGCGTGTAATGTACGAGAATGATGCTGTGACCGCTACGTAGCATCGGATGCGGCGGCTTTCACCTATCTCTCGTTCGGCCACTTGTACTGGGCGCACACGCCGCGCTTATGCAACGCAATATGTTCTGCGATTATAGTAGTACATCACCATTCGAAAGGCAATCAAATCTGGTGACAATCTATCTCGTTATCAAAGCCTGTTGGATTCATTATTGTTAAATTAAAATAACGTAAAATTAAATGTCATCCTATCATTTGTAAAGTAAATAGTTTGTATGAAAACGATAATCGCAGAAACTGACAGAAAGATAGGAAAATATTTATTTTTGTATTAGATGCAATGTGTAGAGGAGAGGCCAAGTACTGTAAACAATCCAGAAATAGATATATCACACAAACGTGTAATATTCTTAAGTAAATTTTAAAATGTAATTTTTGTTCTATTTTCACTACAAAAATATTTGCTATATGGCAATATTACTGTTTAAATACCAATAGTCGATACCTATATAAAGCTTATGGACCATAATGAACTTTCACCTAACTAAAAAGAAAATTAAATATTTAGAAGAAATAGAACCTTATAATAGTAAGGTAACAAACTGCATGTCACATAGAGATGAAACATCGTTCAACTAACACTTGGGGTATTTTTTAAAAAGACTACAAGGTAGTCTTATAAATATTGTTTTGACTTTACAATCATACATTAATTTGATGCAATTTAAACTTGATTTCAGAAAAAATATTTATGCTATGTATAATTCTCCCGCATGGGCATTGATTTACAATACTTGACAGATGAGGTTCGTTAAGTATCATCGTGCCGTCAGCACAGTTCCTTCAAAGTATAATTTCATGAGCACTTAACTTGTAATTAGTCAGGTATTTATATATTGACAGAGCTTAAGCGATATGACCATTTCCACTATTTCCCTGTGCGACTAAGAAATGTGCGTGTAACGGAGCGTGCCGTGTTCCGGTGCATGCACGGCCCACGATTTATGCGTACACTGCACTTATTTTTTATATCAAAAAGTTATGCTTGAAAATATACTAGTTGTATAAAATCAAATGAAAAATAATTATTTATGACCGAAAATAAATTTACAATTACTTTAAGAGTTGATGGATGGAAAATATAATTTGTCACCACCTATATATATATAACCTTAGTTACCGAAACTACAACAATAACTAATACATATTATTAATAATATGTAACTACTGCAAAATATACAATAACAGAAAAAAAAATAACGAGTTAACGTTATAGAGAAAGTATGCAACATAATTGCAATCATACAAAGTATTTAACACAAGTACCTACAACTATTTAAGGGGTTCAACAGACATACTGTTGTTCAACATTTAACTATTTCATATACAAAAAAAAAATATACAAATATATTATTTTAACCTGGAACTGATTCAGAAAAAGCCTGAAAGTTACTTGACTGTCCAGACGTTTCGTGTCATCTGTGTTGGCGCTGATACATTAAATAACACCTTATATTTTTAACAACATTTTAAATGTTACTGCCCAGTGTATGAACCTTTACTTATACTAGATTAATGAATTACAATTTCGCATACACTGTGTGCTTAGTTAGAAAACATATAGCACAAGTAGTATGCACTCACTTCCTGTACGTGCCTGTTCGATCGCCACGCACATTGTGTATACACAGTTGTCATGTCACACTATAACTTTAATATTGTAGTAAACATTGAAAATACAATTATAGGTTTAAAAAACCCGATTACGAAGCGAAAAATGATGTCACAAGCGGGATTCGAACCTGCGCCTATTGGGATGCCGGGCCAATCGTGCTGCCACTACACCACCGTGGCTTATTGTAGGACATGCAAATTCCGCTTCGTATCATATTTACGTCTTAAGGTGACGGTATGCCATCTACCCGACAATGTTTACACATTGTTATAGGCTTAATACTTCAAACTTTGCAGTTAGAATTGTATTAAACGATGACAATAAAGCCTATAACAATGTGTAAATATTGTCGGGTAGATGGCATACCGTCACCTTAAGACGTAAATATGATACGAAGCGAAATTTGCATGTCCTACAATAAGTCACGGTGGTGTAGTGGCAGCACGATTGGGCCGGAATCCCAATAGGCGCGGGTTCGAATCCCGCTTGTGACACCATTTTTCGCTTCGTAATCGGGTTTTATAAATAATTAAGCATATTAAATGCTAAATTTCAGTAATTTCAACAATTATAGGTGTTCGATTGTTTGAGAAATTGTAATGTGAATACTTAGTAATACTTTGATGACATAACGTTGTGTTCTTACTGCGTGCGGTGACTTATTAACATACCAATCATCAACCCCCTTTCTCGCCAATGGTTGTTGTAAAAATCAATTAAGATGTATATGCAGATAACGTCTGTGTAATAGAAGAAAGGCTCGATATAAAAACTTAAACAAAGTAGTATATATATGTAAGTATTGAGATACAGTGGCTGCTACGGGCTCAATATCCAGGACAGGTCAGATGCAGGACAATTGTTAGTGCTAACCAAAATAGTTGTTTTATGAGGCCTCCAAGCACATTTACATTCATTCACCAACCTAGGGACGTCTACTGTTGTACATATGAACTGAAATGAGGATTGTTAAATGTTTACCAGAAAAGGGATGCTGTCCATTGTTCTAGTGATTCTTCAATAGGTTTCCTATGACTTTCCAGGTAAAGTAAGTGTTTTAATTGATGGTCTTTAAATAAACTTAGTACACTCGTTAAAAAAATATCGGTACGGCTAATTTTGGAACGAGAAAAAAAATATTCTGTGATCAGTGAGGTCGGACTCCTCCAGATCAATTTGATACCGAATCCCCCTAAATTATTAAGTGATTGGTGACTAGTCGACGATTGCGAACATGAGGTCCTTTTTTTTTTGTTTACGCTGTGGAAATGCTTTTGCGCACATGCCCCGCCAGTGACAGACGGGGGGGTGTGTGGGACTCGCCGACCATGAGATTGACGGCCGGAATACCCACTAAAACCTAACAGCGGTCCCTTCCGCGCTTTTACGGGATGCCGGAGAGATCGTCTATTGACATTCTATCCCCGACACCCCTACGCTTAGCCATCTGGCCACGACCAGTCAGCCGTCAAGGCGGTGGGAGGAGGTGCGCGTAGCGGCGCCTCCCTCTCCCTGGTCGCCGCCGGCGGAGCGAGTTCGCAGACGCGAGTGCTTCGCGTTCTCGCTCCGTGGCCTCCTTTGCAGAGATGACTTCCTCGCAAAAGGAGGCCATCGACGTCCAGTGCCTGTCGCTGTCAAGCATCTTGTTGATGACGGTTGACAACGACAGGTCCGCTCCAATGACCGCCGACAGGTCGCGGCGTTGAGGCCCCCAGGCGGGACATACCTCCAGGGTGAGCGAACATGAGGTCCTGCTTCACGTCTAGAATAGTTAACTTCTTCCAACCACAAACGCACGGTGTCATATAGATTGTGGTTCATAGTGCATCACATTAAATGTCTTCCTGGATCTTCTCAGTGTCGGTCGTGTCCCAAATCTGTTGTTGTATATTGCATTAATTTAAGGTAAAATGTTACATTGATAATATCTAATTGCCTGTTTATATATAATTAATGATATTGAATTGGATTTGGATTTGTACCTTCTCTTCTGTATTGTAGAAGAACTGAACACAGGTCATTGTGCTGGTCACACGGTTAGCTCCTATAGAATTTTATTTAATTTCACTTCTCTTGCGATAATGTTTTCTTACATAACTATCCGTGTGGTGACGGAGTAAGAATACAATTCACCAGCCACGTCTTACCCGCGGGTGATCGTAAGAGACGACTAAGGAATATAAAACACATATAATATCTATGCAAGAGAAGGCAAACTCGAAACAAAACTCTATACCAACACGTCTGACCAGCGTGGTATAGTAGGTTAATTTCCCTCCCATTAAGGAGGAGGCTCGAGCCCAACAGTGGGACATATACGGGCTGTGATGACGATGATGATGACATAACTTAATTATATTGTATGAACTGGTAGAGTCCTTATTTCAACTTATATATGTCCCACTGCTTGGGCTCAGCTTCTTTCACAATGGAAGCGAAATTGACCCACCATACTACGCTGATGACATGTGTTTGTATGGGGTCTTATTTCGAGTTTTCCGTTTCTTGAATAGGTGTTATATGCATATATCTCTTCGTCGTATCATAGCCACGGGCAAGCAAGGGAATGGTAAATTGTATTCTTACTGCCTCACTACACGAAAATCCAGGAGAATATACGTTTATTATTCGTTACATACAGCACGCGTGGTCAAGGAAGGGGCGGTGACATACTGTATTGTTAGTCTCTCACCACACGGGCCGTCACCGCGTGGTCTGTAACACTAGTATTTAGCAAGTAATACGACGACGCTAAACGACTCTTTGGTACATCTTGCTTTCACTAAACTGTCACTACTCGTATAAAATACTACCATAAAACGAAAGCCACAAGGTTGAATTTCAAATGAAACGGGAGGATAAATTAATTTATAGTTGAAAGGCAGGTTCTGATCAATGATGGACGGCTAAGGTCTATTGTACACGCTGTCAACTGACGAATATTTATGGTAGAAGTGACTGCGTCAATCGAAGTAGGGCTATTGTACACTCGAGACCTTTAGTCTAGCATAAAAATAGTCATATCTAAATCTAAATAAAAAATATAATATAATATGTTAAAATAATAAACAGCTGTGGGGTAGCGGCTACGAATACTACCAAACCTTACTTTGGTCGTGGATGTCGTACAAAACGACTAAGAGCTTTATAATGACCTGGGCCACCTCCATCTGATGCCGTTTGGTCAACGATTACATTTACAAGAAGAGTTGACGTGTCAGGCGGCCGGTCATAAAACTATTGCCAATAACTTTTACAATACGTACTATGAAAGAAGAGTACATATTATATCGACCCCAAGTAATTGGGATAAGAGTGAAGAAAAATGATGATGTTAAAATAATAAATAGCTAAATAATCACTTCAAGTACAGTACGGACAGAGCTGGTACAAAATAAATAATTAGCATTTTAAATGTGGGAAAGAAAGAAAGATATGCGTTTCAAGAATATGATATGCAGTAGAATGGAAGGCGTTCATATTAAAACGAGAGCATTGAGTAAGAAACAACGTGGAGAACGTAAAGTGTATCCTAACCTGGCCGGATAGCAAGATCCCGTATGCCTAGATATATTTATCTCACGCATGAAGCGTGTCGTTAGATTTCGTTTAGATTCGCCATTAGATTCGTATCAAAGTAATATTTGTTTTATTTAATCACGCTTACTCCTGTTAGATTTCTAACTGTAGTTAACAAACTCGTTGAAACGAATTTGTATTGACTGTGTGGTGAAATTTTCTAGAATTGATTTTACTTATTGTTTTGTAAACGCAAATCTGTGGAACAAGAGCGGTGCCCTGCGTAACGACGCGAAGTGACTGGCGGTGTTGTGGGTTGTGACGTCACGGCGCAGGCATACCGACAGCGTTGCGTTTATTTTTCCTAAAAACTAATGCATAACGATATTGCACCTAATGGGTTATTAAAGTTGTAAGGTTGCATTGTTGATATTTTTTGTCTGTTGCCATAAATAGGTTCATTCATCCGTGGTAGAGTACCAATTAGTAATAGCAATTTGTTTCTGCACTTCGTTAAGATGAGGTGTAAGATAGCCGCAAGGTCCCTGCTTCCGGTGGATAGGGTTATTGTTCTAGTATTAGGGAAAATCACTACGTATTTACCACCTACAGAGACTTTGCGACACAAGGGAAAAAACGTACATATTTTTTATTAAACTCAATAATTGCGATGATCGTCGGCTGTTGCATGTACGTATGAGCCAGCCGATTGATTATGGAGTGTGATCTCTAAATGAAATGTAACATTAGTTTAGTTGATGAGTTGTCGATAGTCCCCCCGGGGCCTGTCCGAGTGAGTCGCTCACACCGCGCTCACACCGGTCACTCCACTATTGACATCATAATTATACGATCTATAACGCGATACTTTCACTAACTATATATACACTATCAGCAAATAGTTTAATGTTATTGATCGAATGATTTACATTATATACCTAACCTCAATCAACTTGACTGATTTTAATATAGTTTCAAATTTACTTCTGTTCTGATTTCTGAAGGTGGGAAGATAGGGATATTTATAATAATCCTTACCTCAGCTTATATACGTTTGATTGCTGAGCGCCAGCTCTCTCCACAGCGAGAAAGAGATAGACCTACTTTAAGCACATTGGTCATACGGATTGGTGTAAAATTCTATTTCAAGTTTTCCTTCTTTTGCATGGATGTTATCTGCATATTATATCCCTTAAGTTGTCTTTCGTGATACTAGTGGGAGTAGAATTCTAAGTTTGCCATTGGAAAGTGTAGGTATCGAAACCTAAATTTGTATTTGATGAAATTTATTTATTAAACACAAAAGATATCGCACCTTCATTAAGTAACACGTACTTGCGTCGTGTGGCACTTCCTATATGTAGTCGTATACAAATAATACTTTAATCATGTTTAAGAAAAAAATAACTCGAATATATCATCATTACTGTTCTCAGTTTATTGTTAGGCGTGAGCCTTCTCTAAAATTGAAACGAAATAGGTTCACCATATCACGCTGGTAAGCTTTCATTTCAAATTTTCTTTCTGTTGTACTTATAATAACTGATTACAAGTCTTAGTTATCTAAAATTACGGGAGTGTATGAAAAGACAATTCTATTATCTTCTAGTTTAGTTAGATTAGCTATATTTTATGTGCTAAATAGCCTGTAGATATTAAAAATCTAAATATGTAATGCGTTTGTTACAGGAGCCCACTGCTAACTGCCTTCCTGGCGTTGTCACTGCTGTGTCTCGCGTGCGGGAACAGCGCCGCCGTGCTCGCCGCCACGGGCCTTCAGCGCGACACTCTGCGCCAGCCCATCTCGCTGCACAGCTTTCATGTGAGTTTAAATACTGATATATCGACACTACGATATTGGGTGGCTGCACTCTTATAGTAAGATCAACTCCTCTAAAACCAAGTACGATCGATATTACAAGTGTGGCGATTATGGAATTGGTTTCCTTGGGGAGGTTTTTGGCCAATTGCGGACGTCTGTAAATCCATTCAATGGTTAAACATTCTAGTACCTAAAAAACGGTATTAATAATGTTTAAACTACTAAGTTGTAGTGAGTGAGATCTGCTCCAGGTGGTGGGAGGGTCATCAAGATCATTGTTGGATCTAATTGAAATACGTCATTTCCTGCTTAATTTAAAAGTCATCGTTTTCTTGATCTACCCAATTTGTGAGACTATTTTACATAAACTTAGGTGTATTAAGTTAACATTATGTCAGTAATCAAGAGGGCGTGCAATCAAGCCCAAATGCGTTGACCTCCGCGCCCATAGCGCTGACCTTTACGGGCTAACTATTGAACAACTTTATCGTGTACCCACAAATATAAAGTTCTGTACAAGTTTCGAGCGAACATCACAAATGTCATGTTTGAGCAATCAATTGCGCGCTTGTATTTTGATTGTTTTATTTTATTTCATTATATTGAGCAAAACTAATAATCATTAGTTGGGTATTTATATTGTCATCAAATTACCTGATTATTTTTATATATCAGTTAGGATTTTAGCTACACGTTGATTTCATGACCTCTAGATCATATGGTTTTATTTTATTTCATGTACTCGAGTGAGATAATAAAGACAATTGATATTGGACTATTAGTTATAAAACTGAATCAAATCTCTCATAGTATGTTATTGGAATAAGTTTAAGAGGTGATCAATAAAGTCACCATATAATTTAATGCATTAAGAGAGATACATGGCGGTAAATATCATCATCATCATCACAGCCCATAAATGTCCTACAGTTGGTCTCGGGCCTCCTCCGTATTGGGAGGGAAATTTACCTACTATACCGCGCTGGTCAGACGTGTTGATATAGGGTTTTGTTTCGTGTTTTCCATCTCTCGCATAAATGTTATATGCGTTTTATATCCCTTAGTCATCTCGTACGATCACCCACGGGTAAGATAGGGGGTGGTGAATTGTATTCTTACTCCGTCACCACACGGGAGGGCGGTAAATATATAATACAATAATTATGAAATATAGAACCGGTGTCTGTCTGTTACCTGCCACTACTTTACCACGCTTAATCAATAAATCACTTCAAGAACTGAAGAATATGAGATGGGATTAAGGTATAATAAGGTATAAGGATACACAATGAGCAGCGTCTATAACTTCAATAAGCGATATTTAATAGAATTTAGAATATTTACTCAATATGTGTTTCTCCCCTCAACAACACGTCCTTATGACTGTTAAACATTAAATCTAGATTGATTAACCTTCTCTCTTTCTATTCTCTATTTCAAAATAATGTCACGCTGAACATCATTTTAATGTTGATAATAATAATTATATAATAAACATACATATCATCACGCCATGTCCTTGGCAGGGTAGGCAGAGAGAACAGAGTGCCAGAGAACTCTATCCTTGCATACTTCACTCGCTTCCTCAACATTCATCATTCTCTTCATACACGCTCGCCGGTTTCGGAGACTCTTGACTCCACCTTCCTTCAGTACATGACCGAACTAGTCTAGGTAGGTTAACCTCGGTCTCCCCAGGTACCTACATCCTTCCACTTTCGCATTGTATATCTTCTTAACCAGACGTTCGATCGGCATTCTTTTCACATGTCCGAACCATCGGAGCATTCCCTTTCGCATCTTTACACCGATACTCTCTTTCATACCTACTCGCTCCCTTACGTCGTCGTTACGAATGCGATCGATCAACCTAACTCCACAGATTTTCCGTAGAGATCGCATTTCGACCGCATTAATTTTACTTTCATACTCTTTACTGCATACCCAACTCTCGCTTCCATACAGTAATGTTGCGACAAGCACTGCGTTATGTATTGCTACACGTGTCTTCTGGCTGGTGGTGGCTACCGAGAAGTTGCCCCAACGCTCCATTCACTCTATTTCCCGCATTCACTCTTCGCTCTATATCAGTGGTGTACCTTCCATCTCGGTTAAATCCACATCCAAGATATACAAATTAAATAATAAAATTTCTGATATAATTAAGTAACAACTTCAACTATCATGTAGGCTATTAGTTCGTCTGCCACGTGCTACAATATACAGAAATACCAAAGTTACACACATTGTTATCAAAATTTAAGTCTTAATATAAACGTCTTAAGATTACACTTATGCTCCAAGTATTCGCAGCAGTGTCTCAAGACTAATTTCACACACTTAATGTGACGCCGACGCTCACTTCAAACGTTGAACAATGTCTCGGCGATCGAATGGGCTGTGCAACATTTAATTCTGTCATCACACCACTTGCAATTTGTATTATCATGTTTAGATACATCTCAAAATTAAATTTGTCTCGTTACAATAGTTCAGAATGAAACAGATTAGTCTGTATAGATTTGTTACGCCCCACTAACTGTAGCGCAACTGTTGTACAATTATCTGCTACATTATTGGTTCTCAGGGGTGTGCGAATAATTCGAACTTACGAATTATTCGTTCCGAATCGAATATTAATATTCGATTCGAAACTCAAATCGAATAATTCGAAATTTCGAATTATTCGAAAGTTCCCGAATAATTCGAAAAATTTCGAATAATTCGTAATTTTTCGAATTATTCGAAATAATTTCGAATTATTCGAAAAATTTCGAATTTTGCCGAATTATAATATTATTCGCAAATTTTTATTGTATTTTAAATTCGGAGTTTGTTATGTTCGATATTCAAATATGACATTAATAATTAATATGTATTTTGAGTTCAAATTGTGGGAACAATAGAAAATCCAATGATATTTCGATAATTCGCAAATTGTTCAAATTATTCGAAATTTTTAGAATTTTTTCGAATTATTCGAAATTTTTCGAATTATTCGAAATTTTTCGAATTATTCGATTTTTTTCGAATTATTCGAAATTTCCGAATTATTCGAAATTTTTCGAATTATTCGATTTTTTTCGAATTATTCGTCGAATTTCGAATAATTCGAATTATTCGATTCGAATTTCGAATCGAATATTAATATTCGATTCGATTCGATTCGAACGATATTCGCACACCCCTATTGGTTCTTGTTTACATTAATAGCACTCAATAAACTATGTAGTCATTGTATTCAATTAATGATAACAATTTAATGTTCAATATCGATTTATATTTAATACGTTAATCTTGGATTAATATTGTACAAGTACAATGTTATAATCTGGCTGATTGAAGAAGATTTGACACGTAGCTTGACAATTTTGACACCCAGCGTCGCAGGAATCGAGATGCGTCAACATAAGGAGTAAAGTTTAGTTAATGAGGCCAATAAAAGTGATAATATATGTCAACACGATGCAATAATACTCTCAATATATAATTAAACAAATGTGTAATGAGGTAGGCTTGTGAAACTGTACGTGACAACGATATATAGACGTGACACACACACACAGCCCCCTGTCGTGTATATATATACTACGCGATTCATCTCACACACACATTGAACTATCATTAGCTAACATCATTCAACGTAACCCAATAAACATACTAATGAATATACTATTATCGAATGGTCGAACAGTAATGTTCGTTAAGCCGAACTATTATATTGTCGAGCATTAGTTTCCGTCACATTTAGGTCTACTCCCAACACGCTGAACTAATGTGTGTTAATGACGGAAAACGTAATATGTACTAGAAATGAATTAGTGCACGATTCTTTCCAATTTCACTGCCATCATATGTAATTATCTCACATTCGTGAGAAAATCAACAGAACTATACGACGTGAACGAATGTAGTTGCCATTACATGGCTGGTTTATCAAGATCGCACATAGGATCATAGCACGTTGATAATGAAGACAGCAATGGCAATCTATATATAAGTATAATATATAAATTTCTTCTAATGGATCAACGCATAGCCTAGCATTTTTGTGTGACGTCAGCATCCGATACGAAAGAATTTTCCAAAATTCCATCCCTGAGGGGTTGAAAAAGGAAGGCAAATTTTGTATGAGATAACGTGATTCCGTAGTCCAATGTACTCATATTTTTTTTTTTAAATTTTACATATACATTTTTTAAATAGAATAGATGGGAGACGAGTTTCGTATTTCATTGAAATTCTTCCCCTAGCGAGAATAAAAAGGGGTAGGAAGTTGTTTTGGGATGATTTGTTAGTAGTTCTTATAGAATTTTTGGATTAATTCAGGTGACGTATAAATACAATGTGACGGCATCCCTTCTTTATCTGTCACAAATGTAAAATCTGGCGGAGGTGGTGTCGTTTTATTGGGTCTATTCCCACCACACATTTTCACCATTGTAATTTTTAACCAGGATCCACAATGGTCTGGATAAATGACATCGAGGTTTGACTCAAGAAGTCTCAGGCAAGGCTCTAAATTGTCTTGGTGGATACTAAGAAATTTAATTAGATAAGAAAAATAGGAGTTAATAAAATTCCACTACCCTCCTAAGTAAAGCGGGTGACATGAAGTGAAATTGTCTAATAAGGTATAAATAAGAGGAGGAGGACAATTACGTAAAGTGCAGCCGTACAGCATCACGGATACGACAGAGATCTATATGTGAGCCTTGAGATTGTAGGTATGGCAGAAACGATTAATCGCACGGAAATTTTCTTGTAGTGGTATACTAAACGTAGTGTACCGCTCCATATGTGGTTCGCAGATTTTGTAATAACTTGCCATAACTTGCCCGCCATAAACGCCGAATTTATCCTATTAAATTCCACCGTTGTCTGTTGGGTAATGAACAATTGTTATGATCAATCAAAAAAAAAAACAAACTATTAATCACAATAATCTTTATGTAAAAGTAAAGTCATCATCATCATCATGATCATCATCATCATCATCACAGCCCAGAAATGTCCCACTGTTGGGATCGGGCCTCCTCCGTATTGGGAGGGAAATTAACCTACTATACCGCGCTGGTTAGACGTGTTGGTATAGGGTTTTGTTTCGAGTTTTCCTTCTCTCTCATAGATGTTATATGCCTTTTTATATCCCTTAGTCGTCTCGTACGATCACCCACGGGTAAGATATGGGGTGGTGAATAGTATACTTAATCCGTCACCACACGGAAAAAGTGAAGTAGTACATACAAATTAGTCAACACGTGCGGCATGCCGCAGTACGCACTAAATCGAAATGTCAAATTTAACAAAAGCTGTACATTTTTATACCATGAGTCTATTCTATTTTTTTGTCATCAGCTGGTACTATAAACTTTAAAATAAGAGGTAAATTTAGAAATTTTAGAGGAACGGCCTCGCGGACCGACAGAAAAGTGAGGTAGCTAAATAACATAACTAGCTAACTCAGTAAAACGTCTATTAAATCTAAAAAGAAGAAAAGTAGAATTCATTGAAAACGATTGCAGCGCGATCTGGCAGGTTTAATTGTTATTCTAAACTATTCTTGATCTCTATCTATTCTGCTACTGGTGTATCCTTTGATCAATCATTACATTCTTAAGAGGAGTTGAAGTCACGGCGACTACCAGTCGTAAAACTAAGCCATAAACAACATCTTCTCCTGTTCTACCTTCTATATTATCAGCATCATCATCATTTTAGTTCATATACGTTCTTCTACCGAACTTTCACCACCACAACAAGAGGAATTATAACCATCAGTACCACGTCGGTTATAGGAGTCTGTACTGAGTGTTCCTGTCCTTACGTAGATGTTATTTGCATATATTATATTCTTTGATCGTCTTTTACGGCATACGTGAAAGTATTTATATATATTATACGCTATTTTATATGTATATATATATATATATATATATATATATATATATATATATATATTGTTTCCAAAAACATTTTTAAGCGTTTTATATACTCAAGTAAGTACATTTGCCCTTAAATAGAATAAAATAATACGTAGTATAGTAATAACGTACATGTATATATTTATGTGACTGTTGATGATCTCAAACAAGCGGACGTAACCAATTACAGGCCCTAGTCAAGGCCCACTGATGGGTCTCGTTCGTCACTTATTAAATAAGTACGCATTTAAGTGTACAAGTTACGAGATCTTTTTAAAGCAAAATTAAACCTTGCTTCTTCAGGAATTTATAAATATGTAATTATATCCTCGTTAGCCAATAAGCACGTCAACAGGACGCTTTGAGACGCCGATAGAGCAAAAATTGTTGAATGCCTTCCTCAAGAATTTCTTTGATGGAACATGATTAGAATGTACTCGGTTGAAGCTGATAGATTCAATTTATTTGCCATAAATAGTTTAATCTATCCATACGTCAGCCTATCTGATTGATTGATTTATTTTCAAACATCTTTATTATCATAAAAGTACTGAAAATGTTGTTATACCGACTGATACGTCGGTATAATAACATTTTCAGTACTTTTATGATAATAAAGATTACTAGTACTTTTACAGACGTCTTTATAAAAACAATATGTGAATGAGCGAGCTTAGCTTGGTATTTCCTTCTTGGTGTTTTTTGACAAATATATTTACATGTTAACGAATATTTGATAAAATAATAAAAAAATATATAAAAAATTAAAAAAGGATAAATAATAAATAAGGAAAACCACTCATCGAACCGTGCTGTCTAAATTAGACTGTTCGATTTCCCGACTAATCTATTTCTATTGTTCTCGACGGTGGCCAAATTTCCCTTCATATTCTTTATATATTTTTATGGCCTTCATTATGTATTGTTTTTGGCTGAAAATATTGATAAAATGATATTTTCTATAGATGAAACCTCAATAAGATCGATTAATTGTTTGCAAAATCTCGTGCATACAAATTTTTTTTTTGAATACGCTGGTGTTGCCGAGATTTTGAAAATATAGAAATATACAAGGATTGCTCATTTAATGATATTAGAGAGCTAGATAGTAGATAGATATAGATAGACGAGCTAAAATATAGAAATATACAAGGATTGCTCATTTAATGATATTAGAGAGCTAGATAGTAGATAGATATAGATAGACGAGCTAAAATATAGAAATATACAAGGATTGCTCATTTAATGATATTAGAGAGCTAGATAGTAGATAGATATAGATAGACGAGCTAAAATATAGAAATATACAAGGATTGCTCATTTAATGATATTAGAGAGCTAGATAGTAGATAGATATAGATAGACGAGCTAAAATATAGAAATATACAAGGATTGCTCATTTAATGATATTAGAGAGCTAGATAGTAGATAGATATAGATAGACGAGCTAAAATATAGAAATATACAAGGATTGCTCATTTAATGATATTAGAGAGCTAGATAGTAGATAGATATAGATAGACGAGCTAAAATATAGAAATATACAAGGATTGCTCATTTAATGATATTAGAGAGATAGATAGTAGATAGATATAGATAGACGAGCTAAAATATAGAAATATACAAGGATTGCTCATTTAATGATATTAGAGAGCTAGATAGTAGATAGATATAGATAGACGAGCTAAAATATAGAAATATACAAGGATTGCTCATTTAATGATATTAGAGAGCTAGATAGTAGATAGATATAGATAGACGAGCTAAAATATAGAAATATACAAGGATTGCTCATTTAATGATATTAGAGAGCTAGATAGTAGATAGATATAGATAGACGAGCTAAAATATAGAAATATACAAGGATTGCTCATTTAATGATATTAGAGAGCTAGATAGTAGATAGATATAGATAGACGAGCTAAAATATAGAAATATACAAGGATTGCTCATTTAATGATATTAGAGAGCTAGATAGTAGATAGATATAGATAGACGAGCTAAAATATAGAAATATACAAGGATTGCTCATTTAATGATATTAGAGAGCTAGATAGTAGATAGATATAGATAGACGAGCTAAAATATAGAAATATACAAGGATTGCTCATTTAATGATATTAGAGAGCTAGATAGTAGATAGATATAGATAGACGAGCTAAAATATAGAAATATACAAGGATTGCTCATTTAATGATATTAGAGAGCTAGATAGTAGATAGATATAGATAGACGAGCTAAAATATAGAAATATACAAGGATTGCTCATTTAATGATATTAGAGAGCTAGATAGTAGATAGATATAGATAGACGAGCTAAAATATAGAAATATACAAGGATTGCTCATTTAATGATATTAGAGAGCTAGATAGTAGATAGATATAGATAGACGAGCTAAAATATAGAAATATACAAGGATTGCTCATTTAATGATATTAGAGAGCTAGATAGTAGATAGATATAGATAGACGAGCTAAAATATAGAAATATACAAGGATTGCTCATTTAATGATATTAGAGAGCTAGATAGTAGATAGATATAGATAGACGAGCTAAAATATAGAAATATACAAGGATTGCTCATTTAATGATATTAGAGAGCTAGATAGTAGATAGATATAGATAGACGAGCTAAAATATAGAAATATACAAGGATTGCTCATTTAATGATATTAGAGAGCTAGATAGTAGATAGATATAGATAGACGAGCTAAAATATAGAAATATACAAGGATTGCTCATTTAATGATATTAGAGAGCTAGATAGTAGATAGATATAGATAGACGAGCTAAAATATAGAAATATACAAGGATTGCTCATTTAATGATATTAGAGAGCTAGATAGTAGATAGATATAGATAGACGAGCTAAAATATAGAAATATACAAGGATTGCTCATTTAATGATATTAGAGAGCTAGATAGTAGATAGATATAGATAGACGAGCTAAAATATAGAAATATACAAGGATTGCTCATTTAATGATATTAGAGAGCTAGATAGTAGATAGATATAGATAGACGAGCTAAAATATAGAAATATACAAGGATTGCTCATTTAATGATATTAGAGAGCTAGATAGTAGATAGATATAGATAGACGAGCTAAAATATAGAAATATACAAGGATTGCTCATTTAATGATATTAGAGAGCTAGATAGTAGATAGATATAGATAGACGAGCTAAAATATAGAAATATACAAGGATTGCTCATTTAATGATATTAGAGAGCTAGATAGTAGATAGATATAGATAGACGAGCTAAAATATAGAAATATACAAGGATTGCTCATTTAATGATATTAGAGAGCTAGATAGTAGATAGATATAGATAGACGAGCTAAAATATAGAAATATACAAGGATTGCTCATTTAATGATATTAGAGAGCTAGATAGTAGATAGATATAGATAGACGAGCTAAAATATAGAAATATACAAGCATTGCTCATTTAATGATATTAGAGAGCTAGATAGTAGATAGATATAGATAGACGAGCTAAAATATAGAAATATACAAGGATTGCTCATTTAATGATATTAGAGAGCTAGATAGTAGATAGATATAGATAGACGAGCTAAAATATAGAAATATACAAGGATTGCTCATTTAATGATATTAGAGAGCTAGATAGTAGATAGATATAGATAGACGAGCTAAAATATAGAAATATACAAGGATTGCTCATTTAATGATATTAGAGAGCTAGATAGTAGATAGATATAGATAGACGAGCTAAAATATAGAAATATACAAGGATTGCTCATTTAATGATATTAGAGAGCTAGATAGTAGATAGATATAGATAGACGAGCTAAAATATAGAAATATACAAGGATTGCTCATTTAATGATATTAGAGAGCTAGATAGTAGATAGATATAGATAGACGAGCTAAAATATAGAAATATACAAGCATTGCTCATTTAATGATATTAGAGAGCTAGATAGTAGATAGATATAGATAGACGAGCTAAAATATAGAAATATACAAGCATTGCTCATTTAATGATATTAGAGAGCTAGATAGTAGATAGATATAGATAGACGAGCTAAAATATAGAAATATACAAGGATTGCTCATTTAATGATATTAGAGAGCTAGATAGTAGATAGATATAGATAGACGAGCTAAAATATAGAAATATACAAGGATTGCTCATTTAATGATATTAGAGAGCTAGATAGTAGATAGATATAGATAGACGAGCTAAAATATAGAAATATACAAGCATTGCTCATTTAATGATATTAGAGAGCTAGATAGTAGATAGATATAGATAGACGAGCTAAAATATAGAAATATACAAGCATTGCTCATTTAATGATATTAGAGAGCTAGATAGTAGATAGATATAGATAGACGAGCTAAAATATAGAAATATACAAGGATTGCTCATTTAATGATATTAGAGAGCTAGATAGTAGATAGATATAGATAGACGAGCTAAAATATAGAAATATACAAGGATTGCTCATTTAATGATATTAGAGAGCTAGATAGTAGATAGATATAGATAGACGAGCTAAAATATAGAAATATACAAGGATTGCTCATTTAATGATATTAGAGAGCTAGATAGTAGATAGATATAGATAGACGAGCTAAAATATAGAAATATACAAGGATTGCTCATTTAATGATATTAGAGAGCTAGATAGTAGATAGATATAGATAGACGAGCTAAAATATAGAAATATACAAGGATTGCTCATTTAATGATATTAGAGAGCTAGATAGTAGATAGATATAGATAGACGAGCTAAAATATAGAAATATACAAGGATTGCTCATTTAATGATATTAGAGAGCTAGATAGTAGATAGATATAGATAGACGAGCTAAAATATAGAAATATACAAGGATTGCTCATTTAATGATATTAGAGAGCTAGATAGTAGATAGATATAGATAGACGAGCTAAAATATAGAAATATACAAGGATTGCTCATTTAATGATATTAGAGAGCTAGATAGTAGATAGATATAGATAGACGAGCTAAAATATAGAAATATACAAGGATTGCTCATTTAATGATATTAGAGAGCTAGATAGTAGATAGATATAGATAGACGAGCTAAAATATAGAAATATACAAGGATTGCTCATTTAATGATATTAGAGAGCTAGATAGTAGATAGATATAGATAGACGAGCTAAAATATAGAAATATACAAGGATTGCTCATTTAATGATATTAGAGAGCTAGATAGTAGATAGATATAGATAGACGAGCTAAAATATAGAAATATACAAGGATTGCTCATTTAATGATATTAGAGAGCTAGATAGTAGATAGATATAGATAGACGAGCTAAAATATAGAAATATACAAGGATTGCTCATTTAATGATATTAGAGAGCTAGATAGTAGATAGATATAGATAGACGAGCTAAAATATAGAAATATACAAGGATTGCTCATTTAATGATATTAGAGAGCTAGATAGTAGATAGATATAGATAGACGAGCTAAAATATAGAAATATACAAGGATTGCTCATTTAATGATATTAGAGAGCTAGATAGTAGATAGATATAGATAGACGAGCTAAAATATAGAAATATACAAGGATTGCTCATTTAATGATATTAGAGAGCTAGATAGTAGATAGATATAGATAGACGAGCTAAAATATAGAAATATACAAGGATTGCTCATTTAATGATATTAGAGAGCTAGATAGTAGATAGATATAGATAGACGAGCTAAAATATAGAAATATACAAGGATTGCTCATTTAATGATATTAGAGAGCTAGATAGTAGATAGATATAGATAGACGAGCTAAAATACTTATGATGATGACGAGATAAAATATTATATAGATTAGAGAGATTAAATACTTACATTCAAGCAACTTTTGAAGGCAAGACACTTGTGTCACTGCTGTGAAAATATATATTTATAATATTTATATTATAAGTTATCAAGCGACTTATTATTTATCGATATGGAGTTCAGCATATTCTTAATTACGCCTATTATGCTGGTAATCCTTCTGCTGACTTTCACTATCTCGTGTGAATGTTATATACTAACGTTTGTTAGCAGGCTGTGACAAAAATTTGCGCGTTTATTGCATAAAAGGACCTATTTTTCATATTGATTCGGTTTCAAAAAGTCCCTCTATAAATTGCCCAGACTATTGGGATCTATGGCGCCCAGATATCCAGCAAACTCCATTTTGAGATTTATTTGGAGAACAAAGCCGAATTGGCGAGCAAAATACTGAGCATCCTAAACAGAGCTAAGTGGTACTTCATGGTGAGAATTATTAGGATCTTTGGCGTCGAAATATCCAGTAAATCCCGGTTTGAGATTCATTTGGTTAATAAAGACAAATTAGCGAGCAAAAAGTTTGAGTATCCTAAATAAAGTTAAGTGGTAATTCACGCTGAGACCACGACTTGTCTTGTGCAAAGCACAAGTTATTCCACGCGTTGAGTTAATGCTCACATTGAGGGGCGGGCTCTTTAATGGCTTTGAGAAGTTACTTGCATTAGTACTAATATCTCCTTTCTATCATCGTATCACTCAACACCGCAGTATGATATACCCCAAACCACCTGGAAAAGACTGTCTTACGTCTTTGACTGTTTGGTTTCAGCGTTCATTTCTCCCACGCACGTGTAGGCTTTGAAATAAACTACATTCTGCGGTGTTTCTCGAGCGGTATGACATCATACGAGGTGCTCATCTTTAAACTAGATTTAAGTTGAGCACCTCACTCTCAGTTGGCAACGACTTGGCGATACACCTGGTCCTTGTTGAGCTCTATGACCAGTAGTTACCACTTATGATGGAGTGCTTGCACGTCTGTACTTGTCTGTAAAAACACGATTAAAAATCTTTAGCGTAATTTTTAAGATAGGTACTGCGACGTTGTATTTTTAATCTGTTTTCAAATTATAGCAACAAGAATCTTTCTACTGCCATTTTAAATTAATATAATAATCTGCCAGAAAGTAGGTACATATCCAATTAGTGATTTCGTAATTAAAAGTGATTTAATGAGTTTAACGTTAGCTAACTTAACAGTCGCGCAGGTGAGCGCACCGCTGTGACGTCACGCACATCATGACACCCCCCCCCCCTCTCACCTCGCGCCCTCACACCTCGCCACACTCCACTCGGCGGCAGTAACCGCCAAGAGATAGTAAACACTTAACTAATGCTCCTTACCGTTATAGAACAATGATTATAATTGTTTGGTCGGCGCGCGCGTGATGCGCTCACTTAATAGCGGTTCAATTAATATTTCCTGTTTCATTCTCTTAAATACTCTTAACACACGCCGTGTGGTGAAAAGATAACAATACAATGTGTCATCACTGATTACTTGCCTGTAAGGGTCGAAAAACCCGATAAGCGATCACCAGGGGTACAATGGGATTGTAACAGCTAAATTTAAAGACCTTGTAAAATGATGATCGACAAAGTGTCTGACAAATATGAACATTGTAGCATATCCCTCTTAGACTTTAATAAGCTTCGATAAATCTGTCCACATAACTAAAAATAATAATAACATTTATTTATCAATATTTTTATAGAGCTGCGCCTTGATCTTCTTAAAGCAAAGCCTAAGTTGTGATAACAACACCCTCATTCTGCTCTGTAGTTTTTTTATCTCATTTAATATGTGGCAGGCTTATTGCCTAATATTCGAGCTTCCTATTGATAATAATTTATCGGTGGGCAAATTCAATAGCGCGTTTTGTTCGACTGGAGTTTTATAAACGCTAGTCGTGCTTATGCCACGTAACCATTGAAGTAGTCAGAAAGAAGATAGAACTACATAATCTGTTTGTATCGACAGGATGAAATGGAGGCATGGACACCGGTTCTCACCAACATAGCGCTACTTATCATCGCAGCCGTGCACTGCATCGTGTGCATCATCAGCATCTACCACTTGTCCAAACGTATTTGTCCCTGTTTCCGACCCAAGCAGGCGTTCGACCACAATCAGTTCGACCCCAACTTTAAACCAGTGCAACAGTTTGTAGTCAGTGTTGACGATGTTAAAAAGGCCTATGATATGGAGAGAATGAAGAATCACGAGCTTTGTAAAGAGCTGGAGACGAAACTGCAGGGTGGTACCTTGAAGAAGATTAAGGTGAGTCATAAGTTCAGTTCAATAATAACGACAAATTAGTAAGGGAGACCAGTAGATCCTTGCATAAACACACTTCTAGTTGTTAGAAGTTCTTTTTTATTTCTTCAACTTTCTTCGAGTTCCATTTTTGTCAAAGGACCAGTATGGCGATGAAGTTTCACGACGCTGCTCTATCGCCCTGGACGTTCGGGTGGAGTGGGTCTAGATCACAGCCACACACACTATCACAAACAATGTTGTGTGTGTTATAAATTATTCTTTAACGTTAACTAAAATAGTAGCAGAACACGTTATATTAAAACGCATTGACAGCTTTACATGGTAGTGTTTGATGTATACTCTCACAGAGTCAACATAACGAACTGTCGTCTAAAACTCTGTCACTGAGAGAAGAAATACATACGTAATGGATTCTAATGTTTACGCGAGTATTACACATTTAAAATAAAACTACAATACTTTTACGGTTTGTATCGCGGTTGTATTTAAGTTCTCCCGTCACCATTCTCACTTTAAAGTGTTCGAATCGTCGAGAAATTAAAAATTAAATACAAACGCGATGGAATCCGTAAAAGTAGTTTTATTTCAAAAGAAATGTGTTTAGTTATGAGCTGATGATATTTTTTCAATACATGGATATTATAAATTGTATTATATTGTTTAGGAGGAGGCGGTCTACGGCAGCGCCAACAGCAAGGAGAAGCTAGTGACGCGGTGGCTAGGGCGGCACGGGACGGTGACGGCGCCCATTCCCGCCCCGCGCCACCGCGGCGTGCGCAAGCAGAGAAAACCGCCCCATGCGCCCGTAGTCTTCTTGCCTGCACATCCTGCGAGCACGGTAATAATTGATTTTACTACTAAATATATAATAGGTTTCTATCAATTAAATATTGGGCAAGTAAAGATTTTAATCACATTTTACTACTAAATTAGTAGTTCTTGGTAAATTCAATAAGTAATTTTTATTTATTAGATTGCAGAAGAATCGAATTAGTTATATTATGTATATAATCTATGTGTATTTTTGAAGGCAGGGGTGGATTTTTACAATAATTAGCGGCTAACTGAGACGTTTTTGTTGTTGAATTGAAAACCTATAACTACTATAATATAAATTGAAGTACAAATATTGCAAACATTTAGGACATCATTACTAATAAAAAAATCTAAAACTGCTTAAATAAAACATTTTACAATGAAAATAGATGAAGATTAAAGGCATCTCATTTATTATTACAAAACAAATTATAAATGCGTCGTACCCTTCGAATCGTTGCAACACCAGCGGAGGACCCTTTGTACTTCAAAACTCGTGGAGTGTTGAGTGAGAAAATTTCCTGAGAAAGTTATTATGTAGGTATATAATATAATAGTGCCTCGATCTGGACTAAAATCTAATTTGTTATTTGTTCATAAGGATAAAGGGGACAACGAAAAATGATACAAAGTTTCATCAACGCCAAGAGATTGTTTATCTGATTATTGCCAAACTATATAGAGTTAAATGTTATTCTGAATATTTTACATGGATTATTTTGAATATTTACTAAAATTTGCATCAAAACCAGTTTTGTTATGAACCATAGGCAGTATACATATTGTTTCAAGTTCATATTACTCGAAAAGTGGAGAAGACTCAATCATCACCACGTGCAGTATATATTTTTGTTTAGCATTGCGTAATGTTCATACAAAAGACTTCAACGCGTTTCGTGTTCCACTGTTTGTTAACAGTATACAGTACATATCTATGGTAACCTGTTGGTTACCATAGATATTTCAACATTGTATAGTTATAATAAATAGTAAATACGGTTACATTAACAATATTGTATATTAATCTTAACTTTTTGTTTTTTTTTTTTTTATATTAATCATTACATTGCATAAATAGTGTAGTGGTTTAAACATAGAGACTAAACGTTATATGTCGACTGTTCTGGATTCTATTTCCAAGCAGGACGGTTCTATGTTTGATCCACAATATTGTTGTAAGTACATTACTTTTCTGTTAATTGTATATATTATAAATTTCCCTGTGACTTAAGGATCTATGCTTTAGCGGAAAATGTAGTCTTTTACAAAAAAATATACTTCAGAGAAATACTTTGGGCATACATTTATTTATGGTATATTCCATAAATAATCATTATGTTTGTGAGTCGATACTATAACATTTTATCTCAATGTGTGTTGTCAAAGTCGTGAGTTATGTAAGATGAAGCTGTGCGGTCGGTGCGTGCGTAAGGTCCGGTGCGGCCGAGGGGTCACGGGTTGAGTCGACTAGCTCGCTCACAGTCACGACCGAAATTTATATAATTATAGTTTGTCAGTGATTTTTAATAGCTCATACTTATTGATTGGGTATATTAAACTTATCGGTGCTGTTAAATATATTATATATTGTTTAATACTGTATTTGTATGTATGTACCAATCAGTTGTAGTTTTTTCTTCTACATATGTTGTGTAATTTCTTTTAAAGACAAACATTCTGTGCTAAAAGAAATAATTTTTATATTACAGGGGATTTTACTAACATATAATTAATGTAGATTGTGGTAGAACTGCAGGCACGGCTGTAGACAGAAAACTATCAACAGTGCACTGGTGACAGTTCTCTGTCTATAGCCGTGGGCGGGCCCGTCCAGGGTAGCACTACACTCTCGCAAAACAAGAAATGGACTTGCTATTGCACTTTGTTCGGTGAGAGAGAGAGAGAGAGAGAGAGAGCGAGAGAATCAGAAGCCCAACTTTCTGTGTGTTTGAGTTTTAATTGGTAGGCAGCGCCAGAGCTATCCCCCCAGTATTGCGGTGGTCCATGGGCGGCAGTAACACCTACCATCAAGTGTTCTGTTTGCTGGTTGGCCGCCATAAGAAATAAAAAAAAATACAAATTACAACCAGACTTAGAATAAAAAATTGTGAAAAACAAAAGCAAAGTAAAGTTCTGCGTGGAAATCGATCTCGCGACACATAGCGCGGTAGACGGTTGTTTTAATCGTTAAGCCTTCTGTGCATTCTATATGTCCCACTGTAGAGCACATAGTTAGCAGGTGGATTGATGATCGTAGCTACTGTATTGCTACTCATTTCAAGTTTTTACGACTTTGATAGACAAGCGATTGAGATAGAGAATAATAGAGAGTTTCTGAATGGTGAGTGAGAAAGAATACAGTTCACCACCTGTGGAAGTCATAACATCTAGCGGTCATCAAATCACATAATTCTTGTGAGGAGGGCACTTACATGTAGTCAATTAAATATTGTTCCCTTTGATATTAATATAATAAATAATCTGCCATCGAACGGTGGCTGCTTATATTACGTGTGAGCTTACCCGGGAAGCAAACCGGCTACTATTTTTGAAGACAAAAAATGATGCTCGTGCAATTGGGTGTGTCTGTGAGTGGTGCTGTAGAGGCGCGGTATGCGGAACGGATCATATAACGTGACAGGTTTGAGCCGACATGTTGTTAGTTCGATATACGATGTATAAAAACTTTTGTGTTGAGTGTTAACGTGGCGGTGGGGCGTTACAGGTAGGACATATGTAATATATCGATATTAGGTTACTTCCGAAGCAAATTGATTATTAAGATACCCATCGCATCAGTGTCACGGGTTTGATTACCACGCATAACAATGTATTATGTGATCCACAAATTGTTTTTTTCAGATTAGGTTAAGTTAGGCTAATAGTGGTAGGACCACGCTGTTGACAGTTCTCTGTGTACAGCTGCGGGCCGGTCCATCCAGGGTAGTACCACAACAGGTGCTGGTCGTCGATGGCCTCCTTTTGCGAGGCCATCATGAAAAGGAAGGAGGCCGCGGAGCGGGAACGCGAGGAGGAAGGGGGGAGCGAACCGGGGAGGAGGAGGCGCCGTTATGCGCACCTCCTCCCACCGCCTTGAGGGACGATAGGACGTAGCCAGAAGGCCAAGCGTGGGGGTGCCGGGGATCGAATGTCAGTAGACGATCTCTCCGGCTCGCATTAAAAGCGCGGCAAGGGCCGCTGTGGTTTTAGTGGGTATTCCGGTCGGGTTCCAGCTGGCCGGTGAGTCCCACACTCCCCCTCGTCTGTCACCGGCGGGGAATAGCGCACAAATGCGTTTCCACAGCGATAAAAAAAAAGGGTAGTACCAGAATCTCGCAGAAGATCAACGTCCGAGTAATGGCAATGTGCTATTGCGCTTCGTTCGGTGAGCAAGAGAGCCGGAAGCCCAACTGGGTGGGTTTGGGGATTTTATTGGTAGGTAGCGGCCTAGCTATACCCTTAGTATTGTAAAGGTAGTAGGTAGGTAGGTAGATAGGTAGTAGTAGTAGTAGTAGTAGGTCAGTAACACTTACCGTCAGGTGTGCTGCTTGCTCGTTCATCAGCAATATAAAAGTGTGTATAATTTGTATGAGACAATTCTATGTTTGTAAAGTTTACTGTAATACAAGCAAACCAAGGATTATTTTCATAGTGCAGTCATAAAAATACTTTGTAATTGTAAAATTAGTATAAATACATTTAATATAATATTAGCATTGTTCAGTAAAATATTGAAACTGTACGAAGTGTTCGAACGGGTATTCTGTTTAATATAAATTGAGATAACACCAAGTCTAACATCTGTGTCACTCAAACATAATCATATGTCACGACACAGTTAATTATATATTCAGGTCAAATATAACCAAATACCTGTTTTTCAAGAAGGGCGATAAAACGCTCTTAAAGAATTACAGACCCATCTCACTCCTGAGCCACGTGTACAAATTGTTTTCAAGAGTCATTACGAACCGACTCGCGTGCAAGCTAGACGACTTCCAGCCGCCCGAACAAGCCGGTTGCCGAAAAGTTTATAGTATCATAGACCACATCCACACGCTACGCCAGATTATATAGAAGACCGAGGAGTATAATCGACCTCTGTGTCTAGCGTTTGTGGACTATGAGAAAGCCTTTGATTCTGTCGAAACTTGGGCAGTGCTGCAGTCCCTTCAGAGGTGCCAAATTGACTATCGATATATCGAAGTGCTGAAGTGTTTGTATAAAGACGCTACTATGTCAGTCCGCATCCAGGATAAGAGTACGAAACCGATCCAGCTGCAGAAAGACGTGAGACAGGGAGACGTTATCTCTCCGAAACTGTTCACCACTGCGCTGGAAGATGTCTTCAAGCTCTTAGACTGGACCGGACTCGGCATCAACATCAATGGCGAATACATCACTCACCTTCGATTCGCAGATGATATCGTAGTCATGGCAGAATCCCTGGAGAACCTTGGCACCATGCTCAATGACCTCAGCAAGGTCTCCCAACTAGTAGGGCTGCAAATGAACATGGACAAGACGAAAATCATGTCTAATGCCCATGTCATTTCTGTACTGGTCCTGGTTGGGAATGCGATTCTCGAAGTTGTCGATCACTATGTTTACCTAGGACAAACAGTCCAATTAAGTAGATCCAATTTCGAGAAAGAGGTCAGCCGACGAATCCAACTCGGCTGGGCAGCGTTCGGGAAACTTAGGAGGATCTTCTCGTCTAATATTCCGCAGTGTCTGAAAACAAAGGTTTATAACCAGTGTGTGTTACCAGCGATGACTTACGGCATTGAAACGTGGTCTCTAAATGTCGGCCTCATAAAAAGGCTCAAAGTCGCTCAGCGTGCTATGGAGAGGGCTATGCTCGGTATTTCTCTACGTGATAAAATCCGAAATACGGAAAGCCGTAGAAGAACGGGTGTAACCGACATAGCCCTAAGGATTAGCACGTTGAAGTGGCAATGGGCAGGCCACATCGCTCGACGAACCGACAACCGTTGGGGAAAAAAGGTTCTCGAGTGGCGACCACGAATCGGACGACGCAGCGTAGGACGACCCCCCACTCGGTGGACTGATGACCTCATCAAGGTCGCAGGAAACCGTTGGATGCAGGTGGCACAGGACCGTTATAGATGGCATTCTCGTGGGGAGGCCTATGTCCAACAGTGGACGTTTACGGGCTGATGGATGGATGGATGGATAACCAAATAATATTTTAACTGGTTATTTATATCAGCCGTTAACTAATATACAATTATTACTTGTTTATAGACTTCCATTGATTTGTGAGCCGTAGTGACAACAAACAGCCCAGATAAGTGTACTTTGTATATGAATTATTTAAAATAATTTATTTACTAAAATTCTTGTGAAGGCTTCATCATCTCAGCTCATATATATCCCAGTGTTAGGTTCGAGCCTCCTCCGTAATGGAAGGGAAATTGACCTACTAAACCACGCTGGGCAAATGGGTTGGTGTAGGGTTTTGTTTCAAGTAGCTTTGCATAGCTTTATATACATTTTATATCCTTTAATCGTCTCTGACGATGACCCACAGTGCATTGTATTCTTACTCCCACACCACACGAACGCACACTACACCTGTTATTTATTAAGAAAAATCATGAAATAAAGATAGACGAAGCAGTGATATATAGATATTTTATACACGTATACTATTATAAAATTATGCAATATTGCTATCTGATTACTTAACTCATTACAGAAACGTTGTCGGTTAAGATTATGCTCATAATGTTCAGGAATTAAACAATTAAAATTACGGCACTTGCCGTCCGAATTATCGACGTCATTAGTGAGCGAGCCGTTCAGACGCTAACACCGGAACTAAGTTCAACTGTAAACGAAGCGTATCGTATACTGGCACATTATGCGAATGCTTTCTAAGTAATAATAGACGCATCAACAACTGGCCACTCAATAATCTAATAGGCAAATATGTGTCTTATCATAAAATAGAGAATGCGTAGGAAAAGCTTTTCAGTGATTTAACAATATGTAAATAATTTGTGACGAGCCGAAACACGTGTCTAATTAACGATCAAAGTTCTGCTGTAGCGTTATGGAGACTAGTCATCACACTATTTATCCTCTCTTGTACATCTTTTTGTTTTAAGACTTGCGGTTATATCGTGTTTTTGTTTAATTCTACAAAATTCATTGGTTCTCTTTCCAATTCTTTATTTTAAGATAATAAATATTATTAGTGTATCGCCTAATTTAATAAATTTCATTTTTCCCCTTTTCTTTATTGGTTTTGGATTGTCATCTGTTGCAACAACAATAGTTAATTATAATTCATCTAATCTAAGAAGTGCATTTTGACGTTTTGCATTTTTTAATACACAATAACCTTGGTCAAACGTATACACATGATTGTAAACACTAAATCTGAAATTTTAAACAACTATTAAGTTATTTGCATAATTAACATTGCGGGTGACTTTCTTGTACAATAATCTAATGTTGAAACTCGTAAAACTAATTTAAAATAAAAATTACATGGTAAATAGTAATTGTTAATGAGGACCTAACAATGTCACGTCATCACGTTCTATACAGTAGTGCTTGACAATTTCCAATTCACGAATATCTAAACAATCGGTAACAATATTAGAATAATACAATTAATCGAATAGAGATTTTGACAGAGATGGCCATTTCGACACTTCGATTGATGAGGAAATAATTATTAATGTTCGCGACGCTGATAATTCAAGTAATAGTAGTAATTCTTAATAAATA
The DNA here is from genome assembly GCA_905163515.2 of Lymantria monacha. Classification (NCBI taxonomy): domain Eukaryota; kingdom Metazoa; phylum Arthropoda; class Insecta; order Lepidoptera; family Erebidae; genus Lymantria; species Lymantria monacha. Next base: position 33,237,719 of record LR991092.1, on the reverse strand, counting down.
GCCATTTTCAAATCCAGTTTTTGTTTTTAATTAACCTAATCCTACTAAATATGATGAATAGATTCTATGCTGAAATAATTAAATTTGTTTAGTACTAATTTAGCACTTAATTTATTCATCACCTTTTTGAAAAATAAAAAATAAACCGATTTTTAATTATAAAGAATCAATATCGATTTCTCAGTAAGATCGGATATTTTCGATAGCGATTATTTGGTTCTCATACCTAGACAACTTACTCAGACAGCTGTCAAAGTGCACTTCTTAGATTAGACAGACTATAGTTTGCTTAAATTTGATTTCGTTATAATTTTAATTTCAAGGATATTTCATATAAGGTCTCTTAGTGTTGAGATCAATTTCAATGAGTGGTTAGATAATATTCTAGTTAAATAATTTACTTAAAAATGTTCCTTAAATTGAAAGGTAATAGAACAACCCGCAGACAGTAATTTCAGCTATTCTATCTTTTATTTGGACGTTGACGCAAAGACATAATGTTTTAAATATTCTGTTATTTCATATTTATTTAAACATCGCTCTACACTACGTTACAAAAATGCCACTAAAATTATTTAATATAACTAAAACACTTTTATATTCAATAATAAATGGCTGCAACTGCCATTGCTGCTGCATTTTTACGCTCCCGCTTGAACTTTTATTGCTTGAATGAATAGCTTAGAACTGTGGAATATTAAAAACTATATCTACTGGAAATGAATAATTATAGAATGGTATTGTCGTTGTAAATAAATTACAGTTATTACTTAAAGTTGGTTCATCGATTCTACCTGAAATTCTTTTTATTAGAGAAAGACTTCAAACATCCTCCGAGAAGCCGATTCTGTGTCTCCGAATATATCATATAAAGTTATTCACAAGTCAGTATATAGGTATAAGGTACTTGTTTCATCTGCTGTCTGTTTGAGAGCGCTCAGCGCTCACCCACAGTTGGGGTAAAATTGTCATAGCCACCTGCGAACAACTAACACACCAAAAAAAAATTGCTGTGAAATATGGGATGAGAGTGAGATAAGGTATGTTATCCCCTTTCCTTACAATAACTCGCACATTAGATTTCACAGTGATTCTAGAATATTTCAGTGAGAAAAATCTCCAATTATTGAAATAGCGGTGTCGCTATCAAAAAATAACACTCAAACGCAATGCCGCACCCAACTCGAGCGTAAGATACGATTAGCACTTTTTGTCATGTGTAATCATTAATGTTGACAAATAATTTGATACATTTTAAATTATAAAATAACAGCTGTCGACAAGGTTTCAGTAACGTAAATTATAAAATAACAGCTGTCGACAAGGTTTCAGTAACGTAAATTATAAAATAACAGCTGTCGACAAGGTTTCAGTAACGTAAATTATAAAATAACAGCTGTCGACAAGGTTTCAGTAACGTAAATTATAAAATAACAGCTGTCGACAAGGTTTCAGTAACGTAAATTATAAAATAACAGCTGTCGACAAGGTTTCAGTAACGTAAATTATAAAATAACAGCTGTCGACAAGGTTTCAGTAACGTAAATTATAAAATAACAGCTGTCGACAAGGTTTCAGTAACGTAAATTACTTAGTCTTAATCGTTATTTTATATTAGGAATTTATCAGTCAGTATATGATATTTTTTAATAACAATTTAATATGAATCTGTTATTACGGCAGTTATTATGACAACAATACGTATTAATTGAGTAGTTGTTACTATACATGGTCACAGCTTGACTCCTTTATATTGTCTTATTGTTTTTGTCGACACATGAGCTAATTAATAGAAAACAGTCTGATAACATTGAACAGAGTTTAATGTTGTAGTACGTTCAAATCAACAAATTATTCAGCTTTATTAAAACAATATAGATTGTCTCGTTAGGTAACATACTATAGACATGTTGATGTGAAACATTCTCTTGGTATTTACGTGACTACGACGTTACATTAAATTTGATATTTAAATCATTATTATTACACATTTCATAAAGTTTATTTTGGGTTTTGTTATTTCGATGTTTTGAATACTTTCATCACCTCAAACGTCCCGTCAACGTGCTGGGCTCGAGACTCTTCCAGAATAGAAAGGTAATCCTTAAATAATACAGTGATCAGACGCGGTGGTTTTATTTGAATTTTCTTTCTTTTGCATAGATGTCATATGCACTTTTAATTCCTTAATCCTCTATCACAACACCAATGAGCCCCAGGCGGTGGTGCAATGTATTCTGACTCCGTCACCGCTGTGATAATCCGTCAGTCAATATATTCTGTACAGGAGGACCTCCGTAATAGAACTAGACGAGTATTTGTATTAAGTAAAATATATTCATATTGAATTTGGACTGGATTTTTTTCCATATTTCCATCGTAAAGCGTCAACACATTTCCGCTGCACTATGGAGTCAATGTTATTTACATTTTAACATCGCTTAATAAAGTCGGAATTTAATCATCCGTGAATTTGAATCAATGAATGTGTTTATATGGACAGAATTTGTGCTAACGATGATCGATTAATAATTCTAGCCCTAGTATGATAAGCGACGGGATAAAAGAAAATAGAATGTCTGAGGGATCACTAAAATAATACACAGCAGCTCTCTACTGGGCAACTTACAATAAGCCCTAGAATGAATGATCGATGTGGCTATTCTATGGAGGACGACTTCGTCCAACTGTGGGCGGTGATACACTAAATAATGATGACAGATGCTTATAGTCTGAAATATCTAATCTTATCCTTAGCTTAATATTTAATTGATAGTGATTCGCGCTTTACATGCTACTATAGTTCGACAAGTAGCTACCTTATTATAGTTACATATGTTTTTGTACACGTATCGTGTTTATAGTGAGTGAACATGAATGAGAACTCGCTCCCTTAGCCACCTTACGCATAAAAAATAATTAGTCTTATAATGTATAAGGCAATAGTAGTTGTATATAGCGAGGTATGACTGTGAAGTATTCGCGTGTATCTATGAGAGCGGAACGAACACAAAAAGCGCGCCGCTACACAGCCTCACGGCGCCGCGGGCCGGCGTACCCGCGCACCGGCACACCGCAGTGAGCCGCCTTCATTGGAGCACTCAATAATCGTTATTGATCGTATAATTAACATCGATAATTGTGATCGTTTACACGTACATACATACGTACATCTAGGCAACCTATCGACGTACTTTACACCTGAACCTTTTTATAAATTGGATGTAATTAGTAAATAGCCACGATTTGATTGGTTGCCTATTGTCCTGGTAATTTCTCAAACATCATCATCATCATCATCTCGGCTGATATGTACCTGCTTATATGTACCTATATATTCTTTAGTCGTCTTTTACAACTTCCAGGCAAGTAAGTGGGTAATTAATATATATATATATATATATATATATATATATATATATATATATATATATATATATATATATATATATATCCCCTTATTATATTATAACTCCGCCACCACACGGATAGAGCCGATTTTTAATAATTCCACGTGTAAACATAATGACAGGTTAATGACACTTTGTGTTCATGGATTTTGTATACGTGTAATTCATATTTGTTAGGTATATAGTTTTTTTGTTTATAATAATAATTGAATTACCCATGATGACCACAGTATTTCAATCGAATATATTATCAGCTGAATATATTCCAGTCTGATATAATTATTAAATTATAGAAATTAATTTGTAGATAATATTTGACTTGTTCATAATAATTATCAAGCCGTTGCACGTTGGCGTAAATTGGGCGCCGACAACCAAATTTACGACTCTTCAGGGAAAATTGGCAGAAGATACACGTAACCCATACATAATTATCATTTTAACTTGCATTACGATGCATGTGAATGCTAACAAAATTATTCAATATAACATAATAAAACACTACAGCATTGAATATAATTTAAGGACATTTTAAATGTCATTTTACGTTCCCGCCAAACTCTTGTAAATAGTAGTAATGTATAATGTTACCAACAAAATAACATGTGCGTTTTCCCGCGATTGTCGTTAAATTTAATAACACAAACACAATACTTAGTAACGTCGTGACACGCAACATTAGTTGTTCAACACGTGAGAACTGATTATGTAAATTCACTCGTATTGTTAAATTATATATTATAATATTTGCACATCGCTCGTTTTACACAATTTAAAAATTTACACGAGGTTGTTTAGTCACTAGTTGAATAAACTATTTCATGCAATAAGTCTATTGGCAGATTATGAATTTTAATTGTGCATCGAAAAAAAAAAGATAAGCCATTTCCATCCAAGATCTATGAGCCTAAATACGTCTACTATTTGGCATAGGATTCTGCTAGATGGTTTAAAAAGTGTAATCGCCACGTTAACAGGCGGCTTGGCGATGGCAGGAGTAGGTTTTCCAGTAAATTTCTGCTGTTCCCGGTGATCCCTCATCTAGTTTTTACGATTTCCAATCGAATCCAGGAGATCTATTATATTCTTCACGACGGCGATAGTCACAGATACTTAATATTGTGCTACGTAAAACCAAAACCGCCGAACGAACCCCTGGTTAAGAAGATATACAATGCGAAAGTGGAAGGATGTAGGTACCGAGGGAGACCGAGACTAACCTACCTAGACCAGATCGGTCATGTACTGAAGGAAGGTGGAGTCAAGAGTCTCCGAAACCGGCGAGCGTGTATGAAGAGAATTATGAATGTTGAGGAAGCGAGTGAAGTATGCAGAGATAGAGTTCTCTGGCACTCTGTTCTCTCTGCCTACCCTGCAAGGGATATGGCGTGATGATATGTATGTATGTATGTATGTATGTATGTAAAACCAAAACCACAAATTTGAATTCAATATATCATTACAAACACTAAGCGATGTGCTCAATCATAGCCACAGATATGCATATATATTACATTTAATTTTACTAATAAACATAAAATCATATAAACCTAGTAACACACAAAATATTCTAATCAGAATTCTGACCCAGATAATTTCTTATTTCAAAGCCAAACTCAATCAAAGCCGGCAGTTTGATTTGTTGGCCGCTAATATTAATTTACTTTTTAAACCTCATATCGATGTTTCCCCATTTACATAACCAGTAACAAGTCACATTTAAATATAAAGTGGATAACAAATTTGCAGTACTGGCAACATATTTTGAAATGTTTTTTTTTTTTGCCGTAAGAAAAGTGTGATCCTTTTATGAAGGCTTTATCGTTTGAAGTGACAACAATTAAAATGTTCCTTTTCTTTATTGGAAAGATTATTGTTCATGATTTTGGAATTTTACTTTAGAGGATCTTGAATTTTAGACATATACTAGGAAAATTGCAGTTTTTTTATTGCTTGTGGTGGCCATACGAGCAAGCAGCACACCTGATGGTAAGTGTCACTGCCGCCCATCGATCTCTGCAATACCAAGGGTATAGCTAGGCTGCTGCCTACCAATAAAACGCCAAACCCACCTAGTTGAGCTTCCTGCTCTCTCGCACACCGAACGAAGCGCAATAGCACATAACCATTACTCAGACGTCGATCTTCTGCGAGAGTGTGGTACTATCCCGGACGGACCGGCCCGCGGCTATGAACAGAGAACTGTACACAGCGTGGTCCTAACACTATTAAAACTTATTTTATTTTATGTTGTTTATATTCTCCTTCAAATTAAATTTTTACATAAAATTGTGCGGCAAACTAGTACAGATGTATTAAAAGAGCAATTGGATTTTGCAGTGATATTAACTATATTTGTACCTTGATATTAAAAGCTGTCCATTATGAAATATGTTTATTTCTGAGTAATAGTATGTGCAGAAGTTTGAGGTAAGCTTGTCATTTCAGGTGATCAGATGTTGCTTGATAATGGGAAGGGTATGGAGGAATTTGTGGAATTCTACCCACACCCAAAAATATATGAAGAACTATAGCAAAATTTAGAAAAAAGAAAGGTTGAGGTTATCTGGAAGAAATCGCAATATGTGATAAAACCGCCTTATTGTACCACCGTCAAGTAATCACTAATAGTGTGCAATAAACAGTTATTGTATTGTAAAATCTGTTCCCATGAATTTTAAACATTTAGTAAAGTTTGGTTCTAGTGTCCGTGACCGTGTTGTTATTTACTCGTTCGCTCTCAACATCTACGAGTATGACTGTTTACAAACTATTTATTACTCAAATACACTCCACGAACAAATGGCGGTATATAATAAAATTTGTTATTTTAGATATGTATATTTGCAAGACTTGAAGAAATTCATTTAGGTAGGTAGGTAACAGACTTTTTTTTTCTTTTTATTGAATCTGACAATGGAGCCGTCAGTTTAAAACAATTTTCTTCACAACTTATAGAACAGTATTGCAATTTATCATATAGAGCAGCATATTCATAGTCCATGGTTCTGTCAATAAATCAAGTCGTTACCATTATTTGGATGCTGATAACCAAATTAATGTTACTTTAGGGAGTTTTGGCAGAATATGAAAATACACGTAAACCACTGTTATATCATATTCACTATACTTTAGCATTATTTGTGTTACATTACCTAAAATATCAGCTAAACTATTTAAAATAACATTATAAAACGCTAAAGTACTAAACAAAATTTTCACATTCTTACTAAATTTTCCTTATATTTAGTTACATTGACATAATATGTATTTCTTATTAATTTATTGTAATACATACATACATACATATCATCACACCATATCCCTTGCAGGGTAGGCAGAGAGCAGAGTACTAGAGAACTCTATCCTTGCATACTTCACTCGCTTCCTCAACATTCATAATGCTCTTCATACACGCTCGTCGGCTTCGGAGACTCTTGACTCCACCTTCCTTCAGTACTTAACCAATCTGGTCTAGGTAGGTTAGTCTCGGTCTCCGCCGGTACCTACATCCTTCCACTTTCGCATTGTATATATTCTTAACCAGACGTTCGTTCGGCATTCTTTCCACATGTCCGAACCATCGGAGCATTCCCTTTCGCATCTTTACACCAATACTCTCTTTCATGCCTACTCGCTCTCTTACATCATCGTTACGAATGCGATTTATTGTAATCATTCTGTATTAAAAAGCATTTGTACTGATGTTATAAATTATTATAATATTATTCTATATCATTTTAATAAAATATTTTAAAAATTCTTTTGTAACGATATGTCATGACACGTGAAGCCGAGATATAAATATAATTTATTAGACAGTATCGGGCACGATATGTTTAATAACATGAAGTATGACAACGCAATTTCATTATACTTAATAATTCTAACTACATATAATATTATAAACGACAAACTATTTTTTCTCAGTTTGCTTTGACGTTTTAACTGCATAACCGAGCATCATAAAATTAAAAGGATATATACTTCAAATTATTGAAATTTTTAGCATTTAATATGCTTAATTATTTATAAATACCCGATACGAAACGAAAAATATAGGAAGGATATATACTTTCCATTAAAAAAGAAATTATTGCTACCATGGAATAGAAAAATAATTTTCTGGTTGTTATTTGTCATTACGAGTCTGACTAGTTGGTGTAATTTGCTAATACATTCGCGTCTGACGCCTGAGGCAATATACAATGTTGTAAATGTTGCTAAAAGATCCTTCGTTGTGTTAAACAATTTCAGAACAGTTGGTATTTACAAACTTTAATAAAACAAAAAGATAATTAATTATCATGTACGTACAATTACGCAATTTGAAAGTGATAATATCCGTTTATATTAGGTATATGTATTCACATCGCATTGTTATATTACCTAGAGCTTTTAATTTATATCATATTAATTCACTAATGAGCGTGAATTATTGCGTCGTTTGTATTATGTGGTTTATGGCAATGTCATTCTGACTATGAAGTCCCAGTTAGCGTAATCCGAGTGGGAAACATTCGAGGGAGAGCGGGCAATCCCATACCCTGTCGTATAGTACCTATATATCGTCTATTAAGCGGACCATCGTTGTTGATTTCTTGTATTTAATAGTCCGCTAAAAGGTGTAAAATGACCTCTGCTTGCAAATACTCTATCCATATATCGTACCAGTAGTATTAACTACCGCTAATATAGGGCAATAATAACAGTAGATAAACCGAGCTATTTATTATTAATATAGGATTTATTACATCATTATCATCTACGCTTGTACAATCGTCTACTTGGCGTACCCAAGCCTTCTTTAAAAATGGTAGGCACTTTCGAGTTTTCCTTCTCTTGTACTGATATTATATTACATGCACATTATATCTCATAGTTGATTTTTACAATTCTTACACAAGACAATTCTTGATGCGATTTGTAAATGATTGGTCTATGATATATACATTAATTGTAAATTTTTCAAGTCATCATGAAACATATTCTTTTGAAATTAAAACTGGACTAGATGTAGCGATAAAACAGACGATAGCAGTCAAACTTTTGCATTGGAGTGAAAATGTTTAATTATTCATAAATTATAAAACTGTGTTTATTATTCATTTGTTTACATAACTTTATGAAAGAGGAAAGAGTGTATGTTTTAATCTTCTCTGAAACCCGAAGACAAGTGAAACACGGCACACAAACTACCAGACACAATATTCTTTCTCACCATTTACGTTCATATAAAAATATTATTAAAACAAAATGTCAATGATCTCCCTTAAAAAAGATTCACATCAAATTTTTTGAAGGTTTAGTGTTCTCATGTTTAGTGTTCGTTGCGACAACAGTGCGAGAGCAACGTCCACCCTTGGCCGCATACCGCGACGGCCGACACAACTCCATGAGACAGGTGCGGCCCGACAGCCTCGCCAATAGATCACCAATAAATAAACACTCAGACACTTCATATATATGACTGATACATTTTTCGTATATTACACGCACGTATTTGTGTAACGATTCCTACAAACTTTTTGTAACAAGAGATGACCATTTGAACTCCTTGCAATATTCGCTCTCACTAGTTTTGAACTACTTCAAATCGTCGCGTTGAATTAAATTGATTTTACATATTTGTTAAAGATTGTTGATAATAAAAAAGACAAGCAAGTTTGTTCCATTACTAGGATAAGTTGAAAATTTTCTTTCTTTTTTAAGATAAATTGAAAATTTTCTCTCCTTTCTAAGATAAATTTAAAATTTTCTATTCTTTCCGTTTCAATAATATTGTGACACATAAAGTTAAATAATAAATTATAATTTTAAAAAGTAAATACTGTTATTTCACAATGATTTATACTGTAAAGTGAACAGTAAATCATTATTTCAAACAAATTTAATGATTTATGTTGTTGAATAAAAATATTTTTATTTCGCGTTTGTATTTAATACTTACTTTCCCGGCGTTCATCATGTACCATAACATATAAAGTGTTCTAAATCAAATAAAAACGCGATAAAATTAGTAAAAATAGTTTAATATGATATAATAAATAATTGTATGAACTGTACGTTGTGTGCATTGCCCTGACAATCATACAAAACACGTGCAAAACGCACGCACTCACTATTAAAACAATTATATCCCGGATGCGAGTACGCCAGTCCCGTCTATACATTTAAAATTATACTTTACATTATTGAATTAGGGTAAGTTTTACTTTGACGCTGATCGATCGTTACCATAGTAATTGGAGCGAAAATGAATGAAAGAAATTGTGAATGATTTATGAAAAATGCGCGCGATGTACTTGTGTCAGTAGCGGCTGTACTATAAAGGAAGATAGCAGGAAAATAGTTTTATTTAAGTAGAAAATTTGAGTCGGTATCACCACAGTATTTTTTCTCGAAAAATAATCGGGTAATGTACGCAATTGACGTAGGAAATTGAATACCAGTACCATTCATGGACATAACTTGATAACATCAGCGGCAATGCAATCCAAGCAAACCAACCCGCTTATCAAGCGTCGCGATAACAACTCTATCCTCATGTGGTTATATCATGTGGTCTATGCCCAACGTTGAAGCTTGATAAACTGATCTGGCTAATGTGTATGTGTCTGATTAAATATTTTAATATAACATATTTCTCTTTTCCTCAGTAGAGTTACTATATGATTCCTATCCTAAGTAATATAGGGGTTAAAATGATGGTGAAATTAACCTAGTGTATACGTATAGGGTGCTCTGGTGACGATCACTTCACAATGAAACTCTTTGTTCTGGTGTAACAAACAATGCTGGTTTTATTTTGTGCAACGCCATCTAGTGATACTAGAACTAGTGTAATAGAACTTGAAGTTAATTACAAGCGTGGACAGGTGGATCTAAAGCTAGTACATCATACAGACCTAGTACATCAAGATAGCTCGACGAGTTGACATATAATTATATTTCTGACTATATCGCGCCAATATCATAAGTAGTGATAAAGTCTAAAAGGCCTAGATAGATTAATTAATTATTCATTACTTTGCATTGCAGACTGAGATTATAATCGGAGTGAAATACTCTAATAGCTTGGTTAATTGCATTCAGTTTGTGAAAGATACTAATGGCTAACAGTGTAACATATTTGAGTTGAGAAGATTAGATATTTTGTTTTAAGTTTGGGTGTAATTTGTGTCCGTTAATAGCGTCTTTATATAATAATTCGCAATGTATTCGTTCCTTAGAATACGTCTAACCCTCCCTTTTTTTCGACACCGTGTCGAAGTGCGCTTAGATTACAGAAGCTAATAAAAAAGTAGACTTTCAAAACTGTCCTAGATTTTATTACTAATTTTTTTTTAACAAATACAAAGATAAAATACAAAAATTATATTATTTTTAATAAAAAATCAAAATAACTAGCAAACAATCGGCAACGTAGTTTATTGACAAAGAATTATTTTTAATTATGCGGAAGCGATATTAACAAAAATATTTAAACTATGTAGTAATATTTTTTAATAAATTCCGTAAAATTAGTTTCATTTTATACAGTAGGTAAGAGTCCGCGCTTAAATACTGCTGCTGTAGAATATTGCACAAATATTAAATAGATTAATTTTGTAAATTATTACACTATTCTTGTCTGTGCTCGTATAAGACAACTAAAGGACATGCTGTAAGCATATAACATCTATGCAATAGAAGGAAAACTCGAAATAAAATTCTATAATGATTTGTAATGTTTACGCGAGTATTACACATTTGAAATAAAACTATTTTACGGATTCTATCGCGTTTGTATTTGATTTTTAATTTCCCGACGTTTCGAACACTTTACTGTGATCATGGTCACTGGAGGAGTGTCCACCACTTACATGTATCCACACTTTACAGCTTTCATGAACCAAGTCACCATGAACGCTGTAAAATGGTCGAAACATCGGAAAATTAAAAACCAAATACAAATGCGATAGAATCCCTAAAAATAGTATTATTTCAAATAAAATACTACACCAAACCGTCTACTCAGCGTGTATTATTAAGGGAAATGCCCCTTCTATTGTAAAAAAGCAGCAGAATATATATAAGCTGAGATGATAATGATAAGATATCATTACATATAAAAAATAATATACATACATAATATACATATAAAAAGCTTTGGTCTGCATTATCATTCGAGTTTAGATTAAAATTATTTTGTATAATTATGTATGCGGACATCACATAGACAATATAGAAGACCACTTAGTACAGAGTGCACATAAATCTTATTACCATAGACTAAATAAATGTTCGAGTGCGAGTGCAGACCGCCTGTCCGTCATCCAGCGGACCACCATCAGCATAAATACATACAAATCAGTTATTATATGTTAAAATATAAAGGGCTACTTTCCAAAACATTTGCAAGTATAATATACAGTTTTAATTTTGTCGTATGCTTTCTAAATTCTTGAAATACAATAGATGTGAAAGAGAAGACAAACTTCAAACTGTTAATTTGCAGTTTTACTAAGAGCTGTAGAAATTGAAATTAACAGTTTGTGAAAAACTCTATATCTCCGTGTATTATTCAGCTCTTTCAGACTTTAAAATTAATATAGTAATTACTATAAAAACTCTGATAAAGATATACTATAAAATTAATTTCAAAGTCAAAAATTTTATTAATATGTTTAAATTTTATTAAATTTTCTTTTAGGATTTCCTGATGATATTGTTATTGAAATAAAACAAATAAATAACTTTACATTAATAATAAATTGTGCTTCTAACTTTTATTGAACAATATTTTTTATACGTCACGTCTTTATTCCGCGTAAGTATAAACAGAGCGGTTTTATTTTGAAATAATGTTCTGCAAGAGGAAGAGAGACCATAGGTAATAATAATCATCAACCGTAGCATTCTCTAAGTGATTCAAAAGACTTGGCTACAACTTACAATGTATTCCATTCTTCTTTTAGAGAGATAAAACGAATATTGCACCGAATTGAACCGAAACCGTGGTACTGCTTACTTATCTATTCTCTCAGGAAAAATATTTGTGCGATACAGAAAGTGCGAGTGTCAGTCAATAGTCACTTATTGTCAATAATTATAATAATCATTGACGTGAAGTAACAGTCGATGGGCAACACAAACGCGTCAATTACAAAACTTTCTCCATTCATGGAGAAACCACACAATTATACGTGTCAGTTAAACCGTAGCTGTCTGCGACTCATGCGTTCAGTTCGCTACTGAATAAATACTTTCTTTTAAATCTATCTGTTATTGAAGATGTCCTTGTCATCCCGCTATTTAACAGTCATGGATTATTTATATCTTGTACCAGCTTAAATTATAGAAAAAAAATTAAAAAATATTGCTAATCTAATAAAAATGAAGATAATTAAATATATGTATATACCATAGACTTTTGGCGGGAATCTGATAACGCCATGTGGTGGTTTTATATTATATTCAAGGTCTTAGTGTTTTAATGTGTTATATTAAATAATTTTGATGGCATTTTATGTAATGTGATGCGACGCAACTGCTGGGATGTAGTTAATATGATATAAAAGTGCTTTGCAACGTTTTCGTTTTCCATCAAAACGCCCAAAAGATACCATTAACAGTGTGGCCATAGCCATGTTGATGGCGACGATTTGACTTACTGAAGTACAATGACTAAGATGAAGAGACTAAAGACGTGAAGAAAATTATAACTCGACACTGGTTCGTATAGCTGATTGCCAATACAGAAAAAGAAGAAGATATACCATACTCTAACTTAAGATTTCATGTTCATTTGATGACAGGGTAAGTACAGCAATTTAGCGCCTTTCTTGAATGTGACTTTAGTAAAAGAGAACTAAGAGATATGATATTGTACAAGAGAAGGGCAACTTAATTCAAATCGATCGATAAAATCTTATTTATACCAATGCAATCAACATGGAACACTAGACTACACTAGATTTCACTTTGCCTTTAATCCCAGCAGTGGGACGTGTATGATCTGAAATGAAGGTGACGGTTAATCAACTTAAAATGTTATTATGAAGTATAACTATATAATTAAATTAATCCAATAGTTGATGAGAATATGCGATAAGAAATTTGTCTAACTTTTTTTATATAAAATACTTACTAATACATGTATACCATATGTATTAGTAACTATTAGTTCCAGTGTGATGCAATACAATACGACCCACTCTATAATATATGTCATTCTCGAAATATAATAAAACTTGTATGACTGGAGCAGATGCCACAAGTGGCTTGCGATCACGAGTTAACTACTAGAGCAGCCATCACATAATTACATAATAATAAAATTACATGAAAATATTTGTCATCATCATCATCATCATCATTTTCCTACTCTTATCCCAATTACTTGGGGTCGATACAATATGTACTCTTTTTTTTCATAGTAGGTACATATTGTAAAAGTTATCGGCAATAGTTTTATGACCGGCCGCCTGCCAAACGTCAACCCTCCTTGAGAATACATAAAAATACTTGTATTGGAAAATATAACATATTTCTATATGGGTTAATTAAAATTAGAAAACTGGGACTTTATCAGCAATAAAAATGACTCTTCAATATCTTACTAATAGCAGGTCAAAGGTGGCCAGTTTGAAGGTAAGCCACTGAGGTCTCGAGGTCAGGTCGTCGGCGCACTCGTTTGATACAATGTGTGTTAATTGATGCTTATTTAGCAGAATTAATATACTATAAACTTAATATACGTTAATATATTAAATTAACAACATCTGTTAAAGCTTTCTACTACGTATAATTGACAGACATTTTTAAATTTTAATTTGCGCAATTAAATTCTCAATTATGTTTGATGCATCAATATAGATATTGTAAATACCTATATAGTTGCTAAATTTAATTATAAAAAAAGACGTAATTACAAATTTAACAATTTTTTTTGATAATTGGCTATCGGTTGTTCCAACTCCGCCTAAACCTCCCGGGCTGGTGGATAGAACGGTGTAGAACCACATAACTTGCCATACACGTATCGCCTCATTGCCATTTGGGCGGGTCACCGGCGAGATTAAACAATTAAGGGTTTAATTTAGCTTTATAATTTAACTTTAGCTAAGTAGATCTTCATTAGAAATTAATTTTAATTTTAAGTGGCAAAGGGCCGGGTGATTACACATATTATTAGTCTCTCATCGCAGGCAACTTGTCTATTTATGTCATCAGCCGTAATTATTTTTTAATATTTCATAATTTAATTTAGTAGAAAGTTAACATGCCAAGCATTTAAAAAATTAAAACATTATGCAATATTTTTTTTAAATTTGTTTTATAAATATCAAAATTACATTTAATTAATTACGTTTAAACACACTAGACATCAACGTAATTATAATCAGAACGTATCTAGTATTAACAAACCTAAAATCTACAGTTCACTTTAACTAGGATTATTGGCATTGTGTTCAATTTTCGATCTCTCGTAGTGAGCTTTGTGGGCTCGGTTCTCTCGTCGATCAAAAACTCGTATTAACGAACTAATAAGGTGAGATCAGTTAATTATGTGGCGTCTTTAAATTTCATTATAATCCTTGTCATGACGAACAAAGAGCAATAGATGAAGAAAACTGAGTTTTTTCCCCATAGGAGTATATTTATCCTCCGGACAGAAAAGATTCTATATTATTTTAAGAAACTGACAACTTGCATCAAAAATAATGATCTATCGTTCGATCTAAAATTAACAAACTCGCGTTAGTATTTGTAGTATATATGTATAAATATACTAAGTATATACTAAGAGCTGTGGGCTACGAATACTACCAACCCTTACTTTGCTCGTGGATGTCGTATAAAACGACTAAGAGCCTTATAATGGCCTGGGCCAATTCCATCTGACGCCGTTGTGTCAACAATTACATTCCCAAGTAGGGTTGACGTCTGGCAGGCGGTCGGTCATAAAACTATTGCCAATAACTTTTACAATATGTACTATGAAAGAAGAGTACCTACATATTGTATCGACCCCAAGTAATTGGGATAAGAGTAGAAGAACGATGATTAAACTACTTAGTTTCTTGGATTCGAATCCTAGGGATATTTAGCTTCTCTAACTTATTATTTTAATTGGAAACAAACGTACATTTCATGTGAGTAATTACCAGTTAGACCTAAGTGGCTCCCCGGTCGCCATTTGTACAGTCTAGAATTTAACTTAATAACACGTGTTTTTTTTAAACCCCACAATAAGGAATAAATCCTTGTATTTCGAGGATTTTACAGTTTAAATAACGGGCACAAGTTTCAACCAGATTCAGAACAATCATTAACAGATTGCCCGAGGTATTGTCCTGTGTGGATAGAACACACTCTGCATTAGAGAGAACCCCCGATACAAACACTTAAATCTGTCATCATCCCATAGTTTTTTCATATCTATTGATAGGATCATTGTACAATGTATGAGGTACTGTTACATCATTGTTTATTATTGACAATAACGTGTCGATAAAAAGTACAATAAAGCAAAAACATAAGTGACGCAACACACCTGTGCTCACCGCTCTGTGAGCGAAGGTGACAGGGTACGTTGACATTTGAAAGGGCTCACACACTTATATGTGTTAATTGCACCTCAATACTTAGCAGTGAAAATGTACAACGTGTAAATAATATTTTAGCTATACGACGAATAAATATTTAGTAAAATGTGAACTAAAGTATAAAACGTATATAACATCTATGCAAGAGAAGGAAAACTCGAAACAAAATCCAATACCAACACGTCTGACCAGCGCGGTATAGTAGGTCAATTGCCCACAGATTATGGAGCAAGCTCGAGCCCAACAGTGGGACATATATGAGTTGAGATTATGATGATGATGATGAACCAAAATATGCAAGAATAACGTAATAGTTGAAAACCTTTAAAATTGAATCATTAGTTTAAAAGATTACCTGATAAACATAGTTTTGTGTGGAATATTATTTAACTTATATACATGTTGTCATTTTATAATATATAGATATGCTATATGAATGAATTCCTGTTATACGTCATCATCGTTCTACTCTTATCCTAATTGCACAAATATCTTAAATATCCCAACGTTTAAATATTCATGGTGTAAATCTATCTTTGTGAAAAAAAACATATTAATCTATCTCTGTGAAAAAAAAAAAACATATTTGAGTGAAATACAAAGCAATAAAAATAAAAAACTTAGAATCAGTATCATTGATGTTCATACTTGAACAGAATTTATAATCTGTGCAAGCTTAGAGTAATTCAATAAATTATACGCTCTATAAACTGCTAAAGTATTCAACATTTTTTACAAGTGCTTTAAATACAAGCTAAGAAAATGTTAGGATATTTTTTAATCATTTTATTACGTCTCTTGTTTTATTCTGGTATTATATTCATACATACATAATATATATTATAAAACTGAAGCCTTAGGTAGATTGCAGTTGTTCAGACAGCATCTCCATACAACTAACATAAAGTTACCTAACATCTTTTTAAAATTCTCAACAAATCTACAAAACGTGATAAGGCAAAAATTTGTTTATGTAAAGGAAACTCTTTCAATCGTGTTTGTTGCGTTAGATGACATTATAGATCATATGTGAAACGTGCTTCTTCAGGAAGTTAACACTTTCACGACGTAAACTCGTATGTTACGACTATTAACATTATATTTTCAACTTGAACAATTTACATAAAACTTACAACATCTGAATGCACTGTGTATATAGTTAGCAATACAAAATCACACAAAACATACGTAATTTATATCAATAATGTCCACAAAAGCCCTCAATTATTTACATAACTCGTGTCTATCGCACTCACTGTACATTTAACTGCAAATCATTGCCGTGACTAAAACTATTTATTTTGCGTAACTACTAATTGAATGCGGAACAAATGGCGCTATTTGAATATTTTGACATAACCGTACGCTGCCATCTTGAAATGATGGCCATCTTGATTACTTGCAACGGTACGTTTAATTTAAACAATAAAAATGTATTATTGTTAACTTAATCGTTACACTAACTTAATTATACTATCACCACTTCTCTATTTAGACGTGTTAAAACATCATACAAGACACCAACAAGCCAAACTTTCATATAACGTGGTTGCTATACATTGGCACTAGATTGAGCTGCCAAAAATAAAATAATTTATAATAAGTTTAAAATATATTTGGACAATATTTATCCAATTATGATATCGATGGTAATGCATCTAGAATGGGCCTTTTTGGGCGACGTTTGAATGTCTTCCCTTTACAGAGTGCGAGTAGTCACAGATTAATAACTAAATGTATTTACATCTGACGGATGTACGTCAGAGTTAGACAATAGAGAATGAATCCATACACCATCTATTATATTCTTATTCGTTGTATTTTCCTGTAGTAAACGAGTAAGAAAACATTTTAGCTGCAATCTTCCTTCCTCCGAGGCTGTGGTAAGGAATGACTAGAGACGCAAACTCGCTATTTTCTGTATGTTTTATTTTAATTAATTCATACTATGAATGAATTCACATGAATGCATACAAAGAATTCTTAATGCCGTTTATTTTAAATATAACATAATATACATAATTGAGGCACGTTTATAATACTGTTATAAATAAACAGCTTCAGTATACAATTTCACCAAAGTGCGCGTATTCAGTGAATATAGTTATTATTTTTTTCGTAACGATAAATTGAACGCGTAGCAAATGGCGCCATTTCTATTGTCATAACTATTCGGCGCCATATTGCAGCTACCATCTTGATTTTTAAATTGATAGAAGGCTATGTTTAATTTTAAACAATAAAAACGCCTGCCTATTGTTTTAAACGTTAGATTGTAATTTTATTGCGGGTCCGTTCTAGTTCCCGTAAATTTTGTCATTTACCTTCATATTTTTATTGTTTAGTCGAAGAATTTTGAACGTTAACTAATAAAATGAATAGTGTGGTATCTTGATGTTGGCGAGTAGATATTGTGACATACTTTTATTTGTTTTAGTGTAAATAGTGGGTAAAGCGTGTGTAAAAGATTTGTAAGATAACACTTTTATTTCGTTTTATCTTGTACATCTTTAATTAAAACTTTAAATTATTCTCACAAGTAAAATTTGTGTAGAAAATGGAACATTCTCTGTTAATTATATGTACAAAGATAACTTACTTTATACTATAACACTCTTAGTCATACGATATCGATGAAATGTTGATAATATATTACGCTTCTACCTATCTTTTAGGAGATAGAGTCGCGAGACTAAAAATAATTTAATTATATATATATATATATATATATATATATATATATATATATATATATATATATATATATATATATATATATATATATATATATATATATATACATATATATAATTAGTTGTGTTAGATGTTTTCCTTTTTTCTTCTTCTTATATATTGGCAATCAGCTACTTATACGAGCTATTGGTGCCAGCATCGAGTTATAATTTTCTTCACATCTTTAGTCGTTTCATGTTAATCATTATCCGCCAGTAAGTCAAGTCATCGCCATCAACAGTGCTATGGCCACACTTTTAATAGTATCTTCTGCGAATATTGGTGGAAAACGGAAACGTTGTAAAGCACTTTTATATCATATTTACTACATTCCAATAATTGCTTTGCATTTCATTACATAAAATGCCATCAAAATTATTTAATATAACACGCAAAAACACTAAGATATTAAATATTATATTCAATCAAGATCATCACAGGACGTTTTCAGATGCCCGCCAAAAGCGCCCCTTAGATGTTTATTAATTGAAATTAATCTTTTTTTTTATTTTCAATGATATCATATTTTAAGTTCTGGTAATAAATCAGTGAAAACTATTTACAACTCCAGCAACTAGCAGTAGTTTTAGTGTGATAGATAAAAATTAAAAAAAACCTTTGTTTTAGCTTTTGTTGCTCTAATAAAAACTTGCATATTATTTTTTCTTATAGATAATTTAAAGGTATATTTTTTCATCTTAATACAGATATAGGTACTTAATGATTAGTGATAAAAGGCAATTGTAACAACTCATACGGTACTATCTACTCCTTTTTTTCAGCCTTTAACGACCTATACCGGGCATAATGTCGTCTCCATTGTGGAATGCAAAGTGGTCTACTGTACCACATGAATCAGACAGGTTGGTAGAGGGTTTAAATTAAAACTTTCTCACATTTCTTGGAAGATATGATACATGAATTGTTATATTCGCGAAAAAGATGTATTGTTGCCTCGTTACCACACGAATACTGCTTATCTGATAGATTGTAATCGCGTGTTACGAAAAGTCGAAGTAATTTGAATATAAAAAGTTGCTGTCACTTAACTTTCAATATATCTTAAATCTAAATTAGTTATTTTTTAATAGATTTTATATGCATGCGTATCCGAATATACATAGAGAGTAATGCCTTTTATTAATTACTATAATATTACATAACAATTATATCCATATGGTTGGATCACGCGATGGTGCATTCATACCCGAGTTATTTCCTCGCAGGGTCGGGGGGAGCTCTGACGATGTCACCTGACCACTTTCAGTTTCAACCGCAGCGAGAGTGCCCCAACCTGTTTCCGTATGTTTATGAGAACATTTCATGGATGTCTCAATGGGAAAGCATAATGAAAACGGTTACTTAATTAGGGAAATTTAATGACTTCTTGGTTCGCCTTCTTATAGAGATTAAAACTTGATGCCAATGTAAAATTTATTATTTATTTTATATGATTCGACTGTACAAATGGTATATTGGTTAAGATACTGACCGCATTCCTGGGCCACTTTTATTCACCTTCTCCTACGACTTTTAAGATGTCGGTCCCACCGACGGGTAAGGGTAATAATAGGTAGGTATTGTTAAATACTGGGATACGACTTTAGGTGTAGGTATTAGGTTGTGTTGGATCCGAAGTCGTTAGAAGTTTTAATTTTGCTTTACTAAAATTATGCCTAAAATTTTGTTAATTATTTTTGTATTTTGTTACAGGTAAGCCTTAATCAATCTTTTAAGAACACACAAACTGACGTCTGGTGTTTTTGTAAGTATGGTTTACGAGTATTATAATTTCATATTTTGTCACGATTTAAGTCGCGGAATTACTGTCTTTTATGGTGGATGATACTGAATTGATTTTATTTGAAAGACTTACAGACCTCTGTAATGCAAATGTTAATGGCCAATGTGATGCTAGAGTATGGTGGTGCATGTTGGGTACCCCTCGTGATAAGCATTAATGAGTAATTCAATGCGAAAGTATTATTAAATTAAATAAATAAAAAAATAGGTACCACAAATGTATCAAAAATATTTCGGTTAATCGATACTTAGGAATAGCACAACCTACCTTCTACAGTAAACTATTTCTATTTCGTGTCCAGTTTCAAAGTAATAATTTTATCAGGTACGTTTGAAGATTGTACCTTTAAAATATAGACTAAGTTTCCAGCTAGTGGCCCTCATCAGACCTTCGGCGTACACTGTTGGACGTTGGCCTGCCTCATTAGACACATAGTTTTGTGGGGATAGTGCACTAATCATATTATATTTCATCATCATCGCTTGATAGATCAGCGATTAGCCACTCTCCTAGTGAGATCCTTAGTCGATTTTTATTATGCCCATGAGCAAACAAATCGTAGCCATAATTAGTCCAGCACGTAACTATATTTAAATATCTTCTATATCTATGAAATAGTTGATTTGAACTACACAATGTCATCTCACAATAGTATTTATCACTCGTATTGCAATCACAGAGCAAGTCAACAGAAATGCTACAATTACAAGTGTATTTACACAAACGTACACGTTTGCGCAAACTTACGCTAACCGCAGGCGCCCGCGTTCCCCCCTCCCACCTCACTCGGACGAGATTGCAGATATTGTACCGATAAATTAGATATCATTATTTCGTCATTAACCATAGACATGATTGTCATTGAAGGTGTAATAAACTTTATGAAACATTTATACACATTTAAAGATAAATGTCAAAATAGAAACAATAATTATTTGGACAGTAACTTATAGGGAAATTATCCGCGTAATAAGAGTTTACAGCAAATAGCTGTATGTATGTGTTTGTAACACAAACATTACAAACTATTGTAGTATATATATATATATATATATATATATATATATATATATATCTACAAAAAACCAAAACTAATTCATATACACGGGCCCCTATCGGGGCGCAATAGAACCGTACATATGAATGCGAAAACAGTGCACCGGGAGTGGGCAGTCAGAATTATTAACTGCACAAGAAACTGTATGGCTCCTCCGTAGTTGAGACATCAGTGTTGAAGATATTTTGCTGATTCTTTATCATCATCTTATCAGTTCAACCCACATATGTACCACTGTTAGCCTCGGGCCTCCCCCATAATGGGAGGGAAATTGACCTACTATACCGCGCTAGTCATGCTATAGAGTTTTATTTCGAGATTCTTTCTCTTGCGTTCTCTTGTCTCTTAATTGTATCTTATGATGTTCACGGATAAGTGAGGGGGGTGGTGAGTGGTACTGTTATTTCGTTACCACACGGAAATGGCACTACAATTATATGAAGTATTACTAATTACATCTGTAGTTGAACATGCTGGGCGACATATGTCCCGCGCTTGTGCAACACCATCGTGTCGACTTCATTGTCGGATGCAAGTATACGCAACTACTATAAAACATTGGGAACTGCTCTAACCGACATTTGTCAACAGATTGGCTGTCGCTACAGTTAGTTACTTGTATAAGTGTTATTGCAATAACGAATAAAAATCACTCTTTATACAAGATAATACTCGACTACTTTCTACCTTTTGGGAGTGGTAATGGCATCTATTCTTAAATAGTGAAGGATCCCTTAATTTAGTGCCCTCTTCGTGTACATATACTATACATATGTATATCATATGAAAGCAAATTATATCACTGTAAGAGAAGGAAGTCGTGTAATCACAGACCTTAAGTCCTAAAGTCAGCTACAAACTCAGCTAAAGTAATTCAGGAGTTTGAGCAGTAGTGTTTTCTTGGAAAAATTATATCACCATTGTGCTTGCTATATAACTACCAACTTGTTATAAACAAGAGAAGGTAATCTCGTAAACAAAACAACTTTATGATCTTTTTATCTACTTGTTTAGTATTGTAATACATACATACATACCATCACGCCATGTCCCAGCCAGAGAGAACAGAGTGCCAGAGAACTCTATCCTTGCATACTTCACTCGCTTCCTCAACATTTATAATTCTCTTCATACACGCTCGCCGGTTTCGGAGACTCTTGACTCCACCTTCCTTCAGTACATGACCGATCTGGTTGGCTTGTTCGTTTTATTTGGTTGTTTTATTTTAGTTTCAACTATGTAACCACGATTACATACTGGGAACAAAATTATTATCATATGACTCGTCTCTTAACTAATAATGATTAAACGCAATAAAAATTGTAATATCATTTTTTATTTATTTAATACTTTTTGGCAATTTTGTTTTGCAACTGGCTCGTGCGCACCATCTGTGGATCATGATGATGATGACGATGTTGAAATATAATCAAACCGAAAGATATTTTTTTAAAACCAACGGTTCAGCAATTAAACTAATGTTAGATTGGCTATACAACTAAATAATGTCTTAGAGTTGAAAGGTTACATCGACCAGTGTTCACTATATGATAATGCACTTTATCTCTTATATATAACATTGATTTTACAACACTTATATTTACTTTTAAGACTGATCAATATTATTTGATAAATTTTAAATAAAAATGTCAATAATTTGAATACTATTATTAATATAACTGTACGTGTGTAAAATGTTACAAGTTTTAAAACTAGGCCGTTTGTTTATAGAACCACGCCGACTAGGCTGTACGGTGTTTCCAAAGCCTATAGACTGTGAACCGGTCTATGATTTAATTAGTATATTTGATTTATTTTTAACACACTTTGAATTCGAGTCAACTTAACTTATTTGCCGTCAATTGCTGAAGTTATTATCGTTCAAGCTCCAACACGTATTAATTTGATTAGATGTTATTTTGTTATAACAGCCCCGACTTTCTAAATAATCTGCGAGGCATGCCATACTATACTTTGATAAATATCAAATTGTTATGTATTAAGATAGAATGTAGAAAATAATTGCCAAATATATACCTACTATTCGTAATATTACTATTGGCTCTAGTCAAATTTGACTATGAGCTCGTTATTTACCTAAGCCGATTTACACATAGCGTAATAGTCTAAGTAACGATTGCACATGTCGAATACCGTGGGCACACACTCACACAGGATACTGTCGTGTGCGATTCACAAGTAATTGTTCCCAAAAGCAATGATTATTATACTTTGGACTTGAAACCTACATCTTTTGAAATTTCATTCCAATCGCTTTTTTTGTTAATAATTAGCTCTAGCATGTCAAGTGATTTAACCGTGTGGTGACGGAGTAAGAATACAATTACCATCCCTTATCTTACCCGTGGGTGATCGTAAGAGACGACTAAGGGATATAAAACGCATATAACATATAGATCTTATGTGCACAGGCAAGAGAAGGAAAACTCGAAATAAAACTCTATACCAACACGTCTGACCAGTGCGGGTATAGTAGGTTAATTTCCCTTCCATTACGGAGGAGGCCCGAGCCCAACAATGGGACATTTATGGGCTGTGATGATGATGTCAAATGAAAAAATTATTGACTCGTGTCGACGTGCTAATACAATACCAACTCTAATGTTTGAGTATTAAATTGCAATAGGGTGTAAATATTCCGTGATAGATGGCGTATAAACTCCAGTAAATTCAATGAAGAGAATTATACTTACTTTACATACGTATTTATTCACCATGTCCTAATTGGTAAAGCGTTTAAAATGGATCTACAACAGTTCGTTAAGTTCCATGTGTTGTAATCATTTTTCGCTCGCAAATAAGGTTAAATAAATAACATGTCAAATGTTAAATCTCTTGAAATAAGGACAGAGATGATATTACGATACATCCGCTACGGGCTATCGGCTGTTTGTGAATATTGATAAGGCACAGATCTCGCGACACTTCGGACAATAAAGTTATAACAAGCAATAACTCGAATAATTTATTGCTTAAATTTTGCTACTTGTAACAAGATTTCTAACGTCCTACAATTGAATAATGTTTATGATGACAAAATATAGATATATATATAAAATATATTAAAGTATACTTGAAAATGTATTCTGTCAATGCGTCCTGAACATAATAATTTTGTAAAAATGTTAAAATAATAATAGAAGAATTGTAATCTATAGTTTAATTTTTAATCCGACAAAACGAAGGAGGTTCTCAATACAATACTTATATTTTTTTATGTTAGACCACGCATAACTTTTTACAACGTACACTAATTTTAATAATTATTTTTTAATGGATAGGGAAAACTCAGAAGTTAGCCCTATAAAAATTTTAAACAAAAATTATACATAACCCCAAAGGTATAAAAATAAAGGATGATTGCAGATTGACTCACTGATTTCACTGTGTATCTATTTTAAAAATAATCAAAAATTAAGTATTTCATAATTCTACTAGTATATTGCACGCCTCATAAGCGAAGCATTGAGGTCTTTTGCACGACTCATAAGAGAAGCGTTGAGGTCTTTTGCACGCCTCATAAGTGAAGCGTTGAGGTCTTGCTCTACTCTTGATATATGAAAATCGAGCACTTATCAAACCTAAAAATGATTGTATTTTTCTCACATTACACTTATAGGATAATATTATCATACATGTCAAGAAAAAACATTCGTATTTGATCATCATTATTCATCATTTGCCTGCCCTCTTCCCACGCTAAGTGGCATTCGTATTTGATATTTTTAAAAAACAATTATTTTGTCTAAAGTAAGAAATTAGTTGATTAAAAAAAATATTCGAGGTCGTCCGGATGTTTCCGTAAGGTTCTGGCAGTCTTACGATCGTAAAAATTAATGTATCGAAGTTTTTCTTTTATTAAAAGCTTCATAATCGCAACGCGCTGTTTCCTTTCGAAAATGGCTTGATGATTCCCGACTAGAAAAAAAGTATGGTTCAACCAGATCATGTATCTGGGCCCGTTCAGGATAGAATGAGGCATGCCGGATCCGGCAAACCCTATCAGGATCAGGTCTGGTCCTGATCAGGATAGCCTGATGTGAAATATCATTAAGTATGGTAAGGCATACCGGATCAGGACCAGATCAGGACCAAATAAGGATAGCCTGATGTGAAATATCATCAAGTATGGTAAGGCATACCGGATCAGGACCAGGTCAGGACCAAATAAGGATAGCCTGATGTGAAATATCATCAAGTATGGTAAGGAATACCGGATCAGGACTATGTCAGGACCAAATAAGGATAGCCTGATGTGTAATATCATCAAGTATGGTAAGGCATACCGGATCAGAACCAGGTCTATATCTAATAAGTACAGCCTGATGTAAAATATAATCAAGTATATGGTAAGGCATGTAGTATATCAAGACCAGAAACAATTTTCGTAACACAAAAAAGTATCAATCAAAATTCAAAAAGTATCATATCATAAAAAGTATCATATCATATCAAAATTCAAAAAGTATCATATAGTAGTAAGATTGTCATATTTATGCCACGGTGTAAATTGTATTTGCATCAGAGGCGATTAATCTGAAATCTTTAATTAATCATATGTATTTAATAATAATAATAATGTTTAATTAATAATATAAAAATAATTTATATTTAAAGTAAAAACAAAAATAAATAATAGGTACATTTGAAAACATAGATAGAAATAAATATAATAATATTGTAACAACCATTCTAACATTTAATGTTTTGGGTCATAAATTGTTGATGGCGTTAGTAAAATGACGTCATTATCTGAATCGCGGTGTTAAGATTCTCCGAAGCGTAATGACATCGCCTAATATTAAATTAATTGTTATCGAATCAGATCAAAACACAACAGACAAAACAGGTCATGAATAAGGAATTCAGGCGACAGTTGGAGTCGTTAGCATCTGATGGTTGCGCCCTAATTAGTACGGCTCACTGGGACTCTCTATGATAAGAATATAGCATTCGCTGCCTACGTCATATATATAATAATTTATATTTTTATCTATAAAAAAGGTTCTTTAAGATATTCATGTTTTTTAAAAGGACCGGACTAGGCATACTCGTTTTGGATCAGGCAAGATATATAACGCAGATGATTGATTTGGTTCCGATCAGTAAAATTTCATCCGGACCCGATCAGGAATGCCTGATCTGGACCCGAAAAGGTTTGCCTGATCGGGTCCATATATATCTTCTGCGTTACATAATTTATCTGGTCCAGATCGGGCATGCCCGGTCCGGTCCTGCTAAGGAAGACGAAAAAATTTCTAGTCGGGTTCCTTGTTGTTTAATTGCAATTAATAAAAAACTACACTGCTTAGTCTTTAGTACCTTATGAAAATTGGGTTCGTTTACATTTTTTTGTTCGTCCGTTCGGACAGGAAAAGGGAAAAATCACATACAGCCTATCACATACATCTATGTTTAACACTATGTCGAGAATGGCACGAAATTTCAAAAGTATTTTTTTCTTTCATTTTCATTTATGGCATTGACTTATAGTATATGATAAATAATTTAAAAATTATGAGGCGTGCACTTTTGGATTTTTCAAATGAATTATTATTACATATAGTCACACATATCTGTGAAGATGTTTTAGTTAATGTTACATAGAAGGTTTCGTAGTCACGTGTAGTTACTCTGTGTACGTGTCTGTATGCGCAGGGCCGTAGGGCGCTCCCTTTCACCTGTGCACTAGCGCTCGCCCACCTACCAACATTCTAGAACAGTTTGCGCCGGCGCCGACGTCCACTGTGTGCATTGCGACCAACGTCATAACATTAACATATTGACTTGAATATACATGACAGACAACTTATAGATATGGCAGTAATGTTGCAAATTGACAAAAACAATTATTTTAACATTCAATTACATTTACGAACGAAATAGTTATTTTGATGTAAACGATAAGAAGGAAAATTCACCACTTACCTATATATATATATATATATATATATATATATATATATATATATATATATACACACTCATTTGCAAAAAAAACGGGCACCTAAGCAATGAACCATTTCAAATGTTAATATTTCTTTGTTTGATAATTATAGGTAGTTTTATCCACACAATTTGGTAAATTAATAAGAAAATAATCGTTTTCATCAGTATTTCATAAAATTTAGATACAATTTATGGGAAATAATGCTAAACCTCGCTAGTAGTGTATATTCGCTAGTAGTGCATATGCTCATGAAGTAAAAATAAAAAAGTTTTTTTGTTTGTTTTTCTTTAATAAAGTAAAAGCAGATAAATGTTTAGTATCGAGTGTGACCCCCTCTAGCTAAAATCACAGCTTGAATTCGTCTGGGCATGCTAGCGAGTAAATCCCGGATACTTGCTTGCGGAATACGTTCCCACTCCGCAGTAATCACATTCTTCAGCTCTCTGATGGTCTGCGGAGCCGGGTGTACTGATCTCACACGCCGTTTCAGAACGTCCCAGACATGCTCTATGGGATTGAGGTCGGGACTTCGAGCTGGCCAATCCAAACGACGAATGCCGACCTCTTGCACATACGCATTAACATCGCGGGATCGGTGGGCGCGAGCATTGTCGTCCATAAAAATCGAGTCTTCACCTAGAGCGGCCAATGCGGGTTGTGCATGAGAAATTAGAACTTCCGTTATGTATCGATGCCCAGTCAGTGAGCCGTTTTCAATGAAGACTAACTCTGTACGATCCATTGAATTTATTCCTGCCCAAAACATAACAGAGCCCCCACCATAAGGTGTGATTTCTTCGAAACATGCCTCTGCAAAGCGTTCTCCTTGTCTTCTTAGCACTCGCCGACGTCGATCTTCACCGAACAGAGATATCCTGGCTTCATCAGAGAACAAAACCCTATTCCAATCGTCTTGAGTCCATGATTCACAATTTCTAGCGAACCTAAGCCTGTGAACTCTGTGCTCACGGAGTAATTTGGGGCCGCGGGCCGGGCGGTGACTGCGTATATTGGCAGCGAGAAGCCTCCTCCTGACCGTCCATAGACTAATATGCACATTTCTTACTTCTTGGAGGTTGTTCTTAAGATCCACATACGAAGATTTGCGATTTCTCAATGCGCGACTCACAAGAAAACGATCATCCCGTGGTTGGGTACATGGTTTTCTTCCAGAACCAGGCCTTCTCTCGACGGAACCAGTCTCCTGATATCGCTGCCAGGTCCTTTGGACTGTCGAGCGACTAACATTTAGCCTCCTAGCCACGAAACATTGGCTGCAACCCTCTTCAAGCAGCGCGATAATTTTGGTAGCTTTTACCACTTTATCTACCATTTTTGATACAGCCAAACAGCATTAAATAAAGCTTTGACAGTCAAGGATATGAAATTAATCGATAAAAATTGAATAAAAGTTATGAAAGTCGATGTTAACTTCTGGAACTTCGCGCCAAAAATGTAGGATAAAAAGGGGTTTTCTGTAAAAATGAACATCAAATGAAAAATTGAATTTAGAACGTACTTTTTTAAATACCACAGCATTTTTAAAACCGGCCAGTAACGTGTACAAACGATTGAAACCTTTTTGGTATTGTATCTTTTTAAATATGAATGAAAATCAAAACCGCCCGTTTTTTTGCAAATGAGTTTATATATATATATATATATATGAATGAATAATCACGGCTTAACAATTAATTCTTCCATCCATCAGCCCGTACCTCACGCGTAGAATGTCACTGAGAACGGTTCTGTGCCCCTCGCATCCAACACGCACGCTGTTGAGGTCAACATTTAGAATTTTCACTTTCCCTCTCATAAGTCATAGTTTATTTAAATA
This sequence comes from Lymantria monacha, assembly GCA_905163515.2. Lineage (NCBI taxonomy): Eukaryota > Metazoa > Arthropoda > Insecta > Lepidoptera > Erebidae > Lymantria > Lymantria monacha. The sequence goes on along the minus strand of LR991092.1, from coordinate 33,208,314 downwards.
TCAATTGGTGGCAAATGAAGAAGTAGTCCACGTAGTGGTAGGTAACAACTGCCACACGTGGACTACTTCAATTCCAGGGATACTACCAGATCGCTGCCTACGGTCAAGGTGGAAATTATACCTTCCGCCCTTTCACTCACCGAACGAGGCTCAGTAACAAATAGCTCTACCCTACCTAAGATAATAAGATAATCCCATAATGTTCACTTCGTAGATATATTATATCGATCGCAATTCTCGTTACGCTATAGAAAATAGAATTTTACATATGAACTAAAATTTTCTTTTATCTTTTATTTTTTTTATTGCTTATGGTGGCAAACGAGCAAGTAGCATACCTGATGGTAAGTGTTACTGCCGCCCACGGACCTTAGCTATACCAAGGGTATAGCTAGGCCGTTGTCTACCAATACAAACCCCAAACCCACCCAGTTGGGCTTCCGGCTCTCCCGCTCACCGACCTAAGCGCAATAGCACATTGCCATTACTCAGACGTCGATATTCTGCGAGAATGTGGTACAACTCTGGACAGACCGGCCCGCGGCTGCAGACAGAACTATCAACAGCGTGGTCCTACCACTAAAAGAGCGATTGATTTAAAATTATGAATATTATATTGTTCTAAAGGGTTTAGTTTTATTTGTACCCATACTATTGTTGCCCTGTTGTTGCACGCTTACGTCTGTTGATCCTACGAAGATGTGATGTGTATGGAAGCGTTGATGATACATCACTCATACATACATTGTACTCTTATCCAGTGATGGAATTAGGTTCAATGGTGCCTTAACCAAGTTAATATTATACGCCCTTATGTGTAATAATACCATATTAAAAACTTTATAGTGGGTACCCATTTGTTAGATATTTTAAATTTTAGTACTCGTATTTACATGTTTGTTAGATATCTATTTTAAAGTTTAGTACCTACATGATGAATCATTTTCACATTTCAGTTTTAAGATTGTGAAAGGATTAAAGAAGCAAGAAATATTTGTCTTCAAGTTAATAAAAAAAAAACGATATCAAATTTTTACAACACCCAAAATTTTTGCGCCTTTAAAAATTTGCCGTTCTAGGCCTCGTGGGCCTACATCTAACTCCGTGACTGCTGTTATCCCATCAATATATAGAACTCCATTTCATTATTAGATGTAGATCGTTAGTAGGCGTTGTACCGCCGCTGAACGACTGTTACATGTAATGTTACAAAACAAGCGAGCAAGTTGTTTCCCCTTCACCGTTCAAGTCAATGACCATTCAAAATATGTTATTCAGGACAGCTTGAAGCACGTAAACAATAACAAATCCCCACCCTTACACCACACCGACGAGATACGCTACAATGTTGAAATACTTCATTCTTATCTCAACACCTTATAATTTAACAGATATTTTCATTAATCTAACCGAGATTACAGATAGAAGGACACTAATCCATTCATAATCATTTTATGTCATGGTTACAGATATCTTTGTGTAAAGTTTTTATTTATAAATTATAACTGTATTTGAAGTCGTTGGATGCTGGTGGCACAGGACCGTTTTGTGTGGCATTCTCGTGGGGAGGCCTACCTCCAACAGTGAGCGTTTACGGACTGATGGATGTATGGAACTGTATTTCCAGTCATTGTCGATTGTTTTGTTAATTATTTCCTGGAAATTTTGGTAGACAAAATGCAGCATGTAAAGCACTGTTATATCATATTCACTACACTTTAGCATTTTCTCTCGATCACATTACACAAAATATCAACAAAATTATCTAACATAATATTTTAAAATTTTAAAGTATTGTATTGTAATATAAAACCGCCGATATTGCCATAGTTAGTTTGTTATTTCACCATCACAGATAACTCTTTTCTTTGCCCGATGGTGAATAAGTTTAGCCGTTCTGTTTTTTTTGGTAAATAGAAAGTAATAATAAAAAGTTATTAGTAACTCACTGCACAAATGGCGCTGTGGTTACTACTTTCAAGTGTCACGGTTTCAATTCCCAAGCAGGACAATACTTTATGCGATACAGAAATTAGTGAATTCTGAATTTGGATGTAATTTCTATTCCATTCGTTAATTATATGTTTATGCTCTAATGCAATGCAAGGATTAGTTCTTTAGTGAAGGGTGTTCTTTTCTGTTCGGCGCTGGTAAAGTTGATGGAGCGACGACAAGGAGTCGTCAAAGAGTCGTCGATGTCGGGACATGGTTGCACCCTAGCCGAGAGTCTGCAGGTGGCTGGATCGGGGATTAGTCCGCCACACCTGACTCACCGCGTGAAGGCGGCAGCGTGAGATCTATTCACATCGGGCAGTAGCAAGGCTGAAAGATAATGTAGATGAAATAATAAATAATAGTTGAGAGGTATTTAATGAAATTCATTCAGTATGTACACATTGTGATCTAATGCAGTACGATGTACTACAATATAATTTCTCACGCGCAACTACTTGTGTACGGTCAGACAATTAGTCAATAGGTAATCTCGAACACATCATTATTACACACAAATATCTCTTTGTCCCATTACTGTTAATTTGAAATGGAGGCTCAGAATGGAAATCCATCACTATCTCACCATAAAGTAATATACCGCACACCTCAAGAGAGGAAGGAATACGAGATAGAATTAAGACGGAATAGGATCTCTCTGTTCATTACTTTGGAAATAGACTTTTTTTTTTTTGTTGTTGTCGTGGCTCTGTTTATACTTAAGCCAATGTCAAAGTTAAGTTGCAGCTTCTTCTTCTTCTTCTTTTTATGTATTGGCAATCAGCTACTTATACGAGCCATTTTTGCCAGTGTCGAGTTATAATTATCTTCACGTTCTTAATCTCTTCAAGTTAGTCATTGTCTGTCAGTCAGTCGAATTGTCGCCATCAACACTGCTATGGTGACACTGTTAATGGTATGTTGTAGGAATTTTGATGGAAAACGAAAACGTTGTAAAGCACTTTTATATGATATTCACTACATCCCAGCTGTTCTGTCACATCATATTACATAAAACACCATAAAAATTATCTAATATAACACGTTAAAACACTAAGATATCGAATATAATACAAGAGCACAACATGACGTTTTAGATTCCCGCCAAAAGTCCGGAAATAGACTTGTGAAGGTAAAAAGTTATTTTCTTTTGAACGATTTAGTCGATAATTATATTGAAATTAATTTCATCTTAAACGAGTTATTATTAGAATAGTGATATCATCCTTAGAAACTCGTTTCAAAAAGAAAGTTAGTAAAATAGTATATTTATAATAATTTATTAATAAATGTAGGTAACACAATAAATCTGTATTGATATTTATTTAGTTTTTATTATGTTGTACATATTAGAAGGCTGTGCGGTCAACACATATTATATTGGGCACATACATTGTACGGATTTGAACTTTTGATTGTGTTCGTGAACCTGTTCACTTCAATAATTATATTTTTTATTTATTTTATAACAGCTTTTTTAGCTAGAATTACCGTTAATACAGCATTTCTTCTTAGGTAAAGTAAATAATTAATTATCGATTCGCATAAAATTGCGAGTTTATGACATAATATGAAATAAATATTAGTCACGAAAGTACCTACTGGATGAATTGGAGTTGATTCTCCACTAAAAAAGAATTTGAAATGACACAAAATAAAAATTAAATACAAACGCAATATAATCCTTAAAAATAATTTTATTTCATGCGTGTTATTCTCGCGTAAACATGAAAATGCAGTAACAACAAAATTAGTCAGTTTTAATCTAGGATTTCGTTCCACAGGTAATTTTAGCGAGAATGTTTGATTGTAATATTGTGAAAAGGGGGGGCACAGTCAGCGACTGACCCTAGTCGACACAATGACAGAAGATTGTAAGAAAAGGGGTCTACGCGTGAATGTGAGCAAAACCAAAATAATGGTCTTTGAAAGAGATGAAGCCAGAACAGATGTAAGAGTAACAATAGGTAATGATGTACTAGAGCAAGTGGATGAATTTGTATATCTTGGATGTGGATTTAGCCGAGATGGAAGGTACACCACTGATATAGAGCGAAGAGTGAATGCGGGAAATAGAGGGAATGGAGCGTTGGGGCAACTTCTCGGTAGCCACCACCTCAGCCGGAAGTCACGTGTAGCAATACATAACGCAGTGCTTGTCCCAACATTACTGTATGGAAGCGAGAGTTGGGTATGCAGAAAAGAGTATGAAAGTAAAATTAATGCGGTCGAAATGCGATCTCTACGGAAAATCTGTGGAGTTAGGCTGATCGATCGCATTCGTAACGACGACGTAAGAGAGCGAGTATGTATGAAAGAGAGTATTGGTGTAAAGATGCGAAAGGGAATGCTCCGATGGTTCGGACATGTGGAAAGAATGCCGAACGAACGTCTGGTTAAGAAGATATACAATGCGAAAGTGGAAGGATGTAGGTACCGAGGGAGACCGAGACTAACCTACCTAGACCAGATCGGTCATGTACTGAAGGAAGGTGGAGTCAAGAGTCTTCGAAACCGGCAAGCGTGTATGAAGAGAATTATGAATGTTGAGGAAGCGAGTGAAGTATGCAAGGATAGAGGTCTCTGGCACTCTGTTCTCTCTGCCTACCCTGCAAGGGATATGGCGTGATGATATGTATGTATGTGTATGTTTGATTGTATAATTTTGCTTGTATTTTACGTGATACAGATAAAGTGCTGAAACTGAATAAATATGATAATGAACATAAACTGTGGTTTATGTGTTTTGTGAATTTGTGATCCTCTACCTAAATGCCCAAAAGAATTTAGATTCATTGTCAGCGCCCAATTAATTGTATCGATTTCATTAATTAACAGACAATGACTAAAAATAAGCTACTCAATGTGAGGAAATGTAATAATGTCCTACAGATTATGAAGAAAATTGTTGTACAAGACTTGTGAACTTTATTTGATTTAAGCCAATGGTCCTATTGCCGGAGTTTCAATAAAATAAAAAACAAATTATATTCATACAGAAATGTGGTGATTTGTATTTTTACTTCATTTAAATTAATTTTGTATGCAAGTGAAGTATTAGAACCAATATATTGTTATGTTAATATAAATAATAAAAACTATTTGTCGTTTCTAACTGTACATTGTATAGTGTTTAGTGCGCTTGTGCAATATATATGTTGTAATATCAGTTGGTACTGCCAGCAAAGGTCGTCACAACCTGCGGACCGACCGCATACCATTGATATTTGTTTATGGTGTAATATTGCCAGGTGGACGCCAACAACTATGCGAGGTCAATGCGATATATCTATTTCAATATACATTCAAAACAAATCATCGATCATCAACTATCGACGTATAACTTTGGACATATACCTACCTATCACGGTGTTCATCATTTATTAGCTTGCCCTCATCACACATTCAGTGTGATAGGGGTAATATATCATCACCGCTTATAGAATGTTTACTCTACTTGCCCTACTTCCCTACCCTATATGATCATTCACACAGTCCATTCATCTCTTCTAATCTCTCACTATTCTAACGTCTATACAAATTCATATCGATAACCCTTCTTGTCACACGCCTTTCATCTCTCTTGACCACATGTGCGCGGCTGACTCCAGCTGCCAAATGTACACTTTTACTTTAAACTTATTTATAATTTCTTAGATATCAGTTTCCTAACTCATATAACTATTGATCAAAATTGAGTTATTGACGAAATTTTGTGAACGCCATTTATATAAAAAATAATAAAATCACATGTGTGCTTAAAAAATAATTCCGCATAAGACCCACAGGACTTACCTAACCGGGTTGAGAGCCCTCAGCGCTCACCCATAGTCCGGTTAAGCTGTCAAAGCCATCTCGGCTCACAGCGATCGCAGTGGATGTTTCAGTGAGTATTCTAGCCCCGAGGCTAGTGAGTCCCACACTCCCTATTCCGAGGGGTGGTGCGTAAATGCATTTCGACCACTGCGTTATAAAAAAAAAAGAAATAATCAGTTTACCTAAAAAAGTACTGAGCCACACAGATAATAAACTACAGTTGGGGACTTTTGGCGGGAATCTAAAGACGTCAAGTGGTCTTGTATTATATTCAATATCTTAGTGTTTTAACGTGTTCTGTTAAATAATTTTGATGGCATTTTATGTAATGTGATGCGAAGGAACTGCTAAGATGTAGTAAACATGATATAAAAGTGTTTTATAACGCTTTTAGTTTTATAAAATAAGAACCGAATGTTATGAAAAGAAATTTTAAAATAGAAATGTCAAAATATACTAAGCATGATATAATAAATTGTATTTTACTAATGGCTGAGGTAATTGTAAGAATGTAAGAGGAAAGGTTAGGGCAATTCAATTCAATTCAATTCGGGCAAGGTGGGCCGGGACTAGTTCCCGGAGAAAACAGAAATGTGTAGACATAGTCGTAATTCAAACCCAGTACATCGCGGTCTACATTCAGATATTCATTCCTATATACCGATTGGACGCAATAGACTTCAACAAATAAATTGATTAATCGGCATTCAACAATTTATTTTAGGAGGATAAAACTTTATGTAAACAATTTCTATATGTTTTTATTGCTTAGCAATTAAACATACCGTTAGGTGTTAGGTGTTCCTTAACTAAACAATTTACTAACTGTCGGAGCCGTTATGGTAGTTGTGAATAAAATATAGAAAAAGAAATATTTTTAATTCTGGAGAACTTTCAATCTTGAGATTCCTTATTGGTTCTTATGTATACATAGAAAATATGTATTATAGGTACATCTTTACAGCTCATATATACACTATATTAGCTGTGTCAACAGCTTCGTATGCGTGGTTTACTTAATATTTACTATACTTTTCTCCTTTTTTTAAATGACAACACTCTACACTAAGAAAATAATCCTTGTATTGCGGGGGACTTTACAAACATATAATTAACGCACACAAATTACACACAGACTGACTATAACAATTTGTGGAGCGCAAATATTCCTGCGCGGAAATCGAACTCGTGACACGATGGGTCATCTTAACCACTAGGCCATCCCATCTGTGCAGTCATTTTATTTGAACATCTACATCGTCCCGTGATTTTAATGACAATTGTCTACATTAATAATAATCAATAACACAACGAACACAATTTGTTATCTCAGTAGATGTTATGATAACAGCAACTGCGAAGTATTCTCAACTTCCATTGATCAAAACATTATGTCTATAAACTTTCTCGATAAATATACTCTCTGATATATTAAGTTCTAGTTGAGATGTAAAATTGAAAATATTAAAATACTTCAAATTACTGAAATTTAGCATTTAGTAGATATGCTTAATTATTTATAAAAAACCCGATTACGAAGCGAAAAATGATGTCAGAAGCGGGATTCGCACCCGCACCTATTGGGAGTCCGCCCCAATCGTGCTGCCACTTACACCACCGTGAACTATTGTAGGACATTCAAATCTCGCTTCATATCATATTTTACGTCTTTAAGGTGACGTGCGCCATCTACCCGACAAACCTACAATGTGTAAACATTGAAGATCTTATAGATAATAAATAATTTGATTGATCACAGAGTACAGTACAGTAATCATTGATAACTGTGAAGTTATTGTAGTAACATGTGTAAAATGTTAAAACAGCAAGTTAATAGTTCGATAGTCTGCATACAGTCGTGGCCGGTCGGTCGCTTTCACACGAGTAGCGCCGGACCGCTGCGGCCGCCGGCCGGTCCGAGTGAAAGTCAACATTCGTTTTGTTCTAAACAATATAATAATCACATTGTGTTACCAATGTGATGATACACAACCATTGGGTATTGTTATAGCCGATACTCACATGACAACTGTATTAATTGCGGGTTTGATTCTTGTATTCGTTGTTATGAGGTTTGACTGCACAGACGTTGCTGTGGCTATGATACCGCGCTAGCGCAGGACTTTGTACAATCTACATATCGTTGTTCTGTGCCTGGATATAATTTCTGTCTGTTAATTATTTCCTTAGATCAGGATAATCTCTCTAAAAATATAAAATAAAATCCTTATGGTGACGGAGTAAGAATACAATTCACCATAAAAATGGCTAATTGGCGCGCAGCCGAATCTGCCATCTATTGTGTTCCTAGCCTCCTGGCTACAGTCAAGCAATGAGACGTACTTAGATAAGCTAAGGTAATAAGATGGTGTTGATAAATAAAACCATATGAGCTATACTTAATATATTCATTTATCTATAAACCTATTCATGTCTACTATTGACGTGAGACCCCCTCAATAGGGAATAATGCCACAATTATTACGCTTATATTTTAAATATTTCAATGGTTCGATGTTTAGAGGACCAGTTTTCCTTAAAACTATTGATAAAAACATTATTCTTATATTTATAGACGTGACAAACATATTAATCTACCATAATTAGAATATCATCATTTCAGCATATTGCCGTCTTTATTTCTTTTCATATCCAATGACGCCCAGCAACCTTCACTAGGTCGTCTGTCCACCTAGTGGGGGGGCGTCCCACACTGCGTCGTCCGGTACGTGGTCGCCACTCTAGAACCTTTCTTCCCCAGCGGTTGTCGGTTCTTCGAGCGATGTGGCCTGCCCATTGCCACTTCAGCGTGCTAATTCTTCGTGCTATGTCATTTGTTACACCCGTTCGTCTGCGGATTTCCGTATTTCGGATTCTATCTCGCAGAGAAATCCCGAGCATAGCCCGCTCCATAGCACGCTGAGCGACTTTGAGCCTGGTTATGAGGCCTACATTTAGGGACCACGTTTCCGTGCCGTAAGTCATCACTGGTAACACACACTGGTCATAGACCTGTGTTTTCAAACACTGAGGTATGTAGTTAGAATATATCATTAGAAAATTGTAGACGTATAGCTCTCCTCGCTATAAAATTATTTTCATATGTTAAGCGATATTTAATTAACAATTTTAGATTTGGTACGCGTATAACTCGAACGAACGCGTATAACGCGCTGCCGCGCGCCGCCGTGGGAACGTAACCCAGAGACCGCTGAGACTGGACAGACTGTGTGCCAGTCTTATGATTTTCTTACTAAACTATTGCAATAATATTATAATTATTTTTCGAATTGTGGCGGAATTATAATACATCATTAAGCTTTAATTTTTATGTGAGAGTAAAAGGAAAATTGATTGAATTAATATAAAAATTAATATCGTGAATTACTGACGGAAAGTGACTGTGAATGAAATATAGAGAATAATATAGAGAAGTGTTTTCTAATTTGTGGAGCAAATTGTACAAAACTTGGTTGTATGAACTTTGTTCCCTTTCCCTGCCTGAACGAACGAACAGAACTAAAAAAAAGTCTATGTCTATGATGTTCCTTAATAACAAGAGGAAATCGATCTACTACATATTATATACATATCTATATATTTTTATTGCTTATGGTGGCAAACGAGCGGACAGCACACCTGATGGTAAGTGTTACAGCCGCCCATGGACCTTTCCAATACCAAGTGTAGCTAGGCCTACGCTGCCTACCATTACAATCCCCAAACCCACCCAGTTGGGCTTCCGGCTCTCTCGCTCACCGAACGAAGCGCAATAGCACATTGCTATTACTCGGACGTCGATCTTCTGCTCAGTGTGGTACTACCCCGGACGGACCGGCCCGCGGCTGTAGATAGAGAACAGCCCACACCGTGGTCCTACCACTATTAATACTAAAATATACTGGTTATAAATTTGATAGCGGTTACAAATACTACCAACCCTTACATTGCTCGTGGATGTCGTAAAAGACGATTAAAAGTTTCATATCGACCTGGGCCAACTCCATGTGATGCTGTCTGGTCAACAATTACATTTTTAAGGAGGGTAACGTCAGAAAGGCGGCCAATCATAAAACTATTGCCAATAGCAAGTATTTGAGATAAGAATAATTACGAGTTTTCTTCTGTATATATTCCAATATCTTGCCCATGGTCGTTGTAGAAGACGAATAAGCAATGTATTATGGAGATATAGATTCCCTTCTATTGTGGAGGCTGCTGGAGCCCAGCGGTGGCACGTATCTGAACTGAGACGATGGATCATATTTGCGTTGTAAAGTGTACGTTATAACTATAATTAATAGTTCGGATATCAAACTTGTTCCAGTGTCGGCACTACACGCTATTATCACTGTTTATGGTATAGTTACCAACACAAGAACGGCTATTCCCACAGTTAAGGTATGACAATAATTTCATGTTACAATACGGATTTCCTTACGAGTCGTTGTCGTGTTTCCTTTAATTTATAGTAGAAATGGAAATGTAACAATGCTAACATTTTGTAATTGCGTGTGTGCGCTCAACATGCAATGTTTGTACAGAATAATAATTTTTGCCATCTGAACTAAGAGAAAACAAACTAACGCTTTTTCACTATCTGTGCCAATGGTGCCAACGTAACTTAACAATTTCTTTAGTATAATTAAAAAAATCAAATCGGAATTAAATGGCAATGACGTTTGACTTTTGGCGGGAATCTAAAACGTCATGTGGTGCTCTTGTATTATATTCGATATCTTAGTGTTTTAACGTGTTATATTACATAATTTTTATGGTATTTTATGTAATATGATGTGACAGAACAGCTGGGATGTAGTGAATATCATATAAAAGTGCTTTACAACGTTTTCGTTTTCCATCAAAATTCCTACAACATACCATTAACAGTGTCACCATAGCACTGTCGACAATTCGACTGACTGACAAACAATGAACTAACCTGAAGAGATTAAGAACGTGAAGATAATTATAACTCGACACTGGCAAAAATGGCTCGTATAAGTAGCTGATTGCCAATACATAAAAAGAAGAAGAAGAAGGCAATGACGTTTTAACAATAAACCTCTAACATAATTTTATATACTGTGTGTGCTTGCAAATTTTCATTAATCTGTGGTGTGTTTTAGTATCAATTCTTACGATCTACCATGATTAAAATAAATAGAATATTATAGAATTTACAAGCAACAAACATTACAAGGTTTAAAATAAAAAATACAAAAAAATAATAAGATGAAATTTAAAAAAAAAGGAACTTTCTTTTAAACATTCACTAAACAAATAAGATAGATCGGGTTGCGCAAGCGTACACCTGTAACCGCGGTCGCCCCGCCACCCCTGCGGCTGGTTGTTACGTCACATGCCATTTCCCCCACATCAATATATAGATATGCCAGTCATGGGTCCACTTAGTACTATTGACACACGATGACATGTTATTTTAAAATCACAGTTTCGCATTACATAAATTGCCTAGCATTCGAATTGTTGAGTCGATAAAAACAAAATTAAATTCGATAAAAACTGTTAGTAATGTTTTATTTCATACGCAAGATATTCTCGAGGATTTCTCGAAATTTAAGCTTCAAGTAAATCTTTTGAGGCAAATATTGATGATTTACAAATTTTAAGGTCAGTTTAGACTAATAAGCTTTTAGTCAGAGGAGAGCTATTGTATTTAAATATCTATATAGAATAATTTTATTATACAAAGTTTCATATTACCAAGCTATATAATAATTGCCAGCTTGTGATATATTTTCTGTGTGGTGATGGAGTAAGAATACAATTCGCCACCCCCTATCTTACCTGTGGGTGAGCGTAAGAGACGACTAAAGGATATAAAACGCATATAACAGGTATGCAAGATAAAGAAAACCCTATACCAGCACGCCTGACTAGCGTGGTATTGTGGGTCAACTTCCCTCTTATTGTGGAGGAGGCTCGAGCCCAACAGTGGGACACATGAGCTGACATGATGATATAAATTTAATCTTTCGCAAAAGTTACTAAAACTATTTCAAAAGGCAACGCCCAGTAGTCTCTCACATTAACGAGCGTTGGCGGGGACATGAAAATGCTACGTGGCGATCTTTTTATTCAATACTTTAGTGTTTTACGGAGTTATATTAAATCATTTTGTTGATATTTTATTTAATGCAATACAGAGAAAGTGCCGTTGTATTGAATAATTGAATAGTGATTTACGTATATTTTTGTGTTCTGCCAAAATCCCTGGAGGAATGGTAATTTGATTGTCAGCTCTCAAGTAATGATAACGACTTGATTTACTGACGGACTATGAATAAGCTACTCATTTTAAAGAAATGGATTATTATGCTATAAGTTATGAAGAAAATCGTGTAAGACTTGGTTATATACAGATTTATAAGCGAACAATATATACGTTTAAGAACTTTGTATCCATAGTCATAAGTATTATTAAAAAAAAAATCTGTGATTAAAGAGTTTATAAAATTCCTAATTTTTATAATACTAACTAGTATTACTTGTTAATAGTAATTATAATAACAAAATGGCTGGAAACCTACCTTATATCTAGGCATAAAAGAATATAATTATGAAATTTTGCCTTGAAATTTACTCGGCAAACCTAACGTTAAAATTATTGTCTATTTAAATATAATATACAAATAAACATTGAAATAAGTTTAATGTTCCATGTAATATTATTAAAAGTATAATATGATAAATAACTGTAGAAATATCTATCAATCCATCCATCAGCCTACCGCTTCTGCTGTGGAGATAGGCCTCCTTACCAATGAGTATAATCCGTTAATCGCTACGCTTGGCAAGCAGGATGGTGATTGCTGTTTTAAATTTCCTAAGAAAATGTTAGTGCTCAGTCGACTTCCCATAAGTAAGCCAGTATTGGCGGCATATTGCATTTCTAACTGATCACAAACAAGCAATTAGTAAAGAGTGGACGCACAGTAGGCTATGGGGTCTCATATTTAACTCTAAACGACCGTTTAAACTATGTCCTAAAAAACATAAAAAAGAAAATATGTATTTCCAAGATGACAGTTAAGAGACATAATAATTTAACCTTTTTTTTGACTATACACATGTGTGCAGTCGAAGCACGCCATCGTGCAGCGGTTAAACACCAATATATTGTATCACCTGTCGCGGTTTCGATAGAGGTACTTGCACGACAGTACTTTGGGTGATACACTAATTATTTTGAGTCTGAGTGTAATCTGATATTATTAACTACGTGTTTGTAAAGTCGCTTGCAATACAAGGATTATTTCCTTAGTGCATGCAGTGTTATATATAAATAGTACATTACTGCAGCGGCCAGCAAAAGAGGCGTTGATGGACGAACGTATAAATGTGGGCCGAAGCGTAGCCGAGGCACATATACTTAAGTCTGTCAATTCCTAGTTGTGGCCAAGGCTTGTATAGTGCTTTTTTCAAACAATGCGCGGCAATTAAAACTAAGTAGTATTAAGTAGAACTGTATACATGACGAACAACGAACAACATTTTTCACGTGCTAAAGGGTTAATTTGTTTTTTTTTTTATTATCAAACAGGTTTCTTATTCAAGCCAGTTCGAAATTTAAATAAAACTCTGATAAGTTGCCTATTTAGTTACCATATTTTGAAGTAACAAATCGTTCCATTTTTAAACTACACGATAGATATGAATTTACCATGGAAGTAATAAGTACTCTGTACAACAGTTGTACAGAGTACTTATTACTTCCATGGAATTTACATATATATTTATTTGGCCGCTAAAACACGACAGATATGGATTTTCATACATTTTTTGCTGGCCGCTATTTGGTCAGTACAGCAATTACGATTTATCTCGAAGAAGGTTGTCATAATAATGCTCAAATTTCCAAGCATGTTTGAGAAAAAATTATTAAGATGAGAGATTTATTACACGAAGAAGAATTATCCAATAAATAAGAGTTCTCTGTTTCGAAACTATGATTCTTCCTTTCATATGACTACGATAAATATTCCAACTAAATATTAAAACATATTAGTTAGTTTGCTTTAGTTTTAACCTTAATTATTTTTAATTTACAAACTGCAGTAAATGAAAGTAAGGACGATATTAACAAATTTCAGCCAATTAAGTATTTAATTTAAATAATTTAGCAATTATTAATGCTAACGATAGTTTAATTATAATATTTATATTTCCTCCGACGTCGCCGTGCGTTTCTACGCACCGCTATTGATTATTATCTATATATATTAAACTAGTGCATGGGACTTCAAATGTTGAAGTTCTGAAATATGTTCGCAGCTCCAATAAAGTGTTTAAATAAATAATAATAATATTTATTTGCACAAAAATCATTACAAATTACAAACATATCACATTAAATTGGACACAGATCAAAACATTAATTTATAAATCCGTTGGCAAATCAATATCGCCACGGCTTCTAGAGATATGATTGAAATATATTAGCTTCTTATTACGTAGAGCTAAAAGTGGCATAGTAAAGAATAGGCTTATTAGTGTTTTGGAAATAAAACACGCATGTATTTAAGAATATCTATATATCCATCCATCAGCCTGCAAACGTCCACTAGTGGACATAGACCAGAATGCAATTCGAAACGGTGCTGCGCCACCTGCATCCAACGGTTGCCTGCGACCTTCGTAAAGTCATCAGTCCACCGAGTGGGGGTCGTCCTATGCTGCGTGGTTCGATTCGTAGTCGCCACTCGAATCTTCTCTAACGGTTGTCGGTTCATCGAGCGATGTGGCCTGCCCATTGCCACTTCAACGTGCTAATTCTCCAGGCTATGTGGTTACACCCGTTCTTCTACGGATTTCCGTATTCCGGATTTTATCACGTAGAGAAATACCGAGCATAGACCTCTCGCTGAGTGACTTTAAGTCTTTTTATGAGGCCGGCATTCAGAGACCACGTTTTAATGCCGTAAGTCATCGCTGGTAACACACACTGGTAGACGAGAACATCTTCCTAAGTTTCCCGAACGCTGCCCAGCCGAGTTCGATTCGTCGGTTGAACTCTTTCTCGAAATTGGATCTACCTAAATATGCCACCAATTAAGAATATACCACCAATAAAAATATGCTGAGTGTTCACCATAAAATTGGACAACAGTGGTCTTCTGGAAAATAGATTATATTATACAGCAGATTAGATTATGAATTAATTTTATCGATAGTTTATAGGTATGGGGACATTCGAAGCACTTTTGATAATAGAGTGAAAGTGGCCATAGTGGCACAATATTGAGTCAAAAGCATATCTATTTATGTTAATATATGCGACAGAATGTTAACTGCGATATTTTTGTGGTAATGTTGACGACGGTCAACGCTTTTTTTTTTCCTCTGCAATCTGTCCGGGGCGACAGAAGGGGCGGCGCGCAACCCCATGGACCCGCCTTGCAAGCACCTCTCTTCGCCGTGCGAGCGGGCCACCGGTACCCGATCTTTGTTTTCGGTGGCCCGCTCGGCGGTTTACCCTTGCGGGTTCCTCTCATGCCGACGCCCCGGCAGCTTTCGCCGTCGGAACGTCGCCCTCACGCGGTGGCCTCACGTCGGGTGACCGGACAATTCCCCGGTCCGATCACCCGACGATGGCCAACGCTGGAGAGACTAGTTCGATGCACGATCATACACGGACATTGTTAGACTGTCAAGCATTGTGTATATGAAACTATCCTCTATTATTATGAGGTGCATGTCCAACAATGAACGTGGACTGATGAAGATGACGACACTGGCTCTACATCTGCTTTCACAATAACTAACAAACACTAAGTATGTAATAACTAATAGCTAGCAGCTAGTAGTTAGCTGGTAATTTTTCGTGTGGTGACGGAGTAAGAACATAATTCACAACCACTTACTATGCCTGTGGATGTCGTAATAGGGGACTACAGGATATAATATGAAAAAACAATCTGTATAAGATACGGAAAATTCAAAATAAAAAAACTATATATCAACTTGTTCAACCGGCGTGCTATAGCGGATCAATTTCCCTCATATTTTGGAGAAGGCTCGAACCTAGCGGTATGATGTGTAGGAGCTGAGATGATGATGCTAAGGGGGTAAATTGATAGTAAGTAATAAATAATATTACTATCTTAACCACAATCCGAAAATCTGTGGAGTAAGGCTGACCGACCGCATTCGTAACGACGACGTAAGAGAGCGAGTAGGTATAAAAGAGAGTATTGGTGTAAAGATGCGAAAGGGTTCCGATGGTTCGGACATGTGGAAAGAATGCCGAACGAACGTCTGGTTAAGAAGATATACAATGCGAAAGTGGAAGGATGTAGGTACCGGGGGAGACCGAGACTAACCTACCTAGACCAGATCGGTCATGTACTGAAGGAAGGTGGAGTCAAGAGTCTCCGAAACCGGCGAGCGTGTATGAAGAGAATTATGAGTGTTGAGGAAGCGAGTGAAGTATGCAAAGATAGAGTTCTCTAGCACTCTGTTCTCTCTGCCTACCCTGCAAGGGATATGGCGTGATGATATGTATGTATGTAACCACAATCTTACTTCTCAACTAAAAATATTTATTAAAATAACAATTAGTTACTTAGTGTCAATGTAGTATGCGTATCATAACGAACAACAAGACAACATTAGCCACGCTATTATGTAATTTCCTTACATACCTTTCTAATAAAAAAAAAAGTAATTATATTTACTTCGCTTGAAAGTGCTTATCTTTGTTGTAATGTATACGAGAGCAGCAGGCGTCCTTGAATTTTTTTTATTTAATCATGTTAAAATTTCTCTGTGTGGTGACGAAGTAAGAAAAATTCACTATCTTGAGGATGAACGAAGAAAAACGGCTAAAGGATATAATATGAAGACAACAAAACCATATGCCAACACGCCTGACCAACGTGGTGTTTAAGGTTAATTGCCCTCCCATGGTGAAGGAGAGCCGAGCCCAACAGTGACTCACATCTGGGTAGAGATGATGATGATATTAAAACTATAAGATGATCATTTAATCATTTCTTATACTTCTGACTAATATATGTGACCGTAGACTTTCCAAACATACTATTTATACACACATTTAGACTCACAAAAATTAAGTATGGATAGAAGAAAGAAAAAATGTACTCAAACATTTCGTGCTCAAATACCAAAGGACACGGTATCCGTTGACATTGGCCGCCGTTGCCAAATTATTGTTAGTAGGATATACTCGTACATTATGTACTTTTAAAAATAAAACGTGTAAACAAACCTTCGACTAATGGATTTCTATAATTTACATAAATTATTGTATTATTATTTTGTTTTAGTTGGTTTATACTAATTAAGCAGGTACTTGATGATTTATTCACATAGAGATCCTAAACTGCAATAGTCCGCGCTACCGGCCCAACTTCGCTTTGTAAGATTTAGTGACATTTTTAAACTGAAGATAAAATGGAAATAGTTGAAAATCGACGTTATGAATGGACCGAAGATGTCTAATGCGTTACTTTAGCGCCCTAAATCATCTTCGTGGTTTTAAGCTCTATAACAGGCGTAGAAAGAATTCTAACTATGATGTCCATTGTCACGACTAAAAACAATTTCCTCATTATCTAAGCTTGTATATGTCCTACTGCTAGCCTTTTTTTTGTATTTTTTTTTGCGGTGGACTATGGATCGCCAAATCGGTCCAGGGCGACGGAAGAGACGGTGCGCAACCCCCTAGATCCACCCTGCAAACAACACCCTTCGCCGTGCGAGCGGGCCACCGGTACCCGATCGTTGTCTTCGGTGGGTCCCACTGTTAGCCTGGGACTTGACGTGGGACTCGAACCCACACCTATTCGAAATACGTTCCGCTAGTCTTACCACTTATGCAAGTGTGACCCGTGCCATTTACCGGACAATGATATCAGTAATTTGGATAATAGGTATATAATATTTAATCTAACTGTGTAGTTAGAGTATTAAATTGGTACAATATGTTATATACGTATTCCAAAAGAGAAATGCAGCCCATTTGTTTTTTGTTCTGATCCTTGATGTAATTTGTTTTGGTGAAATTCTTTGCAAAGTACCCCACGATTCATAGATTATTTAAAGTTTAGTGCAAGTTGGCGTTTTCAAAAAAAAAATATATTAAAAAGTAGATTCACAATAATTTTTTATAACAATCCAATTTAATAAATTTCACTGCGATGGTTCCACCAATACGTCTATGTATGGAGAGCTCTCAGTGCACGTAGATACATATGTGTAATTTTGCGTAGATTCGTATGCGATGCGCAGCTGGATACTTTTGCGCAAGCGCAGCGACCTCCGAGCTGTGCGCAACTACATTTACTTTACCTAATTCCACGATAAATACTATATATGTATATATATATATATATATATATATATATATATATATATATATATATATGTATTAGTATTTGGTATATCGAGATGAACCACTTTAATTACAAATAGTTAATGTGATTGCCATTGACTGTGTAATTGCGGTGTTTCGTCATTCCTATATTTTAGCTTAAATGTCATTTGAACGAAATTAAAATCTGTTGTTATGATTTTTTTTAATAAATGCCAATAGTGAGAACATTACACATAGAGGTTTTTTTCGTCAAAGGAATAATCAAAGATGTCAGATATTTCACATACCTAGCCGTAACATGTAATCAAAGTGTATGTGTTTCAATCTATTTGGCGCAGTACCAGACTTGGTGATTGCCATAAGGAATTTTACTCCAAAATAATTAAAATTCCATATCTTTCTATTCAATATACGCATCCCTGTTTGCTTATACTATTAGAACAATGAATCACTCATGCCTATAACGCTAAACTACTTGAGATCGTGTATATATTACCACAGGTTATATAACATATCTGTACTCACCACATTATATGCAAATAAATAAAAAATAAAACTTTTTATTTCTTTTTATTTATCGTCATTGTTATTCTACATATAGCAGAAGTTATTGGCAATAGTCTTATTACTGGCCGTCTGCCTGACATAACCTTGCTCGGGAGTGTAATTCTTGACGAAACAGCATCAGATAGAGTTGATCCAGATCGATATAAAGCTTGGTCGTCTTTTACGACATCCACGATCAAAGTAAGGGTTGCCAGTATTCGTAGTTGGCAGTATTAGTTTCAAATATCTGCTTTTTTAAATGATTAAAGAAATACAATTGCAATGACACGATTGTAATCTTTGAACATTTTGCTCACACAAGTGATATATTTTCCCGCGTTTGATCTCGATAAGATGTATTCTTGCCATGTGTCTACTGCATTACAGTTGTTTGGAGTATGGGATCAACACTGTTTAAACGTGCCTAGTTCATTTTTATGTTCATCATTAAATAAATGCATGTCGTTTTTTTTATTGAAACGATATGCTATGCTTAGTGCATGGTGTTATCAACCATACTCAGTGCAAGTTGTAGTATTAAATAATTCTTTTATTGAAACGATATGCTATGCTTAGTGCATGGTGTTGTCAACCATACTCAGTGCACGTTGTAGTATTAAATAATTCTTTTATTGAAACGATATGCTATGCTTAGTGCATGGTGTTGTCAACCATACTCAGTGCACGTTGTAGTATTAAATAATTCTTTTATTGAAACGATATGCTATGCTTAGTGCATGGTGTTGTCAACCATACTCAGTGCACGTTGTAGTATTAAATAATTCTTTTATTGAAACGATATGCTATGCTTAGTGCATGGTGTTATCAACCATACTCAGTGCACGTTGTAGTATTAAATAATTCTTTTATTGAAACGATATGCTATGCTTAGTGCATGGTGTTGTCAACCATACTCAGTGCACGTTGTAGTATTAAATAATTCTTTTATTGAAACGATATGCTATGCTTAGTGCATGGTGTTGTCAACCATACTCAGTGCAGGTTGTAGTATTAAATAATTCTTTTATTGAAACGATATGCTATGCTTAGTGCATGGTGTTGTCAACCATACTCAGTGCAGGTTGTAGTATTAAATAATTCTTTTATTGAAACGATATGCTATGCTTAGTGCATGGTGTTATCAACCATACTCAGTGCACGTTGTAGTATTAAATAATTCTTTTATTGAAACGATATGCTATGCTTAGTGCATGGTGTTGTCAACCATACTCAGTGCACGTTGTAGTATTAAATAATTCTTTTATTGAAACGATATGCTATGCTTAGTGCATGGTGTTATCAACCATACTCAGTGCACGTTGTAGTATTAAATAATTCTTTTATTGAAACGATATGCTATGCTTAGTGCATGGTGTTGTCAACCATACTCAGTGCACGTTGTAGTATTAAATAATTCTTTTATTGAAACGATATGCTATGCTTAGTGCATGGTGTTGTCAACCATACTCAGTGCACGTTGTAGTATTAAATAATTCTTTTATTGAAACGATATGCTATGCTTAGTGCATGGTGTTGTCAACCATACTCAGTGCACGTTGTAGTATTAAATAATTCTTTTATTGAAACGATATGCTATGCTTAGTGCATGGTGTTGTCAACCATACTCAGTGCACGTTGTAGTATTAAATAATTCTTTTATTGAAACGATATGCTATGCTTAGTGCATGGTGTTATCAACCATACTCAGTGCACGTTGTAGTATTAAATAATTCTTTTATTGAAACGATATGCTATGCTTAGTGCATGGTGTTATCAACCATACTCAGTGCACGTTGTAGTATTAAATAATTCTTTTATTGAAACGATATGCTATGCTTAGTGCATGGTGTTGTCAACCATACTCAGTGCACGTTGTAGTATTAAATAATTCTTTTATTGAAACGATATGCTATGCTTAGTGCATGGTGTTGTCAACCATACTCAGTGCACGTTGTAGTATTAAATAATTCTTTTATTGAAACGATATGCTATGCTTAGTGCATGGTGTTGTCAACCATACTCAGTGCACGTTGTAGTATTAAATAATTCTTTTATTGCGAGGGACTTTATAAATATTTAGTGAACACGAATTGTAGGTACTCAAACTCAGAACAACATTTTGTCTATAGCACCTATACGGTATCGTACTTTTTTATCATCTTCAAGTAATAAAGAACTTTATAATCATAATCAAAATAG
The DNA here is from genome assembly GCA_905163515.2 of Lymantria monacha. Classification (NCBI taxonomy): domain Eukaryota; kingdom Metazoa; phylum Arthropoda; class Insecta; order Lepidoptera; family Erebidae; genus Lymantria; species Lymantria monacha. The sequence goes on along the minus strand of LR991092.1, from coordinate 33,187,400 downwards.
AATTTTATTCAATAACTCATTAACGTACATTGCAATAAATAGACCTTACTATTTTGTGACGAGACCATAACCACCATATTGTTTAGCGGGTTGACGATTACCGATATTGTAAGTTTCTCATGAGAGTTTTGTTGCCCGTTCATTTAGTGATACCTCAACCGGCTATTATGATTCCTATGAGAAAGTAAGGAGTAGCGACATAATATTGTGTACTCGTCAACACACTGGCAAACAGAACACTTAGATAAGTTAACGAAAGCAATGTGATACTATTAGTTATTGTAAAGTATTACGAAGCGCTGCGGCCCCATCTGTGGGCGACCTTACACGTTGTGTTCACACGCGACGATCTCGACGTAAGCCCTCGAAAGTGAAATGAAAGTTGACCCCAGACGTGTCTTCGTTTACACATCAACGACGGCGATGTATCGTCATATTATTGATGAATAGTTATTTTTATAGATTTCTGGTGATTTTAGTTTTATTTTTAATTTATTAGGACAAAAAACAGTTACACATTAAATGGCGATACATATGAATAGTCTTAAAATAAAATAAGTAAACATCGAGGTCCAGGCTCCTTCACGATGGGAAGGAAACCGACCTACTGTGCCTGGTCGCTGTACCACGCTAGTCAGACAGATTGGTACCTATAAGGTAAAGACTTTTACTTCTCTTACATAGACGCTATCTGCATATCAAATCCCAAAGTCTTCGACAAAAAATAGTTAGTGAACAAGTAAACAAAATACATACGAGTATGTAGTAAAATTTAACTACATAGTGATATTAATTTGACAGTCCTGTTTGAATTTATAGTTTTATGTTTCATCGATCGGTATATTTGCTTTTTGTTTGTTGCTTAGCAATAAAATATTATAATTATAGTCTGTCTAATCTAAGAAGTGCACTTTGACAGCTGTCTGAGTAAGTTGTCTAGGTATGTGAACCAAATAATCGCTATCGAAAATATCCGATTTTACTGAGAAATCGATATTGATTCTTTATAATTAATAATCGGTTTATTTTTTATTTTTCAAAAAGGTGATGAATAAATTAAGTGCTAAATTAATACTAAACAAATTTAATTATTTCAGCATAGAATCTATTCATCATATTTAGTAGGATTAGTTTAATTAAAAACAAAAATTGGATTTGAAAATGGCTATTTATTAAGAATTACTACTATTACTTGAATTATCAGCGTCGCGAACATTAATAATTATTTTCTCATCAATCAAAGTGTCGAAATGTACATCTCTGTCAAAATCTCTATTCGATTAATTGTATTATTCTAATATTTTTACCGATTATTTGGATATTCGTGAATTGGAAGTTGTCAAGCACTATTGTATAGTCGTGATGACGTGACATTGTTAGGTCGTCAATGACAATTACTATTTACCATGTTATTTTTATTTTAAATGATTTTTAAGAGTTTCAACATTAGATTATTGTACAAGAAAGTCACCCGCAATGTTAATTATGTAAATAACTTAATAGTTGTTTAAAATTTCAGATTTAGTGTTTACAATCATGTGTATACGTTTGACCGAGGTTATTGTGTATTAAAAAATGCAAAACGTCAAAATGCACTTCTTAGATTAGATGAACTATAATTGAATTAAGTGATACCTATATGATGGGACTTTTGACGGGAATTTGAAAATGTCATGTGGTGCTCTTGTATTATATTCGATATCTTAGTGTTTTAACGTGTTATATTAGATAATTTTGATGGCATTTTATGTAATATGAAGCGGCGGAACTACTGGGATGAAGTGAATATCATACAAAAGTGCTTTACAACGTTTTCGTTTTCCATCAAAATTCCCACAAAATACCATTAACAGTGTGGCCATTGCACTGTTAATGGTGACAATTTAACTTAGACAATGACTAACTTGAAAGACTAAAAACGTGAAAACATTTATAACTCGACACTGGCACCAATAGCTCGTATAAGTAGCTGATTGCCAATATATAAGAAGAAGAAGATATATGATGGAAATCCATTATCATCTTAAAATGGAGGAAAGGAAGGAAGACCCACCACTTTCCAACGGTCAATCAATATACTGCACACCTCAAGAAAGGAAGGAATTTACGACTACGAAGGGATTTAAGTGGAATAGGATATAAGGAAAACTTACTTTCGTGATGAGCCCCTCCAGAACTGGTACTTGCAATTTTCCGCAGAAGTGCCGCATTTGAGGTGTGCGGTTGACCGTGGGAAGGTGGTGGGTCTTCCTTCATTTCCTCCATTTTAAGATAATAAAATATACGATAAAAAACAATTTAATTTAAATAAATATGAAATAAATGTATAAGTAGCACAATGACTGATTAAAATCTAAAACAGCTATATTCTCTTAAACTATTTGTGTCCAAATAAAAATATATCGAAGTCGATATTCTTTTAATATATTTCACTTATTACAATTTTAATTAATTAAATACGTTTTTTGTTAATTTAATGTAATTTAATTAAGTCTACAAGTCTAAACTAATATTTATACTAATTAGTTGAAATTAATTTAACTCATCAAATGGAGGCTCATGTTCTCTCACGTATATGAGTTGAAAAATAAAAGAATCTCTAACGATTCACCCGGGAAAGAGGGAAATGAGACTATAACAAAATGTATTAATAGTCCTTCACACATTTATGTATAATATATTATTACATAGGTATAAAGACAGGATGTGATATAACAATGAGACCAGATCGACCAGTATAGTCAGTTCCACCTGTAGCAGGGAAGGTTATGAACATACTTGCACAAGGACTAGTACACATCTTCTTTCCGCCAACAACTCACCTACGTAGATACATTCTATCGTGTATAAACTTTAGTCATCATCTTCATCGTTTCAACTCATACATGTTCCACTGCTGGATACGAACCTCCTTCAAAATAGTAGGGAAATAAACATACGCTAGCCAGACGAATTGATATTAGTTTTCATGTCGCGCGCTTTTCTTCTTTGGATTAGATGTTTTATCCCTCAGTTCTCGTTTATGATATCCACAGACAAGAGAGAGATTCGTGAATTGTATTCTTACTCTATCCTCATACGGAAATTATTTTATCCATGTGGTGATATGGTAAAAATAGAATGACACCGAATTAGAACTACGTGGTATAAATGATACAGCGACATCCTCTTTCCTGGCGATAAATAGGATCAAATTCCCTCATATTTCCGCCGATTTCAACAATTCATTGTGCCATTCTCAGATCATTGTTCTGTTTGGATAAAAAATATATCTCAGAATCGTATGTTTATGAAGAAATGCCTGATAGAAAAGGCAACCCAATCTAGATTTTAAAGTATTAGTTAATTAAAATTACAGTATAATCATACAAGTTAGATATATTCTAACGTGTAGTTATTGTGTATGCAATACGGTATTCACATTGTTAGCTAACAATACGCACAAAAGCAATATTAAATACTAATCTAATTAGTTAAGAACTTGACGATTGCAATAATGACATAACATTCTTTATAAGTATTTTGCTATTAATTCTTTTAAATAACCTCAATTAAAAATGTTTATGTCAAAATTATTCATAAATTAAAAGAGTGCTTCAGAAAAAATATATGACTAAGACTATATTTCAAAGTTAATTTCAAAATTAATTACTAATCATAAATACAAAGTTACTTACCACATTTAGACAATCTGCAAATTTACGGTGTATATATATTTTGTAATTGAATAAGTTACATCAAAGAGTGTTTGTGTAATGATCTTTTTTATTTAATGAGACTTTGGCAATGGAGCCATTAATTTAAATCAAATTACAGAAATCATTAATTTGCTACAGTAATTCTATTTATAGCTTATGTTCTATAGAACAAATTACACTTCTTCGTACTGTACTAACTTATTCGGCCACTGTCCGTCCGTTATTTTGGCGCTGACAACTAAATGACGATTCCTTTAGTACTTTGGCACAATATGAAAATACACGTAAAACATAATTATATCATATACAGTGGCCTTTAGCATTTTCTTTGTATTACATGCCATAAAATACAAGCAAAAAAATAAGTAATAAAGCTAATGCTTTGTTATAGATATAAAAAAGTGATCAGATTTTTGTGTTTTTAATAAAACACACAAACTCTGATTGGTTTTGTTTAATTAATAAAATATAAACTAATTTATATATAAAATATTTTCAATTATAAAATACATAGTTGAAGTTGCAATGGTTGACATGCCAACCTACCGCCGCCGCGCCGCGCCGTAGTTGCGATTTCGACGTAGTACAATAATTTGTGCGTCTCACAAACTGTGGTCCTGTTTTGGTCTAATGTATGTCAGTAAAATGTATGTTTGTGAAGTGTATGGCAGTGCTAGGACCATATCATTAATGCAGGGTGTTTGCATTTGCGCGGGGGCTTGTAATATCTGTGATTATAAAAAACTTAATTACGAACGAAAAATGAATGTCACGAGTGAGAAACGTATTCACTCGTATTGGAAATCCGTTCCAATGATTACACATTATACAGATTTTATAGAGAGTGTTAAAACCTGTATAATGTGTCAAATCATTCTTCAGTAGATGGCAGACGTCTCTCATAAAGATGACATAATAATACGAGCCGTAAATTGATTGTCATACGACAGCTTACGCTATCTAAGCGGTAGGCAATCGTCCCACCAAGTAGTAGGACGATTGCGTCTAAGTAGACGGAACGGATTTCCGATAGGAATGGATTAGAGTTCCACGTATGACATTCATTTTTCGCGCGTAAAGAAGTTTTTTTATAAATAAGACAGCTTAAATGCTAAATTTCAGTAATTTGGATGCCTGTGATTATTTGAAATTAAATAAATGCTGATAACTTGAATAAAAAAAGAAAGCATCAGATTACATAATCATATTTATGTAAGTTACATTACACGTACACACATGCGAATTAAAAGCGAGTCTTGTACGTTTTGTAATATTACTTTAATTACAAATTAAATATATTTTCCGAACCTGTATTATCAGATTGATAATTGAATGTCAATAATCATTCAGTAATACGATAAATTCAAGTATTTTTAATGTAATGAATAAATAATTTGTGAAGTTCCTGCGATATGCGTTTTATTGTTAATGTTTTTATTAAGTAATGTAAATGCGAAAGTGGTTAATTTTATGCATAAATAAAACGCGTCGTTGTAATGTGGCTGTATGTGGTATATGTGTTTGTTTGCGTGATGACGTAACGTTTTGAATTTCACACATAACTTGCGCGCACCCTTGTGTGAAAACTATACCGTTTTGTCTTTAATCAACATATGGTTGAAGACAACATCAAGTCTAAACTACTCGTAATATAAATACATATAATTATTCTCATCATCATCATAATACTCCTATCCCAATTCCTTGGGGTCGACGAAATTTAGGCATACTCTGCTTTCATCGTACATATTGCAAAAGTTACTGGCAATAGTTTTATGATTGAACGACTGTCTGACGTCAACCCTCCTTGAGAATGTAATTGATAACCTGACCTGGCATCAGGTGGAGTTGACCCAGGTCAATACAAAGCTCTTAGTCGTCTGTTACGATATTCATGAGCGAAGAAGAAAGAAGACGAAGAATGTAAGGGTTGGTAGTGGAGGGGTGGAACGAGTTTGATGTCGTTATTTGTTTGTGTACAAATGGATTTAAGAGCGGGTTAGATTAATAATCATAACCGATAGGTGACGCTACGATCCATTTCATGGAATTATTTTATATATGTACAATGTACATACATTTTCTCCGCTCTTTTGATTTCTGGTGTCAAAAAAGACATATTACAAGAAATAAAGCTAATATTTTTTTTACTTTGATTTTTAGGTTCAAATTTAAGATTACCGCGAGATTCCTAATTGAAAATCTCTCTTGACTTATGTTTATGACTGAGATTGTTACCTAGTAAAATTAAATTAGAATACATGTCGAAAAGAGGGGGTAGTGGTTACTAGGCCTTTTTTTTGGTAAGCTATGGTCCGGGCACATGCCGTCCGTTCCGTCTGGGGCAACGGAAAGGCCGCGCGTGGCCCCATAACCCACGGTATTTCTTCCCCATCACCATTAGGTCGGCCACTGGGACTGCTACCTTGACATCCAGCCCGAGTGGTTACTAGGCTGACGTATACATATATTAATAACAACAATAAAGTATACAAATTAACTTAATACTTAACTTGAACAGGAAACGCTATCAAATATCATGATGTAATTCTGTATACGAAGTATGTCATTAGCAATCCCTTGTCACGAACACGTAGAGCTAGGCGAACGGCACGCGGCATATGCGCTAAATGTATCAAGGAGAATCGGTCTTGTACTGTCCATACTTTATAATGATATACATCAAAACATTCCACAGTAGTACGAGCTTACTCATTCATATCATATAAAGAAAGAAAAATAAATTAATTAATTATTGACATACAAATAAATAAAAAATGTCTTATAAAATATGAGTTAAAAGTTTTATTAAGTTTATTATAAGTTTAATCCTATCTATGAAATAAAATATCCACTAGATTTACGAATTCCATACTTCGGAGAGCACACATACTAAAAAATACGACAGACGTTGATCAGTCACTATTCTTTTTATACTTTCTTGCTAATTGCTTCCCGACCACTAAAACTACACGTTTTTCGCCGCAACATCTTCTTGGGCCTTCGAATCGAACAATCGTAATCAATATTTGTAATATTGGGTATTCGTAAACCGTCATCACAATGTGTCCCCTGATTTAGGGACTATTGAAAATATATTACTTAAAATAAAATTCTCCTCTTCATTACATTAGAATTCATTCACTAAATATTTAAAATGCAAAATTCTTTAGCTGGTCTCTTGATATCTCTACTCAAATCATGCGAAACGGTAAGAAAATTGTCACAGTAAATACCATCCTACTGCCGAAAACGCGACAGACATTAATATAATACAATTTGTGTAAAGATAATATCAATGATATTGTTATTTGCCACACAAACAACATACCTCAGTGTTGCATAATCCGTTTAAACCATTAAAGTTGCCGAACGATTTAAATGCGAAGGTTAAATATATAACGATTAAACATATTTACACCACTTGATGTTTTAAACAATTATAATTAAATATTTCGTTAATTTTTAACGTTAAACTAGACAAAATTAAAGTTGTAGTAACGTCTGCTATTTGATCATTTTATGTGGCATTGTCGTAATGGATGAATGAAAATAATGTTTGCATACTTTGTTATTAATAAGATGAGGAACTAAGAAATAGATATTGCTTTGAGGAGTTTACAAATATGCGAATAATGCACATAAATTACACCCAGATTCAGAACAATCATTGGTGAATTGTACAAGGAATTGTCCTATGAATATCAATTACAACACTCAGCATGGAAATTCAGTCTTCCAAGCTTGACCCGTGTAGTAAAATCGATTTCTCCACGCTAAACTCTTTCTCTAAGCTTATCTAATAAATATCGCTAAATTTCTTTAACGATCGTTTGTTTTTGATATTTCATATGCACTTAGAGAAGTCAGTCCTCTGGCCAGAGACCTGCTTATGTAACTATAAAAGTGTGAAAAGGTGTCTGCATGTTTTTAGGTGGATCTGGGTGAACTACAATATGTACTGTACACTTGAGTCTTGCTAACGTGCTTGCATTATAACTATTCTGGTCAAAATAATTCATTAGGCAATAACAATTTCGGACTGATAGTCCAGCAGTGGGACGTATATTAGCTGAGACGATAATAATTTTAATAATGAAAGAAGATAAAAAAATACACCATAATAATTAGTGAGTACTTAGATTTGTATCTCTATATAACATATTGTAGATTGTAGCGAGCTTTAGCTAACTTCAGCTCTATATACCTATATAAAGACAAGTTAAGCTATAAGTTTAAAGCTAATTATATATATAAAAACTATATATAGGCTCTGTATATAGATAGCTTTAATTGCGTAGCTTAAACTGTTGCTAAAACTTAAATATAGTAATTTTTATGTTTATAGAACATTTGAGGTCGACCACATTCCACTCCTGCGGTTGCTTGTTAGAAAAAACATTACCTAAGCGACAAATGTAAACGCGGCCAGATATCATTGCCGTGGATATAAAAAATTAGACATTTAATATATTTATTGCATTATTGGCGTCGTGATCAGGTTCTGACGCATCCGTTGAGCGGGGTCATGAAGTCAGCCGAAATGGCAGTGAGCTGCTCTAAATGTGAATAGTGGTCGTATAGCGAATTGTTGGACCTTATACAGCTTATTATCACTCTAAATGCACTCCAGATGCGTAATCGCTTTTAAAACTTAGTCAAAGCTATGATGATATTTACTTTTTAGTCCATACCTATCTACATCCAACTAGGACTCAAGCCTTCGCATTAGCATAGAAATTAGTTACTGTAGCGCGTAAATAAAAACCTCTGTAATAACGACGACTTATTGGACGTGAGACATGTTATAGTCCTCCCGCGACCATTAACTTTGTAAAACTTTATTTCAAAAATTTCGTTTTATATAGTTGTTTTATTGCAGAAAAGTTATCGGCGAGTGCTTATATTAGCTGATTACTAGACATATAAAATATAAATGTAGGATGTACTAGTTTATTTATGTTTCGATTTAAATAAGTTGTTTGGTGTTTGACACACTGATATACTTTTGTGTATGTTTACTTACAAATTACTTATTCGCTTGCAGTTCAATCTACATATGTACTTGTACATACGGATGTTGCAAATACTGAATGCTATATTATGACAGCAAGCGACGTTGGAATGCCTACCTTTGTATATGCAATCCTTCCGTGTATGATTGAACGTCGCCTAAACGGCAGAACCGATTTTGATGTCATTTTTTGTGTGTGTTCAGATGGATGCATGAATGATGTAGAACCGTTTTCAGTAGGTGGTGTTACGATCGATTTAGTGATGTATTTTTATTGCTTTTAAATTTGTATTGGGTCAGCTAGCATCCCTATATAATTATTTTGTGTTTTTTTCGACTATCATCCTCATATTGTTGAGTTTATCAAAGAAATTGTGAATAAGACCAAAAATTGGTCGACTTTAAACGAATTTTATCTTTTGTAATGTACAACAGAGAAAATTCCAGATTAGGAATAATTTTGGTTAGATTTCATCCATCAGCCTAGCGACGGTCACTGTTGATGACAGCCCCAAAAACGAGTAATAATGCTATAATCCTGACTCTTAACGACCGGGACCGCAGTTGCTCTTTATTAATTTTCTCTACCAATTTTTCTAGTGATCCCTCAGCCAATTTTCACAAATTTCATTGGAAATTAAAGGATTGTGATCAATCGTCACCAATCCCGTAGCCAGATTAAAAAAAAAATAAACGCGATATCCGTTTAAAATGACAATATTAAGTATTAAGATTCCGCCAAGACGTATATAATAGTTCGTTGTGTCAAGTTTCGCATGCACTTGACACCAAATATCTCGCGGCACCATTCTACTTACATGAATGAGCATGTAATGTGGAACAATAGGATCTGTCCTCACGTCTTGGTGTCGAACAAGTGTCCGAGCCGCGTGCCCCGTGAATAATTCAACGTACACGAGCGCGAGCGGGTCAATGTGTTTAGAAGGCGACACACTTACTGCTGTTGTTCTACAATAACTTCTTAAACTGACTGTTGTTATAGATATTAGCATAGAATATATGTTAGTAATATACATACATAGCCTCACGCCTGTTTCCCAGAGGGGTAGGCAGAGACTACGGATTGCCACAAACCACGGTCCTGACATACCTCCATCGCTTCATTCACGCTCATCACAGTCTTCATGCATGCTCTACGATTACGCGTACTCTTAGTCTGACCTTAAATAGTACCTCGACCTAGTAATATGCGGAGTATAAAGTTGACTGCACTAATAGTGTAATATTATTGTTTTGATTCTGGGTTTAATATGCGTCCGTTAATGTTTCAAAATCTCCCGCAGTAAAAATATTATATCCTCAGTGCTTGTATTTAAAAAAATGTTTGTGGAAGTCGTATAAACAGGCTAAAGAAGCACCCGGAGACATTCCCCTGAGAACCGTAAGGATAAATGCGATCTCCAAGCTGTTATCGCACAATCATGATAATTAAGGCGAAATCTTCTATTTTATGGTAAGTCTTATGTTCAACAGTCGATAGGCTGTAGTTTTTTACAAAAATGATTTAGCAATAACATTTATTGAAAAGCATCAAATGAAAAAAAAACATGTTAATGTTTCATCATTTTATTGTTTTTTTTTAGTTTGATACGTTCTTATTTTTTTTCGTACTGGCAATCAGCTACTTAACGTGCCATTTTTGCCAGCGTCGAGTTACAACTTTCTTCACTTCTTTAATATCTTCAAGTTAGTCATTGTCCGTCAGTATGTCAAATCGTCGTCATCAACAGTGCTATTATTCCCCACTGTTAATGGTTAATTTTGGGAATTTTGATGGAAAACGAAAACACTTTGCTCGCCGGCCAGCTACTCGACCGAAATACCCACTAAAACGAAAACGCTTTGCTTGCCGGCCAGCTACTCGACCGAAATACCCACTAAAACGAAAACACTTTGTTCGCTGGCCAACTACTCGACCGAAATACCCACTAAAACGAAAACACTTTGCTTGCCGGCCAGCTACTCTACCGAAATACCCACTAAAACGAAAACACTTTTCTTGCCGGCCAGCTACTCGACCGAAATACCCACTAAAAGGAAAACGCTTCGTTCGCCGGCCAGCTACTCGACCGAAATACCCACTAAAACGAAAACGCTTTGTTCACTGGCCAGCTACTCGACCGAAATACCCACTAAAACGAAAACGCTTTATTCGCCGGCCAGCTACTCGACCGAAATACCCACTAAAACGAAAACGCTTTATTCGCCGGCCAGCTACTCGACCGAAATACCCACTAAAACGAAAACGCTTTGTTCGCCGGCCAGCTACTCGACCGAAATATCCACTAAAACGAAAACGCTTTGTTCGCCGGCCAGCTACTCGACCGAAATACCCACTAAAACGAAAACGCTTTGTTCGCCGGCCAGCTACTCGACCAAAATACCCACTAAAACGAAAACGCTTTGATCGCCGGCCAGCTACTCGATCGAAATACCCACTAAAACGAAAACGCTTTGCTCGCCGGCCAGCTACTCGATCGAAATACCCACTAAAACTACAACGGTCCCTTCCGCGCTTTTACGAGGTGCCGGAGAGATTGTCTATTGATATTCTATCCCCGACACCCCACCCAACGCTAGGCCATCTGGTCAACGTCCAGTAGATGTAGCCTCTGACCTGTAGGAGTCGACAAAATCAACTGTGGACCTCGCCAGGAGAGCTGGCAGCTGGGATTCATATAACAATTCCTTACGATCACCAAGCGTGGCGATGACGGCACTATACCTTAATTTGTGGGGAAGACCGACGTTGACATTCAATAGCGAGTAGTGAATGGCTGAATGATGAATGAAACGTTTACAAAGTTATTACAATAAACAATACAGAGTGGTTCATGAACTATACATTAAAACATTAAAAATAGTAAATAAATGACCGACGATTTACAAAGATATTATTTATTTGAACACGAATCTTAAGTTTACTATTGCTCGCGGCTGTTTTCACGGTCGTGAGAATTTTGTAGAGTTGGTATACACGTGTATATATACAAGATATTCACACAGTTTCACACACATTTTTATCTTTATTATTTGTTTCATATAATTGCCTGCGCAGAGAGCATAGTGATTAAGATACCAAACTATTGTGCCAAGTGTCGTGGGTTCGATTACGACGCAAGCCATAATTTGTGTGATCCACAAATTGTTTTGAATCTGGGTGTATCTTGTAACCGTTACTTTATAAAATGTCCGACAATACAAGGATTAATTTATGAATACAAGATATTACCTTCATAATTCCTATTCTCTATACTCACGTTCATAGGACTTCATAGTCTTGAACATCGTAAGAGACCACTAAGAGCTTTATATTGACCTGGGTCAACTCCTCCTGATGCTGTTTGGTCAACAGTTACATTACCACGGAGCTACCACACAGAAAGTATACAATAAACTCTTCAAAAATAATTTGAAATAAAAAAAAATATTCGTATAAAAAATGAAAATCGCCTTGAAATGTATCCTCGTGGCATATTTGATCGTTATTTCAACCTTACTTCGCTGGAAGAAATGTTAAAATATAAGGACAAAAATAATATCTGTAAATACAAAATGTGCTGATTGCGGGTCGTACGTCGAGTTGAGGAGTCGACTAACAATATACACGTTACACTGAGGCATAAAAGTTTCTTATGAGTTTATTTATTATGTAATGATTGTATTCACTTACGTCACAATTATCTTTACGGATACATGGGAGTTCATCGCGTTATTCTTTCTATATTGATGTCCAAATCTAATATGTAATTTTTATGTTTGCCCACAGCTGGGACGCATGCCGCCCGCGTGCATGATGATGCCGCCTCGGTACGCCACGCTGCCACTGCCGCCGCCCCACGCGCCCCCGGGACACGCACCCATGTACTATCAGATGCATGACGCAGTAAGTATCACCTATCTTTGCATACATACTGTATAACATATCATTACTAATCAACCAATATGTACCTCAATTTTCCGTGTGGTGGCGGAGTAAGAATACAATCACCACCCCCTATTTTACCCGTGGGTGGTCGTAAGAGACGACTAAGGGATGTTATATACCTTAGTCGTATATAGTATCTATGCAAGAAAAGGAAAACTCGAAACAAAACGCTATATCAACACGTTTGATCAACGTGGTATAGTAAGTCAATGTCCCCCCCATTACGGAGGAGGTTCAACCCCAACAGTGAGTCGTATATGAGTTGAGGCGATGTACCTCAATATTAGAATACAAGCCTCCCCTTTAATTGGAGCAAAATTAACTGCCCCACGAAATAGTTTTATTTATATTTTTTTGAAGCAACATGCGTAATCCTAATTGGTTAGTATATATACACAGGCTACCTTTTATCTTTATATTACTGCGCATATTATTTGTCATCTAAATAAATTCTTTTGTAACCATTTTGTACAATATAATAGCTAGTTCCGATGCTGACGATGCGCGATAATACTATTTTATATATAAATTCAATTGATTTTAGATTCAACGTTCATACTTTGTGTCAGCTGTATACGTTCTTATTGCATTTTTTTTTTTATTTTTGCAGTTTTTTTTAGATAATGATGCGGAATTCGATTCGCACTTGGCCAGATTTATTAAATAAATTAATGAAAAATTACTATGTCTTTAGCCTTCTTCAAAACAGGAGAGAAATTGATCTACTATACTACGTGGGTCAGGCGGATTTGTATATGGTTTTACTTCGAGTTTTCCTTCTCTTGCATAGATGTTGGAAATCGCACATCCTTTAGTTTCTACACGGAAAAGTTTATTTCATTACCTATTAATGGAATGTGACCTGAACAAAATATTCGTGTCAGATTTGTGCGGTACCATGCTCACCACCGCTTCCGTTCCCGTCCGGCTAAATTACTAGAATATTAGCTGTGAAGAGGAGAAGCAAAAGTAGTATTCTATGAAATCATAATTAAATATTTGTGTGTTAGGCGCGCATGCGTCGTCGCCGTTCGCCACGCGCGCAGGCCGAGCGCCGTCGGCGGGAGCCCCGCGACCGCGACTCTCAGCTGGCGCGCTCGCTGGAGCGCATACACCGCAAGCGCAGACCCGAGCGCGACGACCCCACAGACGCGGACCTCAAGCGGACTTACACCGGCCTCGACAGGTAACTAACCCATCCGGCAATTGTATCCATCCATACCAGGTCCTCCACAAATGTCATGACAGCTGAACGATTACGTACCTTATATAACTTGCACCACTAATTACGTAATGCTAATTTAGGAATCCGACATTGAAAGAAATTGTATTTCTATTTAAGAGCACTTCTCTCTTTGTTTCAATATATTATAGACGGCAAAGCAAGGATTCACTAAGATAGAGAGAAGGTAAGGATTCACTAAATTTATGTAAAGTAATAGATAGGGTAATTAATTCTTCTTCTTCTTCTTATATATTGGCAATCAGCTACATATACGAGCTATTGATGCCAGTGTCAAGTTATAAATATTTTCACGTTTTTAGTCTTTCAAGTTAGTTATTGTCTAAGTGAAATTGTCGCCATTAACAGTGCAATGGCCACACTGTTAATGGTATCTTGTAGGAATTTTGATGGCAAACGAAAACATTGTAAAGCACTTTTATATTATATTCACTACATCCCAGTAGTTCCGCCGCTTCATATTACATAAAATGCCATCAAAATTATCTAATATAACACGTTAAAACACTAAGATATCGAATATAATACAAGAGCACCACATGACGTTTTCAAATTCCAGGGTAATTAATATACACTCTACACACGATTGTCTCTGACGTTTTTGACACAAACCGACGTCATTAATCATTAACCGTACTGTACTTACTGTGAAATTTAAAATTCAACAATCTCAGACAGAGATAGTGACATTCTATAAATTGGAATTTAACTTCCTTTGATTATTACGAACACTTACTTAACTTAACGAACTTAACTTGAACTCGAGACCATATAGAATATATCTTTGTCCACTACAATATTTACAACGTTTGTAATTAATATCTGCACTGAACTGCGCCAGTTGATTCGTCTTATCACTACAAAATCAGACACAATGAGATTTAATCGCATTGTGTCTGATTTTGATTCTCCTTTTTAATTTATTTTATTTATTGAACATTTTGAAACGGAACATAGAAAGAGAAAGCTACCACTGCCCATGGTTAATCAACATACCGAGAAAGTAAGAAATATGGGATTAACGTGGGATAATATATATGAAAAATTTCTACTGTTATATAATGAATAGCTTCCAGAAATTTCAATTTAATTTTGTCTAGTATTATATTGATTCGACACGTGTACTGCCTTTAAATGAGACATTCTCAAGAAGATACAGCTTCATTTGAACATGATTCGTTCTTCACGATCATTACATAGGATAAGAAGTGAACAATTTCCTTATATCCAATCACATCTTGATCCTTTCTCGTATTCTGCGGGCAGGTGATGGGTATCACTTCCTATCCTCTATTTAAAAACGATGATGGATTTACCACCATCATGTACCAACTAATTCAATCAATTACTTTTGATTTAATTTTAAATATATCATTGTACACAATTGTGTATATAACTATATATTAGTTATATACACAATTATTATTGTAACCCACCTAAATTAAACATTGACATGTTTCTGTATATTTCAGGGCGTACGCGGAACAGTTCATAGCAGTATGTGACGAGAGCCGACATGCCGCCGAACATCAAGACTCTTTAGGATCTACATCTACCACAAGTGACGCCAGCCACGATCACCACGACCTATAACTAACATATATAATTCCAATAAAAAAATATGATTAGGCGTCATGGAAAATTCAGGATAAATTACGCAAAGCAATTAAACATACGTCCGAACACACAACTTAGAATAAAAGGAAAAATTGAGACCCGAATAAGAGATTTATACTTTCTAATTTGAGGATAGTACAATTGTTCCAATTAGTCTATGGATGTCGGTATATGAGAGAAGAATTTTAAGATAGAAATATTATTTTCTCTACAACTGTACCTACTATGGTGGCAGAAGCAAAGACATTATAAAGTCAACCCAATTAGGAGACGAAATCGGACTCATTTGATTCAATAAATTGTAAAAATATTGAGTAAAATAGTCATCTAGTTTCCAGGATCCTGAATGAAAGTGTATTTAACAATAGTTGAACGATTAAAACCAAATTACTTCGCCATTTTAGCTTTGATTTAGCTGATAGTGGCAAAAGTTTGTAGAAATAGTTGTTTTTTATGTTACAAAGCTATAATATGTTATTATATGTACATTCCTTAGAACATACGAAGCCTCAATGTTAGGACTATTAACAAACAAATAATTGATTTATATTTATTTTACAAAAATCGTTATATAACTTTATTGAATTGCATTAAGTAGCGTCAAGTTATTTATTCGATTATATACATAAAAAATAATCACTTGTAGTTTGTAATTTTAATAAAAATACTCTTAATTTTAAGTGAACGAACTAAAATACTACCTATACCAAACTTAACATATAGCTTTGTAAGACAATTTATTACGATAAAAATGTAAATAATACTTTTAAATTTAAGCTTGTAGGATGTAATAGATATTAGAATATAATTGTATACTAACATTTATCAACAAATATAAATCATAGGAAGCAGCTATTCTCAAATTACAATCAAACATTAATTAGAAGGTCTTTAAATATATGCCTCTACTCCAGCGCCATGAGCACTTGGAAGGCTATGGGAAATGGTTAATGGAGCCCGTAACATTTATCAGCAAAATACTTCAGCGGTTCGGGTAGAATTTTTTTCTATTTTCTGTGTCATTTCTAAAGTTATCTTTTATTATGCTCCTCTGATCTCTTAAAATTGTTTTTTTTAAGAACGGTGTGGTTTTGGTATTTGTTACCTCTATCTTCTATATTCTCAACTTGTAACATATCATTTTTACTAACAAGAATTTGTAAAGAGATGTACCTATTTACATATCGTCAAATATCTGTGTTATATTCTTTTTTAAGTCTTGATAATTATAGTCTTAATATAATATAATGTATAAGGATTTTACTCAATATTTATTATTTCGGCTCAACCCATTATGGTTTACGTTTATAGTTTTAAAACATTCTTAAATTCTTTAATATAAATGTAATCATTTAAAATCTTTAGACTTGATTAATTGTAATTTACCAGAGAGAATTCTTCTATTTTTTTTTTATCACAATTTAAAAAAGTCTATGGCTTTATTTAAAAATGCAAGTATTTCCATAGACAATTTTATAAAAATTGATTCCTTCTAGACAAAAGAGTGAAATCTCATAGATTTAATTATAATAACAACATGAGCTTACCTACATTAATGTCAAGCTAATCTTTTTCTTTACGTTTATAACTTATACACATTCAGTAGAGTCAGACAGCAAAGTAACCACTTGGTAAATGCCTTCACTAGCTACGAGTGGGGAAGCCAGCGAGCACGACTATTATTGAATATTTCAACAACATGAAAGTTTCATCGAGCGAATATAATATTATCCACCACTCATGTTCAAATTGAAAAGCGCTATTTTTGCCGATTTTGTCCCGTTTGTATTTGATGTTTCCCCTTTGGCTCCCGTGACTACGAACGCTAAAAAGAGTTCGAAACGTCGCAGATTAAATACAAACGTGATAAATAGTTAAATAATTTTATTTCATATGTATATGTAATGCTCCCATCAACATCAGAAATCATTAAGAAAACAGCTGATAATATTCAAACGACTATAAAGTTGTCTCTAAAATTGCCCCTGTGGTTAATTCAGGTCTAAGTAGAATTCCATTCTGGTTCATTCGTATAATCTAGTGCTATTTTATTTAGAATACGTAGTTGATTTTATAACTGTTGTGTATGTTTGTACATATATATAACGAAAGTCCAATGTACCTAAACGGTGCCAAATTGCAAATATATAACGATTGGTGTAAATATATTAACTACTAAATTTTGCTCAACTAATAAATGTACCTTCGTGTCTAACAATAGGTACTCGTACGTATACGCTAAGGTTGTACAAACTACATTTTTGTATTGTTTTTGATTTATTTTTGAAATTTTATTATGTAATTAATAATTATAATTGTCTAAGTTTTTTGATTTTTAATTATATCTTCGTTACCATTCTAAAATATAATATATTGATTAGTTTTATATTTTACTAAATATTGTAAAACTTAAGCTAAAAATTTCGATTAAATTCTTGTTAGATAATGTATGATCAAAATTGACAGTAATTTAAAATGTTCTGTAAGTTTCATTCTACTTCTAAAATATATGACATAGCTCCTTACCATTAAGATCATATATCGAAAAAAAATCAACTCTGAGAAGTCGAAGGAGTATCCTCTCACATATATCATACCTACGTACTGTGTGTGGTTTAATTTGAGAACAAGACAATTATCATAAGTTGGTCCATAGGTCCTCGCGTGACCGTCAAACAAGACATACACGTCGGCGACAACATTTGTGTTAAGTTAGTAGATGGTAGGAGTTTGATATTTGATCATACATTATTTCAATTTAAAACATCAATTCCTCAATAAACGTGTGAAAATAATCATTAATATAGTAATTAATATATTTTTTTCATATTATAATTGTTATTGTAAACTTAGAGACTGTAAAGATTAAATAATTTGTAAATATTTGTGTAGTCATATCTATTGTATCATAGTGTGTAGGAGTGGTTCTACCGCCGCCGTCGGGTGCGTTGTGTTTGGACGCAACGCGTTAAGGGTGCGTCTTGGGTTATTTATTATAGACAATGGCTTACATGATGGGTCGAATAAATTATATTTATGTCAATTATTGTTTTATTGAAACCATTATATTTTCCTTTTTTGTTTACCTTTTTTATATTCTTATAAAATACCTGTACTAAAGAAATAACCTTTTTCCGTGTGGTGACGGAGTAAGAATACAATTCACCATCTTACCTGTGGGTGATCGTACGAGACGACTAAGGGATATAAAACGCATATAACATCTATGCGAGAGAAAGAAAATTCGAGACAAAACCCTATATCAACACGTCTGACCAGCGTGGTATAGTAAGTCAACTACCCTCCCATTATGGAGGAGGCCCGAGCCCAACAGTGGGCTCGGGCCTCCTCCATATGGGCTGTGATAATGAAGGAAATAAACCTTATATTGTGGTGGACTTTAGAAACATTTAATTAACGGATCTATGCCCGAACATTTTACGGCGTTTTAAACTATTCAAGAATGTTCTGGCACGTCTAAAAATGCTTGCGAATACTCTCAAAGAGTCTGCAATATTTTAGGGATTACTAGACGGCGAAACTTTCATATACCGAGATACCTACCTACGTTATCTACTTACGCGCCAGACCTCGATTACGTTGAAATAAAATATGTTTAGTATATTAGCAGCAACAAAGTGAATGAAACATAATTCCATTTGTGTACGTTTTCAATTCAGAATAAATATGTACCGAATTGAAAATACTATGACGTGAACTGCGAATCAGTAATAATATAAATATAATTTGGAAAATCCAAAAGTGAACGCCTCATAATTTTTATATTATTTATCATTTACTATTAGTCAATGCCAGAAATAAAAATAAAATTAAAGAAAAAAGCCTTTTTTAAAAACAAGCTTTTATTATTTGCTAATAAAATAAAATAAAAAGTTAAAAATAAATTAACTCTAATAAGATATAGCACTTTATAAGTTCATTGTAACCTTTAACGATAATTAAGCTTCTTCGTCTACTACAAAATAATTCCATATCATACATAATTATATATTTTTAACACGAAAACTTTACACCATAATTATTAAATCTTCCCGTTTCTATCACAGTCTCAATTTTATAAATAAAAGCGTGTTACCTTTTGATGGTATGATTAAGAACATTTAGCACCTTCTTTTTCCTATGGCCCGCTTCCAGGTCCAACATCAGACCCTGGTTACCATATAGTATCAAAGTACTCGTCAAGACGCATCAAACGAGTCCAAACTCGATGGAGTTGCGTCGTTTAATTACGGAGTTTCTATGGCTAGCTTCCAGGTCCATCGTCAGACCCTGTTTACCATATAGTATTAAAGTAATCATCAAGACAAATCAAATGAGCCCAAACTCAAAAGGGTTGCGTCGTTTAATTACGGAATAACTATGGCCAGCTTCCAGGTCTATCATCAGATCAGCTCTATGTCACAATAGTATTGCATTGTCATCCGATTTATATATGCATGCTAAATTTCAGCTCAATCGGAAACCGGTAAGTGGATCAAATTTAACTTGCAAGATTTGATTACAGACAACGGGACAGGTAAAACTGAATATAAGCTTGTAATGAAAGAAAAGAAATACTTTTGAAATTTCGTGCCATTCTCGACGTAGAGCTAAACATAGCTGTATAGAATGAATGGGATTTATTTCCTTTGCCTGTCCGAATGGACGAACAAAAAAATGTAAACGAACCCAATTTTCATAAGGTATACATACACTAAAGACTAAGCAGTTTAGTTTTTTATTCATTGCAATTAAACGACAATGAATTACCAAGCCATTTTCGAAAGGAAACAGCGCGTTGCGAATATGAAGCTTTTAATAAAAGAAAAACTTCGATACATCCATTTTTACGGTCGTGATCCTGCCAGATACAAAATATTTTCTCCGACGTCTTCGAATATTTTTTTTAATCAACTATTTTCTTACTTTAAACAAAATAATTGCTTTTTAAAAATATCAAATACGTTTAAACGAATGTTTTATCTTGATATATATATTATAATATTATCCTATAAGTGCAATGTGAGAAAATTACAATCATTTTTGTGTTTGAAAAGTGCTTGATTTTCATATGTCGAGAGTAGAGCAAGACCTCAACGCTTCGCTTATGAGGCGTGCAATAATATTACTTGTAACTGTACATGGCTGAATGTTACATCGATCAACAGTTTAAATCGTCACTTAATTTATAATAAATGTATTGGTAATAGTTTATATCTCGGTTCACTTAATGTGTCCGTTATCACGTTTTTATCAAATGTAAAAAGCGCTAAAAATTATATATTTTTAGTGTTTTTCTATATATACCATTCTATATAATAGCCCATATCTAAAAGTGAACATAGGTATGAAGCAATTAGGGTTATTAAATATTTTAAAAGCAAAGTTTACCATATTAGCGTTCAGGCTACAACGTCGGTAAAACAAACAAATATTTTTGAAATGATATTCAGCTGCCTAACGTGTAATCAATTGTCAAATTACAATTATTGGCAAGTTCTCTAGAAATGGTAAGGAAATGGCAAGTATAAACTGAAAACTTTAAGCTTTTAAACTTAATTCTTTTGTATTTTTTGTATCTTACAGCTCTTGTGTTGAACCATTCGAACTCAATTTGTAAAATTAAATATGAAGTTTTAAGAAATAAATATCTAAGAAACCAGATTTCTATATCTCTAAAACTTGAATGAATCCACATCGAATATGAAATGAAGGTCCAGTTTTTTGTTCAAGAATCTTATGCCCGATAGTGGGACGTCAACAGAGAATACAGACATACAGTCAACAGTGATAAAAGAGAATACGGACATAAGGAAGATAGTAAGGATGTAAAAGAAAACATTAAATTTCGTATTTCACGCAATTATATTTTACTTTAAATATTAGAAAATTCTATAAATATGATTTTTTTTCTTTCATTGGAAAATTCTATAACATGATTCTTCAAATTTAAACCGTGTTGAACTCAAAACTCGTTGTCACTGAGGGCGGAGGCACGGCCGGGCGCGGCGCTCGGTCTGGCGCTTGTCAACCTCAACTCACTCTCGGAGGAGCTGCCCAGGGAGTCCCCAGCCTCGCCACTTTCCACACCTGCATTATGTAAAAATTAAACACCAAAACCAATTAATTTATTTTTAATCAATTAGTTAAAATTAATTGAATAATAGCACTTATTCAATTAATTTCATCAAAATTAATTTTCACTTCACTATATGTGAAATCGTCGAGCAAATCTCAGAGATCAACCATTAGACAATTTTCAATGCGTATGAAGAAAAATATCATATAACACAAGGTACTTCTTAGTCTTGCTGGCACGTTATTAAAATACCTACTTGAATTTTAAATTTATATATTATTTATATTTATTATCATAGTAAAAAAAGTAACTTAATAATTTTGAATTAATCGAAATCTGCTCATTCAATTACTATTATTATTAAAAAAATCTATCTCAATTACTATTACTATATATTATTAAGTTAGGCGGAACGAAGTGTGCCGGGTCAGCTAGTATTCTTATAAAATAAGGCACCTGCTGCTACTCCTACTCAGACATCCATTTTCTGCGAGTGTAGTGGGTCCTGGACTAACCGATACATTTATGCGTGCAGCAAGATAACTATGAGCAGAATGATTCTTTCACTAAAAAATTCGGCAGTTTACTGCAATTGAGTGGACGCACCTTCAATAAGATCAGCGAACTCATCGTCATCAGCTGTAGCCAGAGTACGTGTGGCGGGGCGCGGGCGCGGCCGGGACCAGCGTGATGGTACATCACCACCACCTAACGGTAGAAAATACGTTATAAACTAATAGTAGGTTTTTGTGTACACTGAAGGCAAGTACTCGGTACTGGTGACCAGCCTAAATGGGAAAAGAGAGATATATTCGACAGGTAATAGAACTTAGGCTGTCACTTCCCTCGTCCCGGACGGTATACGTGACGTGTGACCAGATCATAGATGTAAAAAAAAAGGTTTCATGTGCGTCAGGATCGTGTACGTCATTCGAGACCCTTTGCTCTCTAAATAAATTATTTTTAATAGATCACAACTTTTAATTTGCCGAGAAAATACAAGAATACCTATATTTTGCTACCACAATGTAAATGTTTTGCTACCACTGTGTAACCATTTACTACCACTACGTAACCATTTGCTACCACTTCTAATCATTTTGCTACTACTATGTAACAATTTTATTACCGTTTCGAGCTTTCTTATAAGGAAAATATTTAACAACATTACTAGAAATAAACACAATTTAGTTCACTACCAATTGAACAGTAATAAGTATGGTATGGGTTATATATATATATATATATATATATATATATATATATATATATATATATATATATATACACACAGTGTCACGGTTTCTTGATTTTTTTGCCCGTTGGAGTAGAAAAAAACCATATGAGGGATGAATAACGAAGAAAATAGAGACCAGCACTCTTTTGAAATTCTTACGACCAATAGCAAACGCCAACTCGCCTGCCACGCGTAATAATTATGGCATTATTTCTGCCTTGGGGAGGGCAAATCTCCAATTGTAAACCATTATAGGCTGGATGGATGAATGAACTAACTGAATGATTATCTCTTATGCCTAATCACAGGTGAACATTTTAATTTAAATGATGAATTGAATGTTGTTAAGGTTATGCTCGTCTCACCGTACACCTGACGGTCGGACATGTCCGAGTCGGACTGTGAGTCGTCCTCGTCGCGTATCTCGTCGAGCGAGTCCCGGGCGGCCGCCGCCATGCTGCCGAAAGCGCGACGACTCTCGGCCGCCGCAACACCTGCATTTTAATATATTTTTAATTCGTGTCATTTGTCTCTAGTGGCTTCTACTTATATACGTTCTACAACGATAGGCGTCATTTACCACACTGACATTAGTCAGTATTCACTCTGTATTAACACACTTTTAATTTTTCTTTATTCTAACATTGATGTTCACTGTCAATATCTCTTAGATTTATTTAATCCGCGGAAAAAAGTGTGTGGGGAAAGGATATCCGCGGGAAACCTCTCTCTCAGAATACAGATAGTAACTAGTATTTCTTGGTCTCTCATAATAAGAACTACCTTTGCCGTCTAATAATAAACCCTTTGCTGTCTAATAACATTACAGTACAATCATCATTATTTTCTACACAATCAGATGTCACCTCTGTGTTGTCCAATTCTAATCATGTCATACACATACATACATACACATACATATCATCACGCCATATCCCTTGCAGGGTAGGCAGAGAGAACAGAGTGCCAGAGAACTCTATCTCTGCATACTTCACTCGCTTCCTCAACATTCATAATTCTCTTCATACACGCTCGCCGGTTTCGGAGACTCTTGACTCCACCTTCCTTCAGTACGTGACCGATCTGGTCTAGGTAGGTTAGTCTCGGTCTCCCCCGGTACCTACATCTTTCCACTTTCGCATTGTATATCTTCTTAACCAGACGTTCGTTCGGCGTTCTTTCCACATGTCCGAACCATCGGAGCATTCCCTTTCACATCTTTACACCAATACTCTCTTTCATACCTACTCGCTCTCTTACGTCGTCGTTACCAATACGGTCGGTCAGCCTAACTCCGCAGATTTTCCGTAGCGATCGCATTTCGACCACATTAATTTTACTTTCATGCTCTTTTCTGCATACCCAACTCTCGCTTCCATATAGTAATGTTGGGACAAGCATATTTATTTATGTATTGCTACACGTGCCTTCTGGTTGAGGTGGTAGCTACCGAGAAGTTGTCCCAACACTCCGTTCCCTCTATTTCCCGCATTTACTCTTTGCTCTAAATCAGTGGTGTACCTTCCATCTCGGCTAAATCCACATCCAAGATATACAAATTCATCCACTTGTTCTAGTACATCATTACCTATTGTTACTGTTACATCTGTTCTGGTTTCATCCATTTCAAAGACCATTATTTTAGTTTTGCTCACATTCATGTAGTAGACCCCTATTCTTACAATCTTCTGTCATTGTGTCGACTAGGGTCTGTAGGTCAGACGGTGACTGCGCCAGCAGGACTGCATCTTCAGCATAGAGCAGAGCAGTGACCACTGAGTCGCCCATCTGGATTCCCACATTCATATCGTTCAACCTTTGGAGACATTTATCCAGATATATGATAAACAGCCTGGCTGATAGAACGCAACCCTGCTTAACGCCGACATTGACGTCAAACCAAGGCGACATTCCATCATCCAGCCGCACACAAGTTCTACAGCCCATGTAACTGGACTGCACAGCTTGCAGCAGTTTACCGTTAATACCATACTCCGGTAAATGTCCCAAAATTCCTTTCGTACAACCGTGTCAAATGGTCTCTCCAAATCCACAAAACTGCAGAAAATCCTCTGACCTAGAGCCAGATGCTTCTCCACAATGTTTCGCAGAGAGAACACTTGATCCATGCATCCCCTTCCACTCCTAAAACCTCGTTGTGCCTCACACAGTAAACCATCGGACACCATCTTCATTCTCCTTTCAATAATTTTAGCATACACTATTGCTGCCAAACTGGTCAAGCTTATGTCTCTGTAATTTGCGCAGTCATAACGTAAACCCTTGTTTTTAAACAAAGGCACGATGACTGCGCTATTCCAGTCCCTGGGAACCATTCCCGAGCTCTAATATAAATTGAGGAGCAACAGGAACGCCTCCCAGACACAAGAGCCGCCAAGCTTGATCATGCCCGCTGCCTTACCATTTTTCAAACTTCTTATCGCCCATTCAACTTCATCCATATTGATGCCATCGGAGGACGCCGATGCTGAATGTTTATCTACTAAACCACATGCGACACCGGCGCCAACTCGAGCATCCGCATACATATCGCTAAAATATTCACTCCAACGGCTTAAAACGTCTTGTGTTTGTGTAAGAATGTCTCAACATATAGACCTTATTTTATTCATTCTGAAGGCTGACAAACCACCCCGAGACTTCTTCACCTCCCTCCAAAAGAGTTTGGTGTTACCCTCGAAGTTTTTAGTCAGCCTATCTTCTGCACTCATATTTGCTCTTTCACGTTTCTCTTTCACTAAGGCCTTAGTGTCATTCTTACATTGCCGATATATTTCTTTCTTCTGTTCAGTCATACTGTCATTCAGATTCAAAGAAAAGACATATTCCAGCCACGCTTTCTTCTTTTGCTCTACGGAAGCTGCCACTTCTGCATCCCATCAAGCATCACCATTTATTTTTCTATGCTTCTTTGAGCTCCCACATACTTCTTTCGTTGTATCTACCATTCTCTCGTTCAATATTCTCCAGAATTCTTCAATATCCAATTGCGGCTGGCTTGCCATCGTCAGCCGTTCTTGGACACCCTCTGCATACTTTTCTGTTACACACTCCTCTTGCTAACTTTCAACCTTTATTCTTTCAAGCCCTCCAAAGTGGACACGCTCTCGCCAGTGCCTCCACTTTCTGAACAGACCACTAAATCTCGCAATAACGAGATAGTGGTCCGTATCGACCATCTACCATCTACCAAATCCGTACCGACGGGGGCGGGTCGGTACGCGTCGCCTCTGGAGGACGCCCTAACCCGCACTGCGGTACGTCATCATGTTATAATATACACAATTCATTTATCTTTTTGTTGTGTATGTAGGTAGTTACGCGTGGCTGCGACTACCGATATACGTACTTGTTACATACGAATAAATCAGTGTGCAATTTGCAAGCAGTTGTTTCACTTGTGTCCAATTATTACTCACAGACTGAACACTTTTTTTCTGTCTTCCTTTACCTTTTCTTCAGTCTTCCATTATTCCTCATATACTACTACTACCAAACGTTCGAGCCAATAATTATAATTTGAAATAAAACTACTTTTACGGATTCTATCGCGTTTGTATTTAATTTATAATTTCCCCATGATCACTGAAAAGTGTTCGAAACGTCGGGAAATTATAAATCAAATACAAACGCGATAGAATCCGTAAAAGTAGTTTTATTTTAAATGTGTAATAATCGCGTAAACATTAGAAGTCATAGTTATAATTTACTATACTTTACTGCAGGTAACTTTATATAAGTTACCTGCAGTTTTGATCCTGAGACGTGTTTTGGGTCTGGTGGCTGGACGTGGTTGCCTCGCCTCGCTCAGATCTTTACCATCGTCACTTGAATCCATATCATCTGAAAATTTGATTTTGTTAAAGCGTAAAAAAATACATTGAAATAACCGGTATATGACAGCAATCTATTATTATTTAGAAATGGAGATTAGGAAATCCCATTTCTTGCCATGACTCACGACTCTCCGACATTTAAATTCCATAAAAAAAACTTCATTTCATATATCTTCACATCATATGAGCTGTTTTTTTAACTATTTCAAGAAACCGGACCACCGCAAAAGTAAATGTCTTCCGCCCGCCGTTCTGTCATTATTTTAAAGTATGTGTATTAATCACAATCCAACTAAATAACAATGTAAATAGATAGATATTAATTAAAATAATAACTATGTTAACTGCACAAATACTTGTTTACCTGAATCACTCAGCTTGCCGAGTACATCTTCAGCTTCGTACTTGTGTATGAGTTGCATGATGGCGGCCTGTTGCTCCTCAGCAGCCTACAAACATTATATAACTCGATCAACGTTAATGGGTGTCAATTTTTGAGTGATGATACTTTCATAATGATTGCACTTATCTTCTTAAGTATCATGGGTTCGATTCCCACGCAAGACACTTTGAAAAAAACACTTTATGTGATCAACAAATTGTCGTTCTGAGTCTAGTGTAATTTTTATCTTCTAATGATATATTCGTAAAGACCCTCGCAATACCTACATGAATTATTTCCTTAGTGCAAGAAAGTATGATTTCTAAAAAAAAATGTTATTTCAATCAAAATATGATCAGAATTATCATATTTGTAATTTGGGAACATCACTACCAGATTTTATTTTTTAACTGATTCAACTGTATGAAAGTAACTATTTTCGGGTACCTAGGTCTCGTAGTGATAAAGCGGAACCCCGGCATATGCTGGTACGTACTTAAACACAACTGTAACATTACAAATGAAAGAATAGAAGACAATGCAATCCCATCACCTCGGCCTGAGCGCTCTCGAGCATACTGAGCTGATGCTTGAGTGCCTCCCCGCAGCGATAACGCAGTACGTACTGATCCCATAACTGCTCTACCTCACTCTCAAGTGCCGTCAACTCGCTCTGGTAAGCTGGTCTGAAAGACATATTATAAACATATTTTTTTTAAAAAATCTATTGTACCTACTTAGCAAATAATATTTGTATTGCGGGATACTTCACAAATATAGAATTAACTTACACAATTGAAATCCAAACTCACACCAACAATTTGTCTATTGCACAAAGTATTATCCTGATTGGGAATCAAACCTATGACACTATGCACGGTTGGTCACTATCAAAATCACTATGCCATCTGCGCAGTCTATTTATATCCAGAACATTACAAAGCCCAATTATAATCTTCCAAACCGTTTATATTCCGACCTTCACAAAATCCATTTATAATCATTCAAAACATTTAGATACCGACTATTATAAAGTCCAATTATAATCGTTCAAACTCTATATGTTTAGACTATTACAAAGTCCATTTATAATCATTCAAAACATTTATATTCCAACTATTTCTTGTCTACAATCTGCATGGTAACAGACTAATAAGATAATGTATTCATATTCTTTCCCTGGTGAATGATGAAAAAAACAACATCAACGATATTTTTGTAAAAAATTATAAACTTGATGGAAACTACATAACTATATAATATTTGACCAGCGTCCACTATTGAACATAGGTTTGCCCATGGAAAAGGATTTACACTAATCGCCAGGATAACTATACAGTTAGGCAATCAGATATTTTCAGGAATGTCGCTGCCCATTACATAGTGATCTCTTAGCCGGTTTTTACGACCTCCACAAAAAAAGTTTACTTTATCCATCCATCAGCCCATAAACGTCCACTGCTGCACATAGGCCTCCCCCCGAGAATGCCATTCGCAACGGTCCTGTGCTGTGCCACCTGCATCCAACGGTTCCCTGTGACCTTGACATTGTCATCAGTCCACTGAGTGGTCGTGATTCGTGGTCGCCACTCGAGAACCTTTCTTCACCAACGGTTGTCGGTTCGTCGAGCGATGTGGCCTGCCCATTGCCACTTCAACGTGCTAATTCTTCGGGCTATGTCGGTTACACCCGTTCTTCTACGGATTTCCGTATTCTGGATTTTATCACGTAGAGAAATACCGAGCATAGCCCTCTCGATAGCACGCTGAGCGACTTTGTGCCATTTTATGAGGCCGACATTTAGAGACTTTATCCATAGTGCCGAGATAAGAATACAATTCACCATCCACTTTTACATTTGTGAGTGAGCGTAAAAGATGACTAGAGACACAAACAAATAGTATCACTGCAAGAGAAAAAAACCTCAAAATAAAACAATATATCAACCCGTCTAGCTAGCGTGGTATAGTAGGTTAATTTCATTCACATTGTGCAGCGTATCCATTGGTGTCGTAAAAGGCAACTAACGGATACAATATACAGATAAAACACCCTTTAGGACATCGTTTGGCACGATTGACGTGCTATATTACATCAATTGCCCACCTATTACGAAGGAAACTCAGGTCCAGTTGTAGGACGTATATGAGCTCAAGTGTCAGTTTCTTTAACATGAGACTTGAGACGGTTAAACAATGTTTCATTAAGTTTACAGTTTATTATCATCTCATGATGATGATGATGGGGCCACAGGCCACCCTTCCATCGCCCCGGACAGATTGGATGGCGTGTGTCCAGACCATAGCCTGCCAAAAAACAAAGGCTAGTTAGTAATGGCATGATGATGGTTTTATAAATTCCCCAGGCGAGTTCCACCAAATCATTCTCTTATTGATGTCTCGAGACAGTTTTTAGTAATCCCAAGATAAAGGCAGTGACACATTCTACTCTTAACGTAGTTCTTCACGTACTTGATTTTTTGCACTGTATGCAGTCTCTTCTCAGCCCGCAGTAACTCTGCTCTCTTCCTCTCCAACTTAGCATCTAAAGCAGCCTCACTGGCGGCAACGTTATCGATCTGCTCCTTGCCCGTGGACACCTTGCCAGATACTGCATCGAGCGCACGTCGGAGGCAGGCCTCCATCGCCGACATGTCTAGAGGGCGAGATAAGGCTTGCTCGCGGTGTTCCTGCATGACAGCACGCATATCATTTGTAAATTACTGCGTTATGGCAGTTGTTCAGTCAAGTTTATGTACTTAATATAACTTCAACCTTACTTATTATTACTTAGTTGTAAAACAACAGTTAAGTTAGTTATAATAATATACAGATGGCGTAGTTGTTAAGGTACCAACCTACCGTAGGTACTAAGTGTCGTGAGTTCGATTGCCATGCAAAAAAATACTTACGATTCACAAATTATTATTCTGAATTTGTGTATAATTTGTCTTCTTTAATCGTGTATATATATATATATACTATTAATTAATTTTAATTAATTAATTAATTAATATATATATATATATATATATATATATATATACATTGTACTTTACATATATACTATAAATACGTAAAGTATATCTCGCAATACAAAGATTAGATATTCAATGCAGGAATATTTTTAAAAAATACCCTGGGAGCCATAAAAAGCATCTGACGATCCCATCAAGAGAGTGTATGGAAGAAGCTTACGTTCAACAAAGGCTTACGTATCAAAGGATATCTAAATGATATTTATTTTATTTATTAGCATTCAATATGCTAAGTTTTAGTTTTAAGTATTCGTTTGTTATTAGAAAAGTGATATTTACAGGATTACCAACACATATTTTATTAAAAGCTAGAATACTAAAATGAACCAATTACATGTGTGTAGTTATATATCTAAAGGTATAAATAAATATCGCAGTAAAGACTACGCTCGTCGCAATGGGAGGGAAATTGATCTACTCTACTACGTTGGTAGGACAAGTGGGTTTAGGGTTTTAATTCGAGTTTCCTTGTTTTGTATAGATGTTATATGTATATCAAATCTCTTAGTTGTCTTTTACGACACCCACAAACAAAATACGTCGTGATGTATTTCTCCTTGACTCCATCATTACGAGGAGACAGATATGTGAACGAAAATTGTGTATTACCTACACGTACATAAATGCCATAATCGCTTAATTAATAAAGCAGTTACCAATTATATTTAGATTCGAATCCTGTACGTGATAGAATATTTATTATTCGTTCTCAAACAAAATAAAACTGACCTTGTTTTCAGGTTCTTTAGCTAATAGGTCATAGAGGAAGGCGCCGCGGGCTGTGATGTCTGTCGCGAGAGCTCGAGCCTGCCTTATCTCACCAAGCTGGAATAAATTTAGTAAAACTTAACCAACTCTATTTGCCTACTGCATACAATATTACGAATACATACATACATATCATCACGCCATATCCCTTGCAGGGTAGGCAGAGAGAACAGAGTGCCAGAGAACTCTATCTCTGCATACTTCACTCGCTTCCTCAACATTCATAATTCTCTTCATACACGCTCGCCGGTTTCGGAGACTCTTGACTCCACCTTCCTTCAGTACATGACCGATTTGGTCTAGGTAGGTTATTCTCGGTCTCCCTCGGTACCTACATCCTTCCACTTTCGCAGTGTATATCTTCTTAACCAGGCGTTCGTTCGGCATTCTTTCCACATGTCCGAACCATCGGAGCATTCCCTTTCGCATCTTTACACCAATACTCTCTTTCATACCTACTCGCTCTCTTACGTCGTCGTTACGAATGCGGTCGGTCAGCCTAACTCCACAGATTTTCCGCAGAGATCGCATTTCGACCGCATTAATTTTACTTTCATACTCTTTTCTACATACCCAACTCTCGCTTCCATACAGTAATGTTGGGACAAGCACTGCGTTATGTATTGCTACACGTGCCTTCTGGCTGAGGTGGTGGCTGCCGAGAAGTTGCCCCAACGCTCCGTTCACTCTATTTCCCGCATTCACTCTTCGCTCTATATCAGTGGTGTACCTTCCGAATAAAAATCCAATAAGGACATGATTGCTGAACTGAAGCCACCTCCACCATGAAGGACTTAACTACAATACCACGCTGAACACACGGTATGCTATAACGTTTTATTTCTAATTTCCCTTATCTGTGATATTATCTGCATATACATATCCTTTAGTTGTTTTTTACGACATTAACAGGCAAGCTAGGGCGCCCCTTTTGGATAGGGGCGAGGAATTTGTCGCGGCACAGTGGGGAGGGGTCACGCTCTACAGCGTATACCTCTCCCCTACTAGGAGAATGGACGATTTCGGGGCCTCCCTCACCAACCTGGAGGCCTCGATACGGCGACTGGCACCGGGCCTCGTCCTGGTTCTGGGGGACTTCAACGTCAAATCCACGGCGTGGGGGTCCCCTATGACGGACGACCGCGGGCGGGCGGTCGTTGAGTGGGCGGCTTCACTGGGCCTCTGTGTTATTAACAGGGGCTCAGTGAACACTTGTGTGCGGCAGCAGGGCGGGTCGATAGTGGACTTGTCGTTCGCTAGCCCCGCTGTCGCGCCCCGAGTGAGGAACTGGAGTGTCCTGGAGGAGGCGGAGGCCCTGTCGGACCACCGGTATATCCGGATGGAGGTCTCCCCCCGGGACCCCAGTAGGGGTCACAGGGCGGACGGAGCGCCCGCGTTACCGCGGTGGGCTGTGGGTCGTCTTGATAGGGACCTACTGGCGGAGGCGGCCATCGTTCACACGTGGCTGTCCTCACCAACCCTAGCGGACGGAGTGGACGCTGAGGCTGTCCGCATCCGCAGTGTGTTAACGCAGATCTGCGATGTGGCCATGCCCAGGGTGCGGCGTCTACCTCAGAGGCAAGGGGTCTACTGGTGGTCCCCAAGACTGGCGGACCTTCGTGCGGCGTGTATCAGTGCCCGAAGGTCCTACACCCGCAGCCGGCGGCGTCACCGCGACGCTGATAACTCATAACTTATTTATTCGTAAGGGTTTCTTACACGTCATTGTTACATTTCATAATATATAATTAAATATTATTTAGGTACATCAAATTAAAAATGTCATTTATATTAAAGTTAAAAATAATAATAATTAAATAAAAACCAATGTCAAATAGTACCAATACTAATAAAACGTAAACAATAGCTGCAAATAAGCATTGTCTACATTTTTATAAATTCGTCATACGTACGACGACGTGGGTACCTGACGAGCCACTGCTTTAGGCGAACTTTGAAGCTATTGAGACTTGGAGCAGAAGTTACTTGTCTAGGCAATTTATTACACACCGTTGGGCCCATAACATGAGTCATTCTCTCCGACTTGGTAAGTGTACGTGATATGGCAGAGAGGTTTTCTCAATGTCTTGTATAATAAGAATGTGTAGTGCTTGGCTTTGGAAAACTAACTAAATTAACTCGCACATACAAAGCGACCTGATATATTACCATACTGGGAAAGGTAAGGACTCCTAACTTAATGAAGTATAGTCTTACTGTCGCGTCGCTTGGTATCCCGACCATTGCCCGTATGGGGCGCTTCTGCATTCGGAAGATGCGCTCGCGGTCTGCCGCTTGTCCCCACAGCTCTGCACCGTACTGTAGCAATGAGTGTACTGTTGCAAAATAACAGGCTCGCACCTCAGATACTATCCGAGCGATGCGACCGAGAGTGAAACAAGCGCTGCCTAGTCGACTACACACTCTATTAATGTGGTTTTCCCATTTTAAACATCGGTCTAGCTCAATTCCAAGGAAGGATATTGATTCGACCTGGGTTAGTTGCTTATTGTGTATGCCTACTGTGAATGCCTAGTTGACCGTCCAGATAATTCAAAATGAATCAAGTACGTTTTGGTTAAATTAAGAACTAGAACGTTCACACGAAACCACTCGTATAGCTCTTCGGCGGTGTCATTTAATTTTTGTTCTAGCTGTTCTACTGATGAGGCTACAACCAATGCCGCTACATCATCCGCGTACATTAAGATATCAGCATCGGCTACGGCCCCCGGCAGATCATTCAAAAACAGTGAGAAGAGGATATTAGAAACCGATGAACCCTGAGCAACGCCCGTTTCCGATCGTAAGGCATCTGACCTCACTGCTCCACCACAGCTCACCACGATTTATGATCTCTCTTCCATTAATCCTACCAATATCTTGTGAGCGGTACCATTTATACCGTAGTGCCTTAACTTAGCAGCCAGTACTCCGCGGTCAGCTACGTCAAAGGCCTTCGAAAGGTCACAGCATATTAGTGCAGCTTGTTGCTTATTTCCACGTGCAACCAGCACTTTACGAACTAATTCCCTCAACAAACTTATAGTAGACCTACCCTCGCGGTATGCGTATTGTTGGTCTGATAGAAAATTAGCCGTTGTCATATACGACATTAGTCGTGCACTGCAGCCCCCGGCCCGGACGGAATACCAGTCCGGGTGCTGACGTCGCTCCTCGAGCACCTTGAGCCTCGCCTCAGGCAGCTGTACAACGCCTGTTTGGCGTCTGGACGGTTCCCTAAGTGCTGGAAGGATGGAAGGTTGGTTCTCCTGCCAAAGCCGGGATGGTCCCCGGATTCGCCGTCGGCCTACAGGCCCATCGTGCTCCTTGACGATGTGGGTAAGCTGCTGTGTGGGTAAGCTGCTGGAGCGCATCCTCGCTGCCCGCATCGTCCAGCATCTGGGCGAGGTGGGGCCCGATCTGTCGGACGCTCAATTCGGTTTTAGAAGGGGGCGTTCGACCATCGGGGCCCTGCTACGACTGAGGCAGACGACCGCGGAGGCTGTCACCGGCGGAAGAGTGCTGTTGGCGGTGTCGCTGGACATCGCCAACGCATTCAATAGTCTGCCTTTCAGCTGCATCAGGGAGGCGCTCCGTGGGGCCGTCCCATTTCATGGGGTGCCCTTGTACATGAGGCGGCTGGTGGCGGACTATTTGGAGGGGCGCAGTGTCCTCTGCGCGGGTCCCGCAGGGGACATTGTGCGGACGCCCATCTCGTGCGGTGTTCCACAGGGGTCAGTTCTGGGGCCGACTCTGTGGGACATGGGGTACGACTGGGCGTTGAGAGGGAGTCTCCCCCCCGAGTTGAGCTTGATATGCTATGCTGACGATACGCTCGTCACAGCCCGGGGCAGGATACTCGAAGAGGCGGCGAGCCTGGCCACTCTCGGCACCGAGGAGATGGTCAGGTGAATCGAGGCGCTGGGGCTCAGGGTGGCCTTAAATAAGACGGAGGCCCTATTATTCCATGGGCCACGCGTAAGGCTGCCAATTGGCGCCTTGTTAGTCGTCAACTCCATCCAGATCAGTATCCAGGCCTATATGAAGTACTTGGGTCTGGTGCTCGACTGGCGATGGTGGTTCCGGGAGCATTTTCGCCGAATTGCTCCCTGGCTGGTCGGCGCGGCGTCCGCCCTATCACGGCTCATGCCGAACGTGGGCGGACCCAGCTTCGAGGGCCGACGGCTGTATGCGGGCGTGATCCGTTCGATGGCCATGTATGGCGTACCCGTGTGGGTGAGTGTTCTGTGGAGACCACAGAGAGCCATGGCGGTCAGAGCCATTCGCTGGTACCGCACGGTATCGACCGAGGCGGCATGCCTACTGGCCGGGACACCCCCGTGGGACCTAGAGGCAGAGATGCTCTCTGACCTCTATCGGCGGGTTACCTCAGTGCGCGACGAAGGTGGCTCCCCATCATTGAGCGAGATAGCCACCTGGCGCAAGGACGCCCGCCGAGACGTCATCGCCTGTTGGGTTACGCGGCTGGAGAGGCCTAGACACGGTGTTGTTACCGTTGAGGCCCTCCGGCCCATGCTGATGGAGTGGAATGGAGCGGCGGCACGGAGTCCTCTCCTTTCGGCTGGTGCAGGTATTGTCGGGGCACGGATGCTTCGGCTTGTACCTGCACACGGTCGCGTATAGGGAGTGGACTCCGTCCTGCCACCATTGCAGCAGTGAAGAGGACACGGCGCAACATACGCTCGAGGTATGTCCGAGCTGGGACGGGCAGCGCCGTGACCTCGTCGCTGTTATCGATGCCGACCTGGCGCTGCCGGCTGTCGCGAAAGCGATGGTCGACAGCGTCAGGAACTGGGACGCGGTCGCCGCTTTCTGCGGGGCTGTTATCTCGCGGAAGGAGGCGGCGGAACGAGTCCGGGAGGATTGCCTGATGCCGCCCTAACCGAGGCTTCGGGTGATCGGACCGGGGAATTGTCCGGTCACCCGACGTGAGGCCACCGCGTGAGGGCGACGCCCCGATGGCGAAAGCTGTCGGGGCGTCGACACGAGAGGAACCCGTAAGGGTAAACTGCCGGGCGGGCCACCGAAGACAAAGATTGGTTACCGGTGGCCCGCTCGCACGGCGAAGAGAGGTGTTTGCAGGGTGGGTCCATGGGGTTGCGCGCCGCCTCTTCCGTCGCCCCGGGCCGATTTGCCGCGGCGCGACCACATCCATGGTCCCACCTTGCAGAAAAAAAAAGGCAAGCTAGGGCGTAGTGAATTGTGTTCTAACATCGTCAATACACAAGACTGTTAAGTGTAAAATTTAACGTTTCAGAGTTACAAAACTAC
Organism: Lymantria monacha; assembly: GCA_905163515.2. Taxonomy (NCBI): domain Eukaryota; kingdom Metazoa; phylum Arthropoda; class Insecta; order Lepidoptera; family Erebidae; genus Lymantria; species Lymantria monacha. The sequence goes on along the minus strand of LR991092.1, from coordinate 33,151,223 downwards.
TTTTACGGATTCTATCGCGTTTGTATTTGATTTATAATTTCCCGACGTTTCGTATAAATCAAATACAAACGCGATAGAATCCGTAAAAGTAGTTTTATTTCAAATGTGTAATACTCGCGTAAACATTAGAAGTCATTATGTTTCAGAGTTATATTATATGTGGCACAGTATATCTTGGTAGGATTATGAGCTAATCTTCTTCTTTCCTTCCATCTTCAGTTTATACATGTCACACTATCGGGCACGAGCCTATTATACAGTACGAGGGAAAATGCCCTACTAATACCATGCTGGACAGATGAGTTGCCGTAGTTTTGTTTGGAGTTATTTTTTACACTTCCAATTATGTTAACTGCTTATATTCCTTAGTTATATTTCACAACTACTATACAAGAAAGTAATGCGCGGTGAAGTTTTAGAATTACGACAGAAATGCAAAATTATTATATGTTTTTTTTTATGTTTTCTGTTCCATTGGGTGATTATAAAGTACATTGTCGGGGCGTCCAGCCTCTTTACACGAAAACTTACATAACTAAGAAATTAAAAATACTTGGACAAAATGACGGTTTTCGATGGTAATACAACTTTTAATTTAAAATTAGAAATATACGATAGCATGAGGATAATCAGAGACAAAACAACGAAAATGCTAACACCATATTTAAGACTTTTGTTTTTAATTTACTCACTAATCTCCAACCGTACATATGTTCAAGAACATCAAAATTTTACCTATAAATACTTCATGTAAAATACAGTCCCCTTGTAATAAGTATGTATTCTTACCCTTCCGCTGAAGTCGTAGCTAACAACGTTATCATGATGCTGGTCATCACCGCCAGGCGCCTCGAGGGCAGACAGCAGTAGTGTAGCAACCTTCATCAGCTCACGTACCGCCCAACCGTCCGCACCATAGATCTTTTTACCGTTTAGTTTTATATTCGCACGAGAATGCTAAAAAACACAATAATATCAAAGAATATGTGCTGTGTGGTAACGGCTACGAATGCTACCAACCCTAAGTTTGATCGTGGATGTTGAAGACGACCAAAAAATGTTAATAGTAGGACCACGCTGTTGACAGTTCTCTGTCTACGGCCGTGGGCCGGTCCGTCCGTGATAGTACTACACTCTCGCAGAAGATCAACGTCTGAATAACAGCAATATGCTGTTGCGCTTCGTTCGGTGAGCGAGAGAGCCGGAAGCCCAACTTAATGGTAGGCAGCGGGCCAACTATACCATTGGTATAGCAAAGGTGCATTGGCAGCATGACAATTTATTCACCTTTTGTACAAAACAGATTAACCATAAAGGATGTCATGATTGAGGACTATTGTCCACGCACTCTTGAAGAAAATCGACGTCTGAGCAATGGCAATGTTGCAATACGTTCTGTATACGAGAGAGTCAGCAGCCGAACTTTCTGTGCGGGTTTTGGTTGGTAGACAGCGATCTAGTTGTACTACTGATATTGGGAAGGTCCATGAGCGGTAGTAACACTTACCATCAGGTGTGATGGGTTTTCGTTAGCCACCACAGATAACAAAAATTAAAAAAGAAAACTATAACAATAATATACATAAGACTACATCGACTAATACTCACAAACAATGCAATTGCATGCGTAACTATAGCCACTCGCTGCTCCACAGTATCTTTGCCCCCTGCCCCGCCAGCTAACTCAGCGTCAGGCTCAACCCTGGCCGCTAGCCAGCGGAGACACTCTTCCATTAAATCCCAGTTTGGAATTCTAAAACTTTCCAATGATATTGGTTTTGGAAAGCCGAGAACTCGCATCGCTTCACTGAAATCTATATTATTTAAGAGTTATTTTTTCCATATTCGATGTGACGGTATAAGAATCACACAAATTAGATCAATTTTCCTCATGTTTTGGAGGAGGCTCGATCCTAGCAGTGAGATGAGCTGAAATGGCGATTTTTATCATTGATTTCAAAGATGGAGTCGAGATTGTCTATGTCAGGTATCTTGGTTACGTTTCCATCATCATCATCATTCTCCTACTCTTATCCCAATTACTTGGGGTCGATACAATATGTACTCTTCTTTCATAGTACATATTTATTTTACGACACCCACGAGCAAAGTAAGGGTTGGTAATATTCGTAGCCGCTACCACACAGCTAATCTTGGTTATGTTTCCATACAAAAGAAATTACTTTAGCGCTTAAATAATTGTAATTCTATATCTGATATGTATGTGGATAAGGTTTTCCACGACACGTGGATTTATTTCTTTATCATCATTTCACCTCATAAACGGCCCATAACTGGGCTCAAATTTCCACCACAATTAGTGTGCAATTGATCTACTATATACCGTGCTAATCAGATGTGTTGGTATATCGTTTTATTTCGATTTTATCGTCTCCTACATATAACATATATCTGCTTATTATATCCCTTAGTTGCATTTTACAACACCCGTGGGAGGTGGTCAATTATATTCTTACTCCGTCACCAGACGCAAAAATGTCCTTAATTGGATTATAACAAACTATAGAATATATAGATATAAACTATGGAAATATATAGTGAGAAATTGATCTACTGTACTTCACTGACTAAATAGTTACCTATCTTAATAGTTTATTTTGAAGTCTATTACTGACACAGTGAGACCCAGATACTACGCTGAACATACTTAGGCCAAGCGCCGGGGATTTTTTTTTGCAACGTACGGGACCTGGTATTTTTTTTTGGGAATATGTTCAAGGTCGTCCCCTGAATGTAAATCCAAGTGGGCGCGGCGGGGGAGGGTTCACTTCAGCCGCCATCTTGGAAAACACGTTTTATTGAATATCTCGCGAACCGCGCATCGTACGACAAAAATTGCAGAGATCATTATTGTAGATAATAATATTTGCCATCTTTTTTATTTGAAACTTTTTTTTGTATATCGCATAGGTTTTTAATTATTAACGACAGCGTCCTGGAGTGCAACGGCACATAGCTCAGGTAGTAGGTATCAAAATAGCCATAGTAAAGCTCTCTCGTAAGTATCAAAATAGCGACGGTACAACGGTACCGAGAGAATTGTCATGTATAGGATTTAGGATTAGGGTTGCATTTGGCACATAGTATACTAGGAACATGTTTATATAAATGATGACTACATATAAAAATTATTGACAGAAAGTAAGATGAAAAACAACTTGATGAGCGTGGGAATTAAGTACGAAAGTTAAACAAATGACTTTCTATCTATAGTCAAACAATATTAGATAAACATTATGATTGTAAAATGTTAACTATGAGTAGACATCTTACGCAATACTGGTAAACATGGTCATGTCTAACTTTTTAAATGATAACGTAAATTAACAAAGCTGCTTACTCCTCAAATCTCTATAAGACATGTTCAATAATATATTATCACTGTTTATCGGCGTGCTTAATAACTTTACAAAACACGGATCCACTTATTATTTTGCCCTTTGTAAATATATAGTCGTTATATTTGTTGACATTGCGTTACTATGGTAATGGGTCGCGTGAGCAATTAATGTTAGTTAGCAACACTATGTGCTTTAAATAGTTATAGGGAGATTTTTGGCGGGTTCTAGTGTTTTATAGTGTTATATTGAATAATTTTGTAGTGGTCCAAGGATTGAATAATTTCTAAGAACGTAAAGAGTAAATTTTATGGCGATATACAACCTGGTATTCCACATAAACCCTGGTTTATGAAGTTTCCAAAAGTGGATAAGGCTGTTACATCGACAATCTGCCGTTTACGACTGAATCATGCCTGCATCCCTGTCTTTCTGGCCAAACTTAGAATTAGGGATAACTCCATTTGTGAATGTGGACTGGGTCAAGGAAATGTGAACCATATTTTTTTCAATTGTTCTAAATTGCAGTATTCTTTATATGGTATTTTACCACCAGAAATTTGGCGTCTTACTTCTTCTAAATTTCTTCTTACTCTTGCATTTACTCCGTTTATTTATACTCTGATTAAAATTAATAAAATTAAATTGTAAGATATGTAAATTAGTTAAGTAGTTAGAATTCATTTTAGTTATATTTATATATATATATATATATATATATATATATATATAGTGTATATTTCAGTCTAGTTAGAATTGATTTTTGTTTCAGTATACTACTCGTCACCGTATTTCTCATGTAATCTTAGAGTCATATTCACCGGCCCTTTACATATTATTTCGTACCGTACAATCTCCTTCGTTTGACGGCCTACGAACGAGTCTTACGGGACATTGGCGAAGTTGCGGTTAATCGCTAACAGAAGCCATTCATCAAGAAGAAGAAGAAGAATAATTTTGTTAATATGTCAAGTAGTCATTGTCATCATTATCCTGCTCTTGCCCCAAATACTTGGGGTCGACTCGATATGTTTAAATATCTTTATACATATTGTAAACGATCATTGGCAATGGTTTTATGACCGGCCTCCTGTCTGATGTCAACACTCCTTGGGAATGTAATTGTTGACCAGACGACATCAGATACATTAATAGTCTTCTATGAGCACATGAGCAATGTAAGTGATGACAGTACTTGCAGGCACCACGATATAGCAGTTAGTATTGTATTTAAAACAATACAGAGAAAATACTAATATCCCCTTTATTACATATGATATAACAATGATTCGTGTGTTCATGTTCTAAAGTTTCCAAACGAAATGTTAACTTTGTTATCAACGCCTAATAATAATAATAATAAATGATGAATAAGATTACTCTATATGAAGAAATGCAATATTGTTCAACTACTCCACATCGTCTCAGCTCATATAAGTCCCAATGTTGGCCCAAGGCTCCTCCATAATGGGAGGGAATTGACCTACAATACCACGCTGGTCAGATGTGTTGATATAGGGTTTTGTTTCAAGATTTCCTTCTCTTGCATAGATGTTATATGTGTTTTAAATCCCTTAGTCGTCTCGTACGATCACCCACGGGTAAGATAGGGGGTGGTGAATTGTATTCTTACTCCGTCACCACACGGAAAACATTGAGCCTACTCCATAATGGGAGGGAATTGATCTACTATACCACGCTGGTCAGACATAATGGTATAGGGTTTTGTTTCCAGGTTCCCTTTCTTGCATATACATATGTTATATGCGGTCTATAGTCTGGTGTAGTGGCAGCACGATTGGGCCGGAGTCCCAATAGGCGCGGGTTCGAATCCCGCTTGTGACATCATTTTTCGCTTCGTAATCGGGTTTTATAAATAATTAAGCATATTAAATGCTAAATTTCAGTAATTCGAGTACTCTTAAATATTTAATAGCTATAAAGTTTGGTAAGATCAAAACACAAATAATATCTTCATTTATGAAGTAGTATCTAATTGATTTATTATTTATTTCTGAAGTACTTTAAAGTACCTAGGTATATAGGTAACCTATTATATTTATTTAAGTATATTTTATTTCACATTTCGATTGACACATTAACTTATATAAAGGGTTCTATTTGGAGTTTGAACAATGGGTGGGTTACCTTATAATTAAAAAGCTATTTCTACCAAACAACATTAACCTATAATATATTATTATATACCGCGTTACCTACGTATGTATGCACGAACTACTGCAGTATATAGATATTATTACTTTCTAGTACAATACAATTATCTATTTATTTTAATTTACTTTTTTTATTATTTTCAATAGTTATTATAATAGGGGACTACAAAACTCATAGTTTGATATAATAAAGTAACAACTAAGATTAATATACCTACAGCCATTTATATATGCTGCTTATTACGTACAAGCGTAAATTAAGCTTTACTCTTTAATATACTGTGGACATGCTGTGAAATATTATTTTTTTATTAGTCCAATGTTTACGCTAAATTTCGCCATGCAAGCTCCGTGAGAGTAACACAGACCCTCACTTAGACCTTACCTTAATATAGAATTCAACATGGACTCACCACCAGAGAGGGAAAGAATGATCTATGATCCTTTCATTGCCTACCTCGTGGCATATTTAATTTAACCCCTCAATGGCGATTACTAAAATAAGTTGACTCTCCCAGATTACGTGCCCTAGTACCTACACCAGGATTCAAGTTATACTGTTGGCTCTGTACCAATTGGTTTCAATTGCGTATTGTTGGTTGTATATTAGACATCGAACACCAATATTTCTATGGAGTCACAGTCATCTCCTATCTACAATCATAAGGTGTAACAATATTTGTTCCACAGAGCAATTATCATACCTAAGCAATCATTGCCTGTATTTATTGCCTAGCTTATATTTTATTTTAGGGTTCAGCTATGGTCACAACTTACCTAAATCCTATAAGACGAAGGCAACCGTGAGACATCATAACATACCGTATCTCTACTCTCTATTGGCTGAGTGGACTACAGGGACCGATTGCTGATATCTTTAGAACGTTTAGCCGGTTGCCCTATCAAGAATTTGCCCTGGTCGACGTCTCTGCATTGCAGCAACGAGACGTCGCCCACGCACTATTGTTCATTCACTAGGTGTCGGACCACCTACTGTCTTATTGCCTATTGTCTTAAGATAATTTGTTAAAATAATTACAATATATTTTTATTTTAAATTGTAATAGCAATATAGCCATTACTAAATTGGGCATACGTAACATTTATATGGGATTCGTTTACGTCATATAAATGCAGTTTGACTGTTTATAGGAATTAGACGAATAATAACAGAACTAAATAAATACTCAAACTAAATAATATTGTCAAAGTTTCACAAAAACTAAACGGTGTAAGGTATTATTGCAATCCATTATCCACTCTTATCAAATGAAATCGTTCAATTATAATACAGACCAAATAAAACACCGTTTAAATTAAATAAATAAGTGAGCTAATGTGTCAACAGGTATGTTTGCTCAAATAATTACAAGAGGCGTTTTGTTTAAACATTTGATGGAATCTATATAAGTACTTCCCCTCATGGGGGACTAAGAACGGTAGGGGACCTCAGCTTAAGGTAGCCTAATCACGAGATGCTCTCGCCGATATATGGCAATCTCTAAAATCGTCAGTAAACTAATTGCCAAAACCATCAAATTATCTTCAGATGGCTATTCGGAGACACTTTGCACTAGTATTGCTATAGACGTGAGGTGATCTCCTAATAAAGATATCAAACCTCATCACCTACATCGTATCATTCGCAGCACATTTTTTCCTAAACTGTGTACCAATAGCTGGACAGTATGTGGAGTCTCTCATTTAAGATCGCCGCTATAGACTAGACATGTGTAAGTAATGCATCACACGTAATATTACCCGACCACGTACTGTCATATTACACATTACGCGACTAAACATCACATCACATTAAACATGACGCGAACACCCGTGTACTGTTCTGTATTTCTGCAATGTTCGATGTCTGGCAATTCAATATTTATTTTGAGCTTTATTTTATATTTCTTGATTTATTTTATATTTATTATAGGCTTATATTTCTTGACGCCGCCCGCCATATGTATAGAGCGCTATCGCATTACGCATCACACATGACATGAAATGTCATGTGTGATGTTTGAAGTGATGGTTAAATGTAATATTATTCGGCACGAAATGTAATGTCATATCACATCACATCGCGAAGTACTGTTTCGCGCATGTCTACCATAGACCCCAAACGGCTTAGTCCCCACGGACTGCTTCTACTTTAATTTAATGCGAAGCTAGAATCGCATACTTGTGGATCAAGAACAAGTAGACAATTAATCTCATTAACGTTATTATGTCGAAATATAGTTTAATGATGTGTATGTAATCATAATCATAATTTATATTTAACAAAACGAACCAAATAAAACAAAAACAAAAAACTAAATAACTAATATAATTATTATTAAACATTTAGCACATAACTATCAACAGTCAAACTTAGAAGCTGAGAGTCAATCCTTGAGACATACTGAATGTTTGGACTTCACCACTAACATCACTTTAAACTGTTTACATGGTATTGAGAACTTATATGTACATTAGATATTCTGGAATATGGTGGTAGCAATAGTGATAAGAACTTTAAAATATAGTGCGTCGCCATCGACTGGCTTAAAGGATATTGGCGCACGAGAAAAGCAGGCAGGAGAACTTCTTCTCCAGGGAAACTTGCAACAATAATTACGATCGTCATCCCACCTGCCGAGCGTGACGGATATAACAGTATTCACCTTCCGCGGGGAGGTCTATTTCCAATAGTGAACACCCTTAGTAATAATGAGGCATCACCATAACTCAACACATGATGTTAAATTTTTTTATGAAAGTATAAACTAGGATAAAAGCCACCCAGACTGACAAGGGGTCGTAGTCAAGGCCCAAATTGAGAAACAATAGACCTAAAATTCTCAAGAGCCCAAGGGCTCTGGTAAAGCATAAGACGGTGCTACTTACACATTTGTATGCCAGTTTGCCTAAAAACTATGCAGAGTATGGATTTCTAGTTACCATGTGAGTAACATGCAGTTCTATTCTCAGATAAAAACAAAAAAATCACACAACTGTCTTTAACACTTGAGAATTTTCATTCCACTGATTCTGTAGTATTAAGGTGTAAGTTTTCGGAGGAATAGTCCAAGTATAGGCGAGAAGTCAAAAACTAATAGATGAATGAACAATAGAAATATAAGTAAAAGTTGTTATTTAAAGTGAAGTCCAAATATCATATAATGTTCTGTCAGATGTGACTCAGCCGCATGTACGCCCAATTTAATAGAAAAATCATAAGTCTATGTGAGTTGGTGGCTGACCCATCGCACGCTTCAAGGACTCCTCGCGCTTCACTGCTACGCGTAAACGAGATGCCTTCAGTTGCCTGCAATACAGAAATACTTTCATTTTATATATATTCTCACGTTTTTATCCTGCTAAAGATAAGCAGAGGTGTCTGGGGGTTGATCAATAAGCAGAAGAGATAAATACTGTGGATTATGGTGTTCTACAAGGTACCTTCCTTAGTGACAAGCAGGGTTACAGGCCGCACCTATACCAGTAAATCAAAAAGGTAGTAATAAGTGGCGGTATTTGAATACTGACAGTATGTTAATGCAGTGGTTGATAACATTTCTCCTGCTGTAAATGGTAGACAATATAATCACAGGCAGTATACTATGTTCGAAGATTACACTTAAGTACGAGTATCGTATATGTGTAATGATACCCACGGAAAAAATAAGCTGACAATAGACATTCTAGTTTTATTCTCAATTCAATTCAATTAATTTTATTTGTCAAATATGGTTTATATAGGTGTTACATTTAAATTTAGGTAGATCATATTCTACCCCATAGCACAGATTACTTAATAAATAACAGATACTTCACTCACTACAAGATTACCAATACCTACTGCTATCATAGCCTACAGCTGGCTGGCTGACTCGCGTCAGCAACAGCTGCATGCTAAAATGTGCCTAAATGCTCAAGCGTACAGTTGTGATTGCTTCGTACCGCGCGATCCCACAGCAATCGAAGGGCTGCCTCTTCGATAAAATTAACATAAATAATTATTTGTGTCTATTTTATTGAGAACTGTGAATATGTTCTGACTGGTAGTTTAAAATTGTATCGTTTATAATATATATTTTTTTATATAAATAGGTGCTGACTGTGCAATACATCTAAAACATAATTATAGAGGTCAGTGTGTAGGTAAAATAAAAAGAATATTTAAAAGTTACATGTGTTTTATTTTTATATATTTAAAAAAAAAAAATTGATTATTGACATTTATCAATTTACTGTTACTACGCGTTCACTTCAAGATTGCCGTCGGCGATCGTTACGACGTCACAGTTGTCAACACCACGGAGCAAATACAAAGAGGAGACGGCGTAAGTTACTGTGCACTGTGATTCTCAAGTAGGCCGTGACGTCATCACGTTAACATCAATAGTAGGCGTGGCCTATTAGTCTTCTGTCGTCGCTGACGGTGTTCGTACGGTCCATAAAATTATATTTTTGGTGTATTTTTATGTTATTACGAAGAAAACCATGAAGTGTTGTGTTTTATCATGTAAAAACTACTCCGATAAACGTACAGATGCTATGGAAAGAATCACATTCCATTTGCAAGTATATTTATTCATAATTTATCAAAATAATTTCTAGAAAGTTCTTTTGACGGTATCATGTTCAAAAATAATATTACTCAACGTTAGATGGCACCACTTTGCGTAATAGGACCTAGAACAATAAAAGCACATACAGTTTAAACTATTAAGATTATTGTAATAACTAATAACCATGAGTATTAAAATTTATACCCAAAGCCTTTTACCTCGACAAAAATATGAGTTTTATATGTAGTTAATAATTATTTTGTAAGCAATACGCCAGCTGTCGTTAACTATGAAGAACTATAAAAGTGTCAAAAATCCAGGGTCGTAATTAGAATATAATTATAACATTCGGATTTTTCATCAAAGAAAAATATTTTTTACACTACTTTAAATGAACCTATTATAATTAAACTGTTAATTTTGTATGTTTTAGAATACCATCCAATGACGATGTTAAGAAGCAATGGATTTCAAAAATTAATAGAAAAACTGGACTCCTACGAAATATACAAGGATTTGTTCTTCTCATTTTAACAATGAAGATTTAAAGGACTGTATTGCAGCCAATGGAAACCACTTCGAACAAGCTTTTTATATTTTAAATTGTTTTATATTTATGTATTAAACTAACACTGTAAAAGTAATAATTTTTTTTGCAATAGAAAAAGGTTTTTCTTTGTTACAGTATTTAGAGCAAGACTAGGTATAGCTCAAGAAATATATGATACAAAAGAGTATTTCATTTTTATTATTGGTACCAATGTCACCCTTTCTCCTTTATTTATTAATAATGTAATTGTTCTCGATGCAATTTCTTGATAAGATTAAGGAGGTTGAGCACGTCACAAAAATATTCAAAATGGTGGTGGTGTCGAAGACCGGGTCTTCAAGTTACCTTTGGCATGGCTAAGTTTTAGATGGCCCGTGCGTCAATCAAACGGTTGCTACCAGGGGGGGCTGGTCTGCTCGCTTGAAATACTCTTTTACATGTCTTGGTCATTGACACTATTGTTGCATTATCAATTGTATAAAGCCTTATTTTAATAGAGTGGTTTGATTCTTTTTTATATGGAAAAGACAAAAAGGAAGGAAATAAAACCGTGTAACTAACATATTTACTAAAAGTCCAACTACTTTCATCCGACAATTTGTTAGAAACCCAAACAAATAATTGTATTATTTGGTCGTATGAAAAGGACACAAATATGAAAAAAAAAGGTTTCTAAACTTCTGAGTTTATCAGAATGGCAGTAAAGATGGATTTTTCATAAAATATTAACATTATGAACAATGCTGACAAGCCTTATAAATTTGCGGTTAAAAACAGTAGTCATTCACCTATTCGCTATGCAGAATTATTTGATTTTGAATAGAGCAAACAGCTAATAAGATTTGTTTGTATCTTTGAAATAAAAAAAAATTAGCACTCCTTGATATAGGTAAATTATGAGTACGTCCCTGTTACACCATACACTTACTGACATCTAATGCAAAATAGCTCAACTGCATACAATACACGAAATAAGTAGTTGTGCTAATAGCCGGTAGATGGACATAAAGGAGGAAGTGAGACAAGTACTATTACTTGTCTCACTTTCTCCATTAGCAGCGTTCCCCTCACCCCTGTAAATGACACGCATTGTTTCATAGAAAATATTCATTACAACAGCTCCTCTTTGTATTTGCTCCGTGGTCAACACTATTAACAAAACAATGAAATTATTGTTGATTGATTTTGTTACACAGAAATGCTTGGCAACTTGATAAAATATAAAATACTATGTTTATCCTTACTAATATTATAAATTGAAATGTGAGTTTGTTTGTTATTCGCGTGTTATTAGTTAACTCGACCCATTATAACGAAATTTATTACAAGTTATTATCATTATTAGATGTTCCAATAGTACAGAAAAGGACAGAGGATACTTATATTAACATACCACGCGTGCAAAGTTGCTGGTGGAAACTATTACTTATTTTTATGTAGATCGATAAGCCTAGATAAAGCCGAATCACCCGTGTTTGTTTGATTACACTAACAGCACAAGTTTAGACAGGTCACTGCGCGCGACTTGTGTTGAAAGTTTCGTAGGTAGGTATTTGCGCGACTGTCCGTCAAATAATATCACAATTTTATTCTAGTAAAAAAAGCTTTTTAAATGTTGTTAAAATAGTGTTTAAGCTAAGTATGACGTTTCTATGTAACAAAAATATGTCAATCTGTATCTGAAAGGCAAGCTAATGCTCATTATTCCTGCCTTTTAAAAATAATAAAGAAACGACAAAAATAGTAATAGTTTATCACTTAACTTTCTTCATTGACAGGTAAATGGAAAAATGTTAGGTGTTTATCCCTTCTTTTACTTGATTTGCACCCATCTACTGTACGTACGTACGCGTATAAATGAATGGAACGAATAAAGTTGAATCGTATGCGTGCGCTTCGCTTGTGAAAACCGCACTGAATTTGGTCCGCAGACGGCCCGCAACCGCTTGGCCAGGCGGTAGGTAATTATAGCGCGTAAGTACATGGAGTGACGTAGGCCTGCCCATAGGGCGTGCAAATAGCTATGTAATATTCAATTAACTAAATGTCATAATGATTTTAATTAACAATATCATATTCAATTAATTATATTATAATCAATCTTAAATATGTTTCTGTTACATTCCTCAGAGCAAATAAATAATTAATTTATTACCTCTGCCTAATTCTTTCAACAGTCTCCGGTGATGGTTCTCTCTTAGTGATGGCGGCATCCCTGATCAAGTTCCGTAGCTTCTGCATACAGTCGGCCAGGTTCAACTGTTGTGAGCGAGTTGTATCTGATCTTAGGATGAGGTAACCTTCCTTGTTGAGTTTATTGGCATGCTGTAGAAGTATTAAAATAAATTGAGTTCTAGAGCTTCAAAACGAGGAGGAAAAATTGCAAGATGATTGAAACAATTTTGTTCCTATTCTTCTTTTTGTGATATATACAAGGACATGAGCAGGGAAAAGGAATATAAGGCCTTATATATTCAAATGATTTTAATAAAGTTTTAAATACATAGTATTAAGATTACAGAAAAGAGCATGGTATCACACATAACATAAAAATATTTACAACATTTATATTAATTCCGTGTGGTGACAGAGTAAAAATACATTTACTCTTTTTTTTTCCCACCCCCTATTATACCCGTGGGTGATCGTAACAAACGACTAAAGGATATAAAATGTACATAAGATCTATGCAAGAGAAAAGGCTCGAAACTTAAACTTCACACTAACACGTCTAGCAAAGCCATGGGTAGGTATATGTGTCCTGTACCACTCATACAAGGTGTCCATTCTTTCATTTAATATATTGGTTATCATACAACCACCTAAGAATATCATATTTATATGACCCCGACACAGTAATAGGAGCTGTCCAACACCACTTGTCTGATTATATCCTTCTGACTTATATTTCTCAATTTATGAAATAATTGTTTACTTCATCCATCCATCCATCCATCAGCCCGTAAACGTCCACTGTTGGACATAGGATTCCCCACAAGAATGCCATTCAACACGGTCCCGTGCCACCTACATCCAGGGGTTTCCTGCGATCTTGATAATGTCGTCAGTCCACCTAGTGGGGGGTTATCCTACGCTGCGCCGTCCGATTCGTGGTTGCCACTCGAGAACCTTTCTTCCCCAACAGTAGTCAGTTCGTTGAGCGATGTGGCTTGCCCATTGTCACTTCAACATGCTAATTCTTCGGGCTATGTCAGTTACACCCGTTCTTCTACGAATTAACGTATTCCAGATTCTGTCACGTAGAGAAATACCGAGCATAGCCGTTTCCATAGCACACTGAGCAAGTTTTGAGCCTTTTGACGAGGCCAACATTTAGAGACCACATAGTTTACTTACCATTTCTAATATCTTTGCTTTAATATCAGGATGTAACCAGTCAGCCTCACTTGGTTTAAACCTTAAATCCACTTTGGTGTGCACCTGTAATATAATTACATAATCATAACTGTATTACTTTCCAGAAAAGTTTGGTTTTTAGCTATAAAAATGAATCTGGAACATTGTTAATACATATTTACTAGTAATTACTAATCTGGAACATTGTTAATACATATTTACTAGTAATTACTAATCTGGAACATTGTTAATACATATTTACTAGTAATTACTAATCTGGAACATTGTTAATACATATTTACTAGTAATTACTAATCTGGAACAATGTTAATACATATTTACTAGTAATTACTAATCTGGAACATTGTTAATACATATTTACTAGTAATTACTAATCTGGAACATTGTTAATACATATTTACTAGTAATTACTAATCTGGAACATTGTTAATACATATTTACTAGTAATTACTAATCTGGAACATTGTTAATACATATTTACTAGTAATTACTAATCTGGAACATTGTTAATACATATATACTAGTAATTACTAATCTAGAACATTGTTAATACATATTTACTAGTAATTACTAATCTGGAACATTGTTAATACATATTTACTAGTAATTACTAATCTGGAACATTGTTAATACATATTTACTAGTAATTACTAATCTGGAACATTGTTAATACATATTTACTAGTAATTACTAATCTGGAACATTGTTAATACATATTTACTAGTAATTACTAATCTGGAACATTGTTAATACATATTTACTAGTAATTACTAATCTGGAACATTGTTAATACATATTTACTAGTAATTACTAATCTGGAACATTGTTAATACATATTTACTAGTAATTACTAATCTGGAACATTGTTAATACATATTTACTAGTAATTACTAATCTGGAACATTGTTAATACATATTTACTAGTAATTACTGAATCTGGAACATTGTTAATACATATTTACTAGTAATTACTAATCTGGAACATTGTTAATACATATTTACATAGTAATTACTAATCTGGAACATTGTTAATACATATTTACTAGTAATTACTAATCTGGAACATTGTTAATACATATTTACTAGTAATTACTAATCTGGAACATTGTTAATACATATTTACTAGTAATTACTAATCTGGAACATTGTTAATACATATTTACTAGTAATTACTAATCTGGAACATTGTTAATACATATTTACTAGTAATTACTAATCTGGAACATTGTTAATACATATTTACTAGTAATTACTAATCTGGAACATTGTTAATACATATTTACTAGTAATTACTAATCTGGAACATTGTTAATACATATTTACTAGTAATTACTAATCTGGAACATTGTTAATACATATTTACTAGTAATTACTAATCTGGAACTTGTTAATACATATTTACTAGTAATTTACTTAATCTGGAACATTGTTAATACATATTTACTAGTAATTAATCTGGAATCTGGGTTAATACATATTTACTAGTAATTACTAATCTGGAACATTGTTAATACATATTTACTAGTAATTACTAATCTAGAACATTGTTAATACATATTTACTAGTAATTACTAATCTGGAACATTGTTAATACATATTTACTAGTAATTACTAATCTGGAACATTGTTAATACATATTTACTAGTAATTACTAATCTGGAACATTGTTAATACATATTTACTAGTAATTACTAATCTGGAACATTGTTAATACATATTTACTAGTAATTACTAATCTGGAACATTGTTAATACATATTTACTAGTAATTACTAATCTGGAACATTGTTAATACATATTTACTAGTAATTACTAATCTGGAACATTGTTAATACATATTTACTAGTAATTACTAATCTGGAACATTGTTAATACATATTTACTAGTAATTACTAATCTGGAACATTGTTAATACATATTTACTAGTAATTACTAATCTGGAACATTGTTAATACATATTTACTAGTAATTACTAATCTGGAACATTGTTAATACATATTTACTAGTAATTACTAATCTGGAACATTGTTAATACATATTTACTAGTAATTACTAATCTGGAACATTGTTAATACATATTTACTAGTAATTACTAATCTGGAACATTGTTAATACATATTTACTAGTAATTACTAATCTGGAACATTGTTAATACATATTTACTAGTAATTACTAATCTGGAACATTGTTAATACATATTTACTAGTAATTACTAATCTGGAACATTGTTAATACATATTTACTAGTAATTACTAATCTGGAACATTGTTAATACATATTTACTAGTAATTACTAATCTGGAACATTGTTAATACATATTTACTAGTAATTACTAATCTAGAACATTGTTAATACATATTTACTAGTAATTACTAATCTGGAACATTGTTAATACATATTTACTAGTAATTACTAATCTGGAACATTGTTAATACATATTTACTAGTAATTACTAATCTGGAACATTGTTAATACATATTTACTAGTAATTACTAATCTGGAACATTGTTAATACATATTTACTAGTAATTACTAATCTGGAACATTGTTAATACATATTTACTAGTAATTACTAATCTGGAACATTGTTAATACATATTTACTAGTAATTACTAATCTGGAACATTGTTAATACATATTTACTAGTAATTACTAATCTGGAACATTGTTAATACATATTTACTAGTAATTACTAATCTGGAACATTGTTAATACATATTTACTAGTAATTACTACAAAGTATAGTTAAATGAATTTCATCATCATCATCACTACAGCCCATATATGTCCCATTGTTGGGCTCAGGCCTCCTCCATAATAGAAAGGAAATTATCCTACTATACTGCGTTGGTCAGACGTGTTGGTCTAGGCTTTTGTTTCGAGTTTTCCTTCTCTTGCATAGATGTTATATGCGTTTTATATACCTTATTCGTCTCGTATGATCACCCACGGGTAAGATGATGGGGGTGGTGAATTGTATTCTTACTCCGTCACCACATGTGGTAGATCAATTTAGTTCCATTATGGAGGAGGCAAGCCTGGCAGTGTAACTGCTGCCCTGTGAGCTAAGATGATGATGTTTGTTGTATAATTGTGAACTAATATTGATATAGTAAATACTCATTGTTCGAGTGGTATAAACATACTACCAACTATAAAAATATTGTTATTATGAATACAATATCAATGAGAATGGAGTTAGTTTATACTATATGAGAATAAAATCATACAGTTAGCTATAAAATATGTAAATCACACGTGTGGCAATGAACATGAATACAATAGTTGCCACGCTTTACTGGCACATGAGCGATGTAAACATTTGCCAAGGTTTGCACCAGGATAGCAGGCAGCAGTTCTTTCTAAACACCTCACTACCATCATCAAACTAGCTGTCAAGTGTGGTAATTACGACACAATCACCTCATTAGAAGGCCTTCATCTAACAGTAGACTCACAATCTATATGATTAAAATTTGTTTCACAGATGCAGATTCTTCTTCACACAAGAAGTCTAAACCGATCCAACTACTTACACACAGAAATGAATTAACTAAGAAATACATAATACACAAATCAATGAAAGTAATTTTTAATGCATTCCTCAACTTACAATTATATTATACATCATCATACTCCTACACTTATCACAATTATTTGGGGTCAACACAATATGTACTCATCTTCCATTGTACATATTGCAAGTTATTGGCAATAGTTTTAAGACCGGCTGCCTGCCTAGCGTCAATCCTACTTGGGAATGTAATTCTTGTTGAAATGAAAAGGAATTGACCCAAGTTAATATAGCTCTTAGGCATTTTCAAGACATCCACCAGCTAAGTAAGGGTTGGTAGTATTTGTAGCCTTTACCACACAGCAGGACAATTATTATAAAATTATAATTATAGTATTATAATTATGTATGACAATAGATATATATGTATATTATACATAGTGGATTCATTTTTAGTATATTCAACCAGACAGTTTCTAATTATTTATTAATGATATTAGAGACCAACCAGATATCATTTGTTAAATACATCTCGTATGTATGTATACTGTTGTATAACAATCGCAAAAACTGACTTTTCACATATCACATTTCACACATCTTGAAGCACTTTTATTTCTACCCTTAAGTAAAATTAGAATATTACCTTATTAACATTTTGTCCACCTGGACCTGAGCTAGCGCTATAAGTTATCTCCAGTTTATTTATAGGTATAAATCCACTAAATTTCTCGTTTGGGTCGGGAGTCTGAAAAGCCAAAATATAGCCTAATAACAGTTTTTATCTAAAAACATATATGTATAAATTATTGCTATCTTACGGATATACTTACAAATGCGGGAGTTGATAGTTTCAATGAACTATTTGGGTACAAACTTTCTAAAGCAATAGCACTCTTATATGCCATGGGTCGCTTCAGCAGAGTTGTATAGGTTGCACTCTGTACAATTTTGTGTAAGAAACCTAAGCGCACTGTCGCGAAAGCCATGATCACTAATAGCAGTTCTAATAATGTAAACAATAGTATGGATAAACCTTCACTAACATTAATTAACACATTATTATAAAGATAACCTATTAATGAAGTTAAAATCAAACAAACCCAGGTCCGTAGGTATGTTAAATATGTGTCAAATTTGACATTGTCAATTTTTTTTTAATTTATTCGCCCTTATGGGCAAGCTATAGTCAGTCGACCATACTGCCTTATCTTACGTATAGTGCTGGGGGGTCACAGTTAAAACATTACTTATTTTTACTGATCGTCGCGCCGCCTACAGATTGTTTGTACAAACATAGCTGCCATTTTGTTGTAATTGTCAAAAGTTTGACAACTGAGAATTGTTATTTTTTGTTCCTAGCGTATGTACTTATTATCGATAATCTATTTTCGGTTATTAATGTTCTTTCTGGAAATTATCTCAATTTTCATTATTAAGTTTATACTATTGCCGTTTCGTTAACAGCTGATATGTTATTTTTATATTTCAGGGTAGGTTTCATAGTAAAGAAAAATCCTATATAATTACATACACACAATATGTAGATACGTAGGTATATATGTAGTATATTACTTCAACTTTAGTTCACCGCCTTAGCTCTAGGTAGCAGCACTTTCCATACATGCATATTTTACCATCGAGTTGCCACTCTTTTTCAGTTAATATAATTTTACTCTTTGGTATAGTGCCACAAACTTATCTGGCCCGGTGGCAAATTGATGAACTAATGAAGCCATTTTGAAATGTCATCAAACGTCAATCGTCCTCCCAATATGCTGATATTTCAGTTGTTGGTTGTTTCTCCGTGTTTAATTATTTTTTGTGGTTTTAAAATGCGAAAAGCGATGCAATAAATGTTATATTACAAGTTTTAAGTTATATGAAGAAAGAAAAACATCTTGAGGCATCATTAATAGCTTTTGACAAATTATATGAGCAGCTACAGGTTAGTGTTGCTAGTTTTTGAAAGAAAAAGAACACTATTAATAAATATTAAATATAGTTTGTAATATGTTAAACATAATGAATTGTTTTGATCTTAGAGTGTAATTATATTTTGAATATAATTATTATATATTTATACAAATAATACATAATATTCTATTTATTTAAATTTAATTGTAATGAATGTGTTTAATTGTTTTTAATTGCAACATAATTTTCTTGTTGGTACATAGTGTATATATGTATCTCTGTGTATATATATATATATATATATATATATATATATATATATATATATATTTAGTGATGATCAAAAAATAAATATTGTACTTGGTGTAAAAAAAAATATTTTTATAGGGGTTGGTGAAGGATTTATAATAAAACTTATAAAGGATAAACCGATGAAAGTGGAGTAAAAATTTGTACACCAGGAAAAATACCGAAGAGGATGAAAACTAAAATTTAAAGTCGATGATTTTGATCTCGGTGTCATTAGACGAAAAATATATCAATTTTACAGTGTGCGAAAAGAAATTCCTACATCATCATTGTTCTACTCTTATCCCAATTATTTGGGGTCGATACAATATGTACTCTGATGAAGTGACTGACGAGCCAAATGACTATGCCCAATACCTGGAATACGTCTATTATAAAAAATATGCCCTACACTTGTACATCATAATTATTGTATTAAAATATAAATATTTATAAAAACTAAATTTTTGTTTCTTCTCTATTAAGCATAATAAAATGTGTTCATAAGCATTGGTGCTTGTATCACACTTACCTACTGCCCATCCGCGAGCCCACGGGAGAAAATGCTATAATTCCATTTTTTATGACTTCCACAAGAAATTGTGTAAAGGAGTGTTGACTAGTGTTTTCTAAACCCGTTACCACATGGGGAAGTATTTACCGTTTTTTTTTGCAAATAGAACCTACTGGCAACACTAAATGCGATAACAGCGACGCTGTCACCGGGTCAGATAAGTTTGTGGCACTATAGCTTATAATGATATTATTAGAATATTAAATTGATTACAACAGTCGAACAGTCCAAATGTTTTCGTAATTTCTACAAACACAAGTAAAACGCGTGAATGTGAGCAAAACCAAAATAATGGTCTTTGAAAGAGATAAAACCAGAACAGATGTAAGAGTAACAATAGGTAATGATGTACTAGAGCAAGTGAATGAATTTGTATATCTTGGATGTGGATTTAGCCGAGATGGAAGGTACACCACTGATATAGAGCGAAGAGTGAATGCGGGAAATAGTGAACGGAGCGTTGGGGCAACTTCTCGGCAGCCACCACCTCAGCCAGAAGGCACGTGTAGCAATACATAACACAGTGCTTGTCCCAACATTACTGTATGGAAGCGAGAGTTGGGTATGCAGAAAAGAGTATGATAGTAAAATTAATGCGGTCGAAATGCGATCTCTGCGGAAAATCTGTGGAGTTAGGCTGACCGACCGCATTCGTAAAGACGACGTAAGAGAGCGAGTAGGTATGAAAGAGAGTATTGGTGTTAAGATGCGAAAGGGAATGCTCCGATGGTTCGGACATATGGAAAGAATGCCGAACGAACGCCTGGTTAAGAAGATATACAATGCGAAAGTGGAAGGATGTAGGTACCGAGGGAGACCGAGACTAACCTACCTAGACCAGATCGGTCATGTACTGAAGGAAGGTGGAGTCAAGAGTCTCCGAAACCGGCGAGCGTGTATAAAGAGAATTATGAATGTTGAGGAAGCGAGTGAAGTATGCAGAGATAGAGTTCTCTGGCACTCTGTTCTCTCTGCCTACCCTGCAAGGGATATGGCGTGATGATATGTATGTATGTACAAGTAAAACAAAACTATGCGACTTATTGACGGTCCAACGTGACCTGTAATCGTCCCAAGACATTACAAATGTCATGCGACGAGAGTAGAATCCCAATTGAATCGTCAAACAATAACAATTAATAAATGCTTAAACAAATAGTACAAAGTCATGGAGATACATTTAGTTGTAGCGGTAAAAAGGAATGTCCTTTTTGCATATTTGCCCTGTAAATATGAAGTCGTTTTATGTTATCAGTGAATGAATTTTAGATTGTGACTTCTAATATAGTACTTCTAGTAGTATTTGTACAGAGTTTCTAGTATATTTGGTCGGTGTACTTAGAACATAATACGTAACTGTTATTTAAAAGGCAACTGCTAAACATGGGCGGCTTTACCTATAGTGCAGAGGGCGCAGTGCATCCGGGCGCCGGGTGTTAGGGGGCGCGGAGAGGTACTCGGGACATAGAGCCTCCACTGTAACGCTCCGCCCGGAGCAGGCGCACCGTACGCAGCGAATGCCTAACCATTTATAAACGTAGTGGATGGCATCCACTTGTTTGTTTGACAAACAATTATAATTGAAGACAACTATGAAAGTAAATATTATAATCTTTATCTCAGTAAAAAAACACTTAAGAAATAAAAAAGAAAAGTTCTTCAGTTTATATACGTCCCACTTTCATTTTGAATTTTCCTCGTCTTGCAGTGAAGCCACTTTAAACTTCGGACGGGCAGAGGCCCCTGGATGCCGCGAGTGTGGCGTGCCAATTGATGATGCATGTCACACCCTGAAGATATGTTCCGCCTGGGGCCCTCAGCGCCGCGCCCTGTCGGCAGACATAGGAATAGACCTGTCGTTGTTGACCATCATTTCTAAGATGCTGTCGGCGAGTCCCAACCGGCGGGGGATAATGCGTAAATGCATTGCCACATCGTGAGCAAAAAATAAAAGGGTTGGTAGTAAAAATAATTTTATTTTAAGTATTTTCTTATGTGATTCCACCTATGAACTATGGTAAGGGATAATTGCTGCTAATAAACTTTAGCAATAACTTGGTATACTGTGAGAAATTTGCTCTTCTCTAACTGTATTTCTTAACACTTCTGTATTTTTATAATTATCTTTTTATTATATGGTTGACTGGATCCTTTGAGACGAGGCTGCCCATTGTAAAACTTCTCTATCAATAATTATAACGTGGTTGTCTTATTTAATTATAAATCTCGTATAAAGGAGAAAATGTCAATAAATTGCAGAGTTTACAAATATTTACATTGGAGAGATGTACGCGGAAACGTACAGTCGAGGACGATATCGTTTTCAAGTGACATGGAGGAAACTGTCGAGTAAAACGATGATAGAATGGTGATGTTGGTATATATTCAATATTTTTTTTATGGTTATAGTATTGTGTATTCTTCAAGAAACATGATATGATGCCTTAATAACGTTCTAAAATTCCACACTGTCAGGCAATATCAATCTGAACTCATTAGACACAATAGTAGTAGCGCCACACTGTTGACAGTTCTCTGCCTACAGCCGCGGGCCGGTCCAACCTCGGTAATACAACACTCTCGCAGAAAATCGACGTCTGAGCAGTGGTAATGTGCTGTTGCACACACAACAGCCTAACTTGCGGGGTGGATTTGAAGTTTTTATTGGTGGGCCTAGCTGTACCCTTGACATTGCAAAGGATGACAAACGCTACTAACACTTACCATCAGGTGTGCTGCTTGCTCGTTTGCCATCATAAGCAATAAAAAAAAGAACTTAACTACTGCAACCGTCGGTTATTATTAATTTAATTGTACTTATTTATAAAACATTGGCTTTAAAAAATTAGGAGGTGGTTACTATTGTCCCGTCACGTTTCCATCCAACAATTACTTGATGATGGAAACAATCAGAAAATTATAAATAGATAGTTTTCTTTGTGTTTGAATAAAACAGCAGGTATATTTGTACATTCACTGTCCAATGTGTATAAACAGATCTATTATGCATTATTCAAATCTAATAAACATTCTCTTAATGCAAATCAGTCTACAAATTATAAAAATACCGCTTAAATTATTACGGATCCGGGGTGCAAATAAAACTGCCTTAGAAAGTTTGAAAATAAAACCATAGATGGTAATATAAGTATATACTTCCATAATAGTCTTTTTTTCTCGCTAAGCTAACAAAATTGCTAGTTTTAATTCTTGGTCAGAAAAACACGAGGCATAAAATGTGCGCGCGCAGTTACGCTCTAGATAACTTAATTAGGATCCCGTTCCGCTCCGCGGGGCCCTCTAACACCACCACAAGAATTCAGATAACAATATTTTCTTGAAATTTGGACGCTTTACCGTTTTATTATAATAAATCTGCGATATCGTTAATTAAAGTCTAGATTAAGAGCTTTGTTTTATATTATACTATCATAATATCATAATTGAAGTCTCATTTGAATCTTTCGAATTGAAATTTTTCGCATGGTGACAGACTAAAAAAGTGTTACCAGCTGTCTAAAAATGTATAATCCCTGTCTTTCTAGGTAATATTGTAAGAACGACTGAAACACCGAAAAATCATAAAAAAATATCGGGTCAAGATCACACTTTAGTACTCGAGTTAATTTGGCTTTATTTGCAGAGATCATATGGTTGCTATTCAGATTCTTATTAAATATTTCATGGTGGTAAAAACTGTTATCACTTTTTGCACGGCTTGATGATGGAAATATCCGTGTGATGACGAAGTAAGAATACAAAGAATGAACATTTAACATCACTATTAGAAAGAAAAAGAAATGAAGTTAAATTTATGTCTGGATTGCATGGTGCAGTTAGATTAATTTTCTCATCTAGAGGAGAACTGTGCCCAACAGTGGGACACATATGAGACGTAAGGAAAAGATGAATAAGATGAAGACTTTAATTTTTAATAGCTCCAACGACTCCTTACATCACTGTTTGACTGCACATATATTGGATTGGACCAAGTGACGACCTCTCTTATGGAGTGTCGTGGGTTTTGTCCCTACACAGAACAATTAACTGTGTGATACTTAATGCCTTCCAGTGCTTGGTGCGTGATTCATGACCGCATAGGTGGTGTAGTGGTCATGGTGCTGACATACTGTGCCCGCGTAATGGATTCGATGGCCACGCAGGACAATACTTCTCCCGGGCTGGATGTCAAGAAATCGGTACCAATGGTTGATTCAATAGCGATGGAAAGGGAACACGGTGGGTTAAGGCGCATGTCGCCCTACCGACGCCCTATATGGAATAAGGTACGTCCAGACTATTTCCAGCTCAAAAAAAAAGAAAAATAATAACAATATTTTATGCGATAAATTGATTATCCTGAGTCTGGATGTAATTTGTCTATCTGTTAAATTATATGACTTTAAAGTCTCTCGCAATACAAGAATTACTTTCATAATGGTAACACCTGGTGTTGTCTTCATAAAAAGTAAGTTATGTATACAGTCAGTATGATGTGCGTTCAGTTCTCAAACAGGTAAATACTTTGCGCGATCCACTTATACATGGTAAACGTCTTTAATTTGTATTCATTTATAATTAATATCTATTGAAGATTAATATTTAAGAATAGGAAAACTTGTTACAAAACTCAATACCGACCAGTCTGACCGACGCGGTATAGTCAGTTTAATTACGTTCCTCTGAATAAATAATGAATTATTAATCTTAGTGCAGAGTGTTATTTTCCCGTTGGAGTGCTTCCACGATCCAACAAATCAACATGTCTCCACCCTCACTATCCAATGTAGGTTACGCCAAGGGATCAACTCCTGAGGTGAATGCGCCGTTCCAATTTTATTCCAAAAAAAAAATATGGATGGATTATGTAAAGTATGACATGGATACACAGGGAGCACAGAGATGACGTCTGATAGGGTTTTATGCAAGAAGGGAACATATTGTGTCGACCACAATGTAATTTGACTGCACTGATAGCGTAGGGGTTAAGATACCTTTCGTGCTAGTTACGTGGGTTCGATTCCTACGCAGTGCAATACTTTGTGTGATCTACAAAATGTTGTTCTGAGTCCGGCTGTAATTTGTCTGCGTTAATTACGTGTTTGCAAAAAAAAAAGACCATACAAGGATTATTTCCTATCGGGTCACTATCGGATCTGGTGCTAGATTAATTTGAGTTTATTTAAAAAAAAAACTAAAGCAGTCACAAGGACTGCCGACCGAAGTGAAATCTTAAAAAAACCTATGAAAAAAAAAGCAAATACAAAAAAAAATGAAAAGCGTGCCCAGAGTATGTATGGGTGTGAGCCAGCCGTCAAAAAAAATTTGGAATGGTTAGGGAATAATTTTCGAATTGCCTTATTTATCAGTATAAAAGTACTATCATTTATGTGGTTAAATACAATAATCTTCTACGGTCTACTCTCCCTCCGTCTTACGAATTTTCGATCAGGTCACGGGTCCTGACGCGAGTTTAACATTTTTTACCCATCCCAAAAAAGTGCATAACGCCGCTAAAGAAGTTTTCAGTTAAAAAAAAAAGATGTAAAATTGACAGTATGTACTTACATATATCATTTATTATGCATAATAAATGATATATGTAAGTACATATTGTCAATTTAACATCTTATTTGCATAATAAATGATTTGATTTATAAACCTCATCCCAATCCATCTCACCAGCAACGTATAGTTGATCAATTGCCCTCCTATTGGGCAGGAGCCGTGGTACGTACTCGTATATGAGCTGAGATAATGTATCAATCTACTTCTGGATTGTAATGCGACCGCAAGCTGACATGTTCCGGCAAGACAGATGGCTGGTAATTTTTAAGTTACTTCTTTTAAATAAAATATATGTGCCAGATGTTTAGTAATTATTAATGTAAATATTAGTATGATACCTTTCAAATCAAGGGGCGGTCCATTAATAACGTGAGGTTTGAGAGAGGGGGGTGACAAAAATCACGAAGTCCTAAACTTTCATAGTCTTAAACCTCACCAAGGGGGAGGAGGGTTTAAAAAATGCTAAAAAAACATCACATGATTGATGGACGTCCCCTGAGTTGTATTTCTGATTTTTAGTTATGGCGGGATTACGTTCCACAATTGGCACACGAAGAACATGTTGCATTGTTAATTCGTCACCAAATGGCACCGTCACAACATAATTGGTTACCAAATAAAATGAGCGTTGCCTTTAACAGTTTTAATTAGACGTGAACAATCTGTATGCGCCGGCCATGACGTACACGTACAGTGTAGAGACACGGTTGTGCTTTCATCAATTATGTTAATAATATCACAGAGAGCGCGGTCCGGGACTGCGGCGGCTTTCCCAATTCCACATAACCGCAGTTAACGATGCTTGTCGTCGTCAATTTGTTCTACGTGTCTTACCTATCTTATAATTGTATGATATTTGTCGTCAAACTTTTTATAATTGCTCTATGTCTCTTTATTAAATAAGCCAGGATTTACATTGCCACATTTAAAAATTAATATTAGGTTCTTACATATGATATTGGCGTTTTGTACGGGAGAAATATAAAGTCATTTTTTTACATACATACATATCATCACGCCATATCCCTTGCAGGGTAGGCAGAGAGAACAGAGTGCCAGAGAACTCTATCTCTGCATACTTCACTCGCTTCCTCAACATTCATAATTCTCTTCATACACGCTCGCCGGTTTCGGAGACTCTTGACTCCACCTTCCTTTAGTACATGACCGATTTGGTCTAGGTAGGTTAGTCTCGATCTCCCTCGGTACCTACATCCTTCCACTTTCGCATTGTATATCTTCTTAACCAGACGTTCGTTCGGCATTCTTTCTACATGTCCGAACCATCGGAGCATGCCCTTTCGCATCTTTACACCAATACTCTCTTTCATACCTACTCGCTCTCTTACGTCGTCGTTACGAATGCGGTCGGTCAGCCTAACGCCACAGATTTTCCGCAGAGATCGCATTTCGACCGCATTAATTTTACTTTCATACTCTTTTCTGCATACCCAACTCTCGCTTCCATACAGTAATGTTGGGACAAGCACTGCGTTATGTATTGCTACACGTGCCTTCTGGCTGAGGTGGTGACTGCCGAGAAGTTGCCCCAACGCTCCGTTCACTCTATTTCCCGCATTCACTCTTCGCTCTATATCAGTGGTGTACCTTCCATCTCGGCTAAATCCACATCCAAGATATACACATTCATCCACTTGCTCTAGTATATCATTACCTATCGTTACTCTTACGTTCTGGCTTCGTGTCTTTCAAAGACCATTATTTTGGTTTTGCTCACATTCACACGTAGACCCCTTTTCTTACAATCTTCTGTCATTGTGTCGACTAGGGTCTGCAGGTCAGTCGCTGACTGTGCCAGCAGGACTGCATCATCTGCATAAAGCAGAGCAGTGACCACTGAGTCGCCCATCTGGACTCCCACATTCATATCGTTCAACCTTTGGAGACATTTATCCAGATATATGATAAACAGCCTGGCTGACAGAACGCACCCCTGCTTAACGCCGATATTGACGTCAAACCAAGGCGACATTCCATCATCCAGCTGCACACAGGCTCTACAGCCCATGTAACTGGACTGCACAGCCTGTAGCAGTTTGCCGTTAATACCATACTCCGGTAAAATGTCCCAAAGTTCCTTTCGTACAACCGTGTCAAATGCTCTCTCCAGATCCACAAAACTGCAGAAAACCCTCTGACCTAGAGCCAGATGCTTCTCCACAATGTTGCGCAGAGAGAACACTTGATCCATGCATCCCCTTCCACTCCTGAAACCTCCTTGTGTCTCACACAGTAAACCATCGGACACCATCCTCATTCTCCTTTCAATAATTTTACCATACACTTTTGCTGCCAAACTGGTCAAGCTTATGGCTCTGTAATTTGTGCAGTCATAACGTGAACCCTTGTTTTTAAACAAAGGCACGATGACTGCGCTATTCCAGTCCCGGGAAAAATTGAGGAGCAACAGGAACGCCTCCCAGACACAGGAGCCACCAAGCTTGATCATCTCGGCAGACACCATATCAATGCCCGCTGCCTTACCATTTTTCAAAGTTTTTATCGCCCATTCAACTTCATCCATACTGATGCCATCGGAGGACGCCGCTGTCGAATGTTGTTCTACTAAACCACATACGACACCGGCGTCAACCGTAGCATCCGCATACATATCGCCAAAATATTCACTCCATCTCGAAATGGTAGTTAAAAGTGAATACGTAGATAACTCGCCATCTCTCTGGAGCTACGTTAAAGACTGAACGATGATGACGATGCTATATCAACCGGTACGATGTTAGGCATAGCGAATAGTTTATCAGATCACCCGTGAGGTCAAAACCGATGTCTCTCTGATACTTGAACTATTCTATTCACAAGATTAAGGTCATCGACATTTCGAGAAACTCGCTTTTGTAACCCCAAACGAAATGTATCGAAGTTTATCTAATTTTCAACTAGAGAATTTACATTGAAGTAGTGTTTTAAATTAATATAAAATATAGAAAAAAAACGTTTATTAATGTATTGTAAATAAACTTTTGTAATAGACGATGAAACCAGCTGTTATTTCAAATTCTCTCTTACAATGGATATCTGATAAATTTAAAAAGTTACTAATCATGAATGCACTCTACGTATCTATTGTCGTTTGGAAAGTTTCAAATTTATAAAAGTCATCACAGGCAACAATCACAGTTAAAAGTCATCGCAGATAATTTAAATGTAAGTAAATATCGCCTCTTTGCTTCAATAATGTGTTATCTTGAAAAATTAAATTTTAGAGGAGTGTTTTTCAAGTTTAAAAAATAATTGATATATAAATCTATGATTTTAATTATTTCATTATTCTATAATTAAACCATCTATGATTTAAATCAGATTTACAATAAAATAATATTCATTGCGAAACAATTATTTTTTGAAATTTGAAAAAGAATGCGCTATAACGTCATTTTTCAAGATAACATATTATTGAAACAAAGAGGCGATATATAAAATATTTCACTATAACTTACACAGTTCTACCTACAAACCGTTATAATACACGAGTCTACTCTATAATGGAAAGAAATAATCTAGATTAGATCGCTGAAATATAATATAAACAGACATAACAAATAATTCCGCTGTTAACTCCATTACATTGATTGCTCACAAAAGTTTAGTCTCTGAGGTAAGAAGCAAGTCTTTCTTGTGGTGACAGAATAAAAATACAATGTATGTCCTATAATAAATAATCCTTTCCTGCGGGTGATCATAAAATACGTCTATGAAACGCAAGGAGACAACCAGGCGCGGCTCAAGCACATGTAGCGCCCGGGTGCAATCAACAACCTGGCGCCCTCTTGTACCAAAGTGGATGAACAAAATGGAATAGGTTGATGGTTACAAGCGGCTCTCAGCGCCCCCTAACACCCGGCGTCCGGGTGCACCGCACCCTCTGCACTATAGGTAAAGCCGGCCCTGGAGACAACATTACTGCAAGAAATGGAAAACTCGAAATACAACCCTAGACTGATACGTATGACCAACGTGCTAGTAGTTCTATTTTCCTACCTTTGTAGAGGCTACAAACCAGTAGTGGGACATGTATGAGCTATGATACTGATGACAATATGGTCATCATCACCACCTCAGCTCACAAACCTATACCACACAGCCAAACTCCAACCTTTTCATAATAGGAAGGAAACCACGCTGGTCAGACGGATTGATATAGAATTTTATTTAGAGAATACTTTCTCCCTTAGCCGTCTTTTTCGATACCCACGGGAAAGGCGATGAATTTCTTACTCTGTCAACACACGGAAATAATGGTGAGGTAAGAATGGTAAATTAGGCTTTGAAATCTGAAAAAAAAAACATTCAACAATTAAAAAAGATGTGTGCTTTCATTTTTATGAGGCATAATATATTGTTACGTAGACATGTTACACAACAACGGTACCACAAGACAGTTTAAAGCAAGCGATACTCGTTGTTTCCGATGTGTTTTAATATCATGAAGTACTATTACATTAACATATGTTACTTTAAATGATTATGCACTTTCTACAGCGCCATATCTGACTCATATATCTCGAAATGAAAGCGCATAAATGATATTAAACATTCATAATTAAATCGCGCGCACAACTAAATTGTTCTAACTTCATGCTCCTCTTCTCTGGCCCACAATTATTATACAGATACGGATGACCTCTGTGAATGTACCGAAATTGTTCTATTATCTCCATAAATGTTGAGTATGAGAGAGACCAGGTAGCTCAATGTATAATGGTGATGTAATTACCGAGAAACGAGAACATTTTGCAAGTTTAACGGGAGAAGTAACAGTCTCAATGCATATATTGTCAAACTTATAACTGCTTACTTGACCCCTAATAACTTTCTTAGGCGAAGCTTTTACAAAATAAGTTTACTAATTAACAGCACGTTTTTAATTCATCAACATCATGCAGCCCTTAGTCATCCACTGCTCATCGCAGTCATCTGACCCTCCTGCAAATCAGGGCATTATTCCCATAATCGCCATGCTTAGAAGACGGATTGGCAAACACAGCGAGGTATTATGCGTTTCTTAAGAGAAAGCTGGTAATTCCTCAACCGATTTTTACATCACCCACATAATTGTATACTTATCCCGTCGCCACACGAGGTATTTTGTTAGTAAATTTTTAGTTAGCTTTGATCTTTCTGCTAACTATTTATGGGGTCAACGTTTTTAGATAGTAGAATTTATAATTAATACACTTCTTATTTCGGTATGATAACGAAGTAAGAATACAATTCACCACCCACCAGCTTACTCGTGGGTGGTCGTAAAAGACGACTAAGGGATATAAAACGCATATAACATCTATGCAAGAGAAGGAAAACTCGACATAAAGCAATATAACAACACGCCTGACCGGCGTGGTATAGTAGGTTAATTTCCCTTCCATTATGGAGGTGGTTCGAGCACAACAGCTAGCACAACAGTGACATCTATGAGCTGAGTTTAACTCATTTTGAAGTTAACACTCCTTATATCTAGACAGATACAGCGAATATTCACTTAGCCAGGTGGGCCTGGCGCTACGCGGTATTTTAAATTACAAATATATATTTCACACATACATATGGACCCTTTTCATTTGCATAATTTTGTTTGTGGATTATCTTGTATTTCCATATGGTTACTAAGTAAGTTTGGGGGCCATAGTCCGGAGCGTGCTCGTTGCGTCCCCTGCCAGTCTAGTTAGACTGCTAATCCGGCTCGATATGCGTACCGCAGTGCGGGTTAGGGCGTCCCCCGGAGGCGACGCGTACCGACCCGCCCCCGTCGGTACGAACATCGGCAGATGCGGCGATGGGTGCCGCCACCCATCACGCCTCGCCCAATCAGGCGAGTCGAAGAGAGCAGAGTGCCGGGTGGGCACGTGGAATGTAAGAGGATGTGTGGAAGGTAAGTTGCATGAGCTAATAACCGTCATGGCGGACAAACAGCTAGACGTGCTCTGTGTAACAGAGACTAAGCGAAGGGGCAGCGATGCCTGCGATCTTCCTGGTGGATATTGAAAAATGCTGGAGAATATTGAAAGAGAGTATGGTAGATACAGCGAAAGAAGTATGTGGAAGTTCAAAGAAGCATAGAAAAACAAATGGTGATGCATGATGGGATGCTGAAGTGGTAGCTTCCGTAGAGCAAAAGAAGAAAGCGTGGCTGGACTATGTCTCTTCTTTGAATCTGAATGACATAGATAGGCTGACTATAGACTTCGAGTGAAACACCAAACTCTTTTGGAGGTAGGTGAAGAAGTCTCGGTGTGATTGGTCAGCCTTCAGAATGAATAAAATAAGGTCTAAAGATGGAGACATTTTTACACAAACACAAGACGTATTAAGCCGATGGAGTGAATATTTTGGCGATATGTTTGCGGATACTCGAGTTGGCGCCGGTGTCGCATGTGGTTTAGTAGATCAACATTCAGCACCGGCGTCCTCCGATGGCATCAGTATGGATGAAGTTGAATGGGCGATAAGAAGTTTGAAAAATGGTAAGGCAGCGGGCATTGATATGGTGTCTGCCGAGATGATCAAGCTTGGTGGCTCCTGTGTCTGGGAGGCGTTCCTGTTGCTCCTCAATTTGTGTTGGAGCTCGGGAATGATTCCCAGGCACTGGAATAGCGCAGTCATCGTGCCTTTGTTTAAAAACAAGGGTTCACGTTATGACTGCGCAAATTACAGAACCATAAGCTTGACCAGTTTGGCCGCAAAAGTGTACGGTAAAATTATTGAAAGGAGAATGAGGATGGTGCCCAATGGTTTACTGTGTGAGACACAAGGAGGTTTCAGGAGTGGAAGGGGATGCATGGATCAAGTGTTTTCTCTGCGCAACATTGTGGAGAAGCATCTGGCTCTAGGTCAGAAGGTTTTCTGCAGTTTTGTGGATCTGGAGAGAGAATTTGACACGGTTGTACGAAAGGAACTTTGGGACATTTTACCGGAGTATGGTATTAACCATAATAATTAGTCGACACAATGACAGAAGATTGTAAGAAAAGGGGTCTACGCGTGAATGTGAGCAAAACCAAAATAATGTTCTCTGAAAGAGATGAAGCCAGAACAGATCTAAGAGTAAAAATAGGTAATGATGTACTAGAGCAAGTGGATGAATTTGTATATCTTGGATGTGGTTTTAGCGGAGATGGAAACACCACTGATATAGAGCGAAGAGTGAATGCGGGAAATAGAGTGAACGGAGCGTTGAGACAACTTCTCGGTAGTTACCACCTCAGCCAAAAGGCACGTGTAGCAATACATAACGCAGTGCTTGTCCCAACATTACTATATGGAAGCGAGAGTTGGGTATGCAGAAAAGAGCATGAAAGTAAAATTAATGCGGTCGAAATGCGATCTCTACGGAAAATCTGTGGAGTTAGGCTGACCGACCGCATTCGCAACGACGACGTAAGAGAGCGAGTAGGTATGAAAGAGAGTATTGGTGTAAAGATGCGAAAGGGAATGCTCCGATGGTTCGGACATGTGGAAAGAATACCGAATGAACGTCTGGTTAAGAAGATATATAATACGAAAGTGGAAGGATGTAGGTACCGGGGGAGACCGAGACTCACCTACCTAGACCAGATTGGTCACGTACTGAAAGAAGGTGGAGTCAAGAGTCACCGAAACCGGCGAGCGTGTATGAAGAGAATTATAAATGTTGAAGAAGCGAGTGAAGTGTGTAAGGATAGAGTTCTTTCTGCCTACCCTGCAAGGGATATGGCGTGATGATATGTATGTATGTACTAAGTAAGAATTTAATTCTCTTCCCTTTCTCTTTTTCTGCATGTTGTAAATTACACTACAACAAATATCGAAATAAAATATAATACTTTGCTTCCGTGGCGACGGGATAAGAATACAATTATCGCCCCACCTTACGTGCTTGTGGAAGTCGTAAAAAATCGGCGAATTCTCTTATCCATAGACCGGCTAGCCCTCTGATGGCAATTGTATAGCACCTTATTGCAGTCGTTAACTCACCTGCCAAGCGTGACGGGACGTCAATGATAAAGCAGTGGACTGTATTTTAACGGTTTATTAACAAATAATATATAACAATTTGTAGAAGTGCCCGTATGTGTGCGCAATCTTGTCCTCGAGGCTAGCGAGTGAGTGTCTTCGCGAGGTTCGTTCATTATCGCGATGCGAGCGCAGCGCCTCTCCCTCTCCAACCCCGTCGGCCGGGGTCAGCTGATCGCAGGTGCGCCGACAATTAAGGCACATTTATTTCATTTGTGAGTGAAATTTACGATCTACAGTGGATGGAGAAAGACTGAGTAATAACTATGATTACCTATCCGTCTGATGAACAAAATAGGTTTGGCAATGGTAGATCAATTTCCCTCCGAAGAAGGCCCCGTAGGTATTTATGAGGCATATATACGTTATAGACGACCAAAATTTATCTTGTCAACTATCATTTTGTATTATTCTATCTTTGGTCTATCTTATAAACCAGGTAAAGCAGCGCCTCCAATGGTTTCGTTGTATGATAAAAATCTATAGTTGGTAATATGCTATCTAATTGATTCTGTATGTCAATGTACAAATTGAAACGTCAAATTTACAGAGGGTCATGCACCTCTCTCGACATAGTGTTGGGAGCCTGTGTTCTGCTGTAATTGCCGCCAGATGAAGACGTTTTATGTTGTCCCGCTACGCTTTCGGTTATATTTATTGCTCATTTAATGGCCACCAAACACAATAATAAAAGAGGATGCTCATTTAATACGCATCAGGAGAATGGTGCCTCATTAAATAGCCGAAGGAAAAGTGCAAGAAATATTTGGTAATTCTTCACTCCATGTGTTGTTCTGACAATCTACGAAGATATTACGTTACGTTAAGATCACTAAAGAACACAAGCTGCAGTAGTTACAGTAGTTTCTCAAAAGAGCACTGTTGACCATCTCTAGTGACCCTTCATTTGATTTTTAGAGATGATGACATACCCGACTAGAAAAAAAGTATGGTTCAACCAGATCATGTATCTGGACCCGATCAGGATAGAAAGAGGCATGCCGGATCCGGCAAACCCGATCAGGACCAGGTCTGGTCCTGATCAGGATAGCCTGATGTGAAATAACATCAAGTATGTATGGTAAGGCAAGGCATACCGGATCAGGACCAAATAAGGATAGCCTGATGTGAAATATCATTAAGTATGGTAAGACATACCGGATCAGGACCAGATCAGGTCCAAATAAGGATAGCCTGATGTGAAATATCATTAAGTATAGTAAGGCATACCGGATCAGGACCAGATCAGGACCAAATAAGGATAGCCTGATGTGAAATATCATTAAGTATGGTAAGGCATACCGGATCAGGGCCAGTTCAGGACCAAATAAGGATAGCCTGATGTGAAATATCATTAAGTATGGTAAGGCATACCGGATCAGGACCAGATCAGGACCAAATAAGGATAGCCTGATGTGAAATATCATTAAGTATGGTAAGGCATACCGGATCAGGACCAGTTCAGGACCAAATAAGGATAGCCTGATGTGAAATATCATTAAGTATGGTAAGGCATACCGGATCAGGACCAAATAAGGATAGCCTGATGTGAAATATCATTAAGTATGGTAAGGCATACCGGATCAGGACCAGGTCAGGACCAAATAAGGATAGCCTGATGTGAAATATCATCAAGTATGGTAAGGCATACCGGATCAGGACCAGGTCAGGACCAAATAAGGATAGCCTGATGTGTAATATCATCAAGTATGGTAAGGCATACCGAATCAAGACCCGATCAGGACAGAATGAGGCATGCCGAATCCGGCAAACCCTATCAGGACCAGGTCTGGTCCTGATCAGGATAGCCTGATGTGAAATAACATCAAGTATGGTAAGGCATACCGGATCAGGACCAAATAAGGATAGCCTGATGTGAAATATCATCAAGTATATAGTAAGGCTTGTAGTATATCAGAACCAGAAACAGTTTTCGTAACACAAAAAAAATATTAATCAAAATTCAAAAAGTGACATGATTGTCATATTTATGCCACGGCGAAATTGTATTTGCATCAGAGGAGATTAATCTGAAATCTTTAATTAATCATATGTATTTAATAATAATAATAATAATGTTTAATTATTAATATAAAAATAATTTATATTTAAAGTAAAAAACAAAAATAAATAATATATATATATATATACATATATATATATATATATATATATATATATATATATAAATGTACCTAACATTTGCTTATGGTGGCAAACGAAGTAGCAGAACCTTTGCAATACCAAAAGTAAAGCCATCCAGAAAGTTGGGCTGGCGACTCTCTCTTTTAATGAACAGAGCACAACATGTTGTTAAGACGTCGATAAATATATTATACCTATATTATATTTTAATACACAAGTGGCATAGTGGTTAAGATACCTACCTTCCGTGGCAGTGGCGTGGGTACCATTCCTACGTAGAACAATACTTTTTGTTATCCACAAAGTGTTGTTCTTCTGAAGATGTAATTTGTATGCGTTAATTATATTTTTGTAATCTTCCCCGCAATACGAGGATTATTTTCTTAGCGCAGAGTGGTGTCTTTTTAAAGAGATTAGTAAAGAAAAATATTTATATTATTATTTTTTTATGATGATCATCATGTTGATGATAAAGATATTTCAAATAGATATATCTATAAGTTATATCAGTATCACAGTTCAGCGAATGCTTATTAATATTATAATTATAAATAATGCATATAACATGTGCGGGTCATCGTACTCGTGATTGCAATTTGCACTATCACACTTGGTGCCCGCCGTCATCGCCGCGCGCCGCCGTCGGACCATCACATATAATAAACAATATAACATTTCGTATTAATTATCTCCACTGATTATAAATTAATTACAAAATTAAAATTTGTTAATTTTTTAGCCGTTTACGGGAGCGTTAGTCTTTAGGTTGCGAGTGAGTACTGGGCTAAATATTGAACTTCTGTACTGAGTGGTATTGGTTCGATCACTACGCACAACTGTACATTAAACAAGCCATAAGTTATTATTCTGATACTGGGTGTAATTTGTGTTCGTTAATTTTACGTTTGTCTAGTCCCCCACAAACACAATACAATAATTATTTCCTCAGCGCAAGACAACACATCTTAGAAAAGACATGAAATAAAATCAAACGCATTAGAATCTGTATTTTTTTTTAATTCAAATTGAATTGAATTCTTAACCCATTAATGTTGCAAGAGTTACAATATGACATTAAAATTAGTTAAGACGAATCAAATTTGTTCCAACTTAAAGGGTTTACTGATAGGCAATTCAGAGTTTAGTGTCCAGAGTGTTAATTCAGAGGTTAGTGTGTGTAGTATCTTTGAACTTCATCATCAGAACAGCTCAGTGGTGCATATGGATATGTTCAATATTAAATCACATATATCTTTGAAAGTAAAATAATACCTAATTCATAATAACATCATATATAATTAATAACCATTACCCTGATCGATCGCATTCGTAACGACGACGTAAGAGAGCGAGTAGGTATGAAAGAGAGTATTGGTGTAAAGATGCGAAAGGGAATGCTCCGATGGTTCGGACATGTGGAAAGAATGCCGAACGAACGTCTGGTTAAGAAGATATACAATGCGAAAGTGGAAGGGTGTAGGGACCGGGGAAGACCAACACTAACATACCTAGACCAGATCGGTCATGTACTGAAGGAAGGTGGAGTCAAGAGTCTTCGAAACCGGCGAGCGTGTATGAAGAGAATTATGAATGTTGAGGAAGCGGGTGAAGTATGCAAAGATAGAAATCTCTGGCACTCTGTTCTCTCTGCCTACCCTGCAAGGGATATGGCGTGATGCTATGTATGTAATACTCATTATACATCTATAATCTGATGACATTGAAATTCTTGAAATGATAAGCTATATCAATAACAATTGCAATCACGTCAGTTTTCAAACAAAAAACAAAATCGGTCCGTTCGTTTGGGAGCTGCAATACCACAGGCAGACACAGATACAAAGACGCACAAACACATCAAACTTAAAACACCCATCTTTTTGCGTAACAGATAAATAGTAAATACAATTCTTACTCAAAAGAATTTTCAATAAAATCATCTACATAGATAATAATTATAACATTATACAATCTTACTATATCTTTAAACGAGCAATTCTTGTATATATATATATATATATATATATATATATGTAATCTTATTTTAACACCAGAAACCGGCCATTGACACCAGAAACCGGCTCCCTCCTAAGATAAGATGGAGTAGGTATGCTTGAAAGAAAAGAGTATGCAAGTAGGTTTAAACAAGTTGTGATAGATAAAATGATTGAAATTAATGATATGAAGGATAAATCTGTGAATGAATGTTGGAATGAAATGGCTAGCTGTATTAGAAATAAAGCTAAAGGAATACTAGGAGAAACAAAAGGAAAAGGTATAATTGATAGGGATACATGGTGGTGGAATGAGGATGTGCAACAGATCTTGAAAGAAAAGAAGAATGTATTTAAGGAATGTGGGGGGCATAGTCCGGAGCGTGCTCGTTCGCGTCCCCTGCCAGTCTAATTAGACTGCTAATCCGGCTCGAAATGCGTACCGCAATGCGGGTTAGGGCGTCCCCCGGAGGCGACGCGTACCGACCCGCCCCCGTCGGTACGAACATCGGCAGTTGCGGCGATGGGGGCCGCCACCCATCACGCCTTGCCCAGTTAGGCGAGTCGAGGAGAACGGAGTGCCGGGTGGGCACGTGGAATGTAAGAGGTTGTGTGGAAGGTAAGTTGCACGAGCTGATATCCGTCATGGCGGACAAACAGCTAGACGTGCTCTGTGTATCTGTTACTTGACCAAGCGAAGGGGCAGCGACGCCTGCGATCTTCCTGGTGGCGGGATGGCTCTGTGGTCTGGTGTACCACAGAGCGATCGAGCCAGCATGGGGGTAGGAGTGCTGTTGTCCTCTCGCTTGGCCTCAGGTGTGAAGGATTACGGAATGTATGATCCCAGACTTCTCTGGGTCCGTATAAAACTAGGTGTCACCAAGGTATTCATGGTTGTAGCATATGCTCCCGTAGGATCCTCGGTGGCATCAGACCTAGAGAAGTTTTGGGACAATGTTAGGGAAGTTCTGGATATGGCAGAAACCAGTGAACGCGTGATTGTATGCGGAGATTTGAACGGATGGGTGGGGACCAAGCGTCCCGACTATGAGGACGTACTTGGTCCATTTGGTGATAAGAGAGTGAACGACGCAGGTAGGCTCATAGCGGATGTATGCATGGAGAGAAACCTTATTGTGTCA
Source organism: Lymantria monacha (assembly GCA_905163515.2). Lineage (NCBI taxonomy): Eukaryota > Metazoa > Arthropoda > Insecta > Lepidoptera > Erebidae > Lymantria > Lymantria monacha. The sequence goes on along the minus strand of LR991092.1, from coordinate 33,112,034 downwards.
AACACATTTTTCCAACATAAGGACATCCATATGTATACATGGAGAAGGAATGAACAGAAAAGCATAATAGATTTAATTTTGGTAGACAGTCGCCTCCGAAGCAAAATATTGGACGCAAGAGCCTACAGGGGCCCCACAGTCGACACGGACCACTATCTCGTTATTGCGAGATTTAGTGGTCTGTTCAGAAAGTGGAGGCACTGGCGAGAGCGTGTCTACTTCGGAGGGCTTGAAAGAATAAAGGTTGAAAGGTTGCAAGAAGAGTGTGTAAGAGAAAAGTATGCAGAGGGTGTCCGAGAACGGCTGACGATGGCAAGCCAGCCGCAATCGGACATTGAAGAATGCTGGAGAGTATTGAAAGAGAGTATGGTAGATACAGCGAAAGAAGTATGTGGAAGTTCAAAGAAGCATAGAAAAACAAATGGTGATGCATGGTGGGATGCGGAAGTGGCAGCTTCCGTAGAGCAAAAGAAGAAAGCGTGGCTGGACTATGTCTCTTCTTTGAATCTGAATGACAGTATGACTGAACAGAAGAAAGAAATATATCGGCAATGTAAGAATGACACCAAGGCCTTAGTGAAAGAGAAACGTGATAGAGCAAGTATGAGTGCAGAAGATAGGCTGACTAAAAACTTCGAGGGTAACACCAAACTCTTTTGGAGGGAGGTGAAGAAGTCTCGGGGTGGTTGGTCAGCCTTCAGAATGAATAAAATAAGGTCTAAAGGTGGAGACATTCTTACACAAACACAAGACGTGTTAAGCCGATGGAGTGAATATTTTGGCGATATGTATGCGGATGCTACGGTTGGCGCCGGTGTTGGATGTGGTTTAGTAGATCAACATTCGACAACGGCGTCCTCCGATGGCATCAGTATGGATGAAGTTGAATGGGCGATAAGAAGTTTGAAAAATGGTAAGGCAGCGGGCATTGATATGGTGTCTGCCGAGATGATCAAGCTCGGTGGCTCTTGTGTCTGGGAGGCGTTCCTGTTGCTCCTCAATTTATGTTGGAGCTCGGGAATGGTTCCCAGGGACTGGAATAGCGCAGTCATCGTGCCTTTGTTTAAAAACAAGGGTTCACGTTATGACTGCGCAAATTACAGAGCCATAAGCTTGACCAGTTTGGCAGCAAAAGTGTATGGAAAAATTATTGAAAGGAGAATGAGGATGGTGTCCGATGGTTTACTGTGTGAGACACAAGGAGGTTTCAGGAGTGGAAGGGGATGCATGGATCAAGTGTTCTCTCTGCGCAACATTGTGGAGAAGCATCTGGCTCTAGGTCAGAGGGTTTTCTGCAGTTTTGTGGATCTGGAGAGAGCATTTGACACGGTTGTACGAAAGGAACTTTGGGACATTTTACCGGAGTATGGTATTAACGGTAAACTGCTACAGGCTGTGCAGTCCAGTTACATGGGCTGTAGAGCCTGTGTGCGGCTGGATGATGGAATGTCGCCTTGGTTTGACGTCAATATCGGCGTTAAGCAGGGGTGCGTTCTGTCAGCCAGGCTGTTTATCATATATCTGGATAAATGTCTCCAAAGATTGAACGATATGAATGTGGGAGTCCAGATGGGCGACTCAGTGGTCACTGCTCTGCTTTATGCAGATGATGCAGTCCTGCTGGCACAGTCAGCGACTGACCTGCAGACCCTAGTCGACACAATGACAGAAGATTGTAAGAAAAGGGGTCTACGCGTGAATGTGAGCAAAACCAAAATAATGGTCTTTGAAAGAGATAAAACCAGAACAGATGTAAGAGTAACAATAGGTAATGATGTACTAGAGCAAGTGGATGAATTTGTATATCTTGGATGTGGATTTAGCCGAGATGGAAGGTACACCACTGATATAGAGCGAAGAGTGAATGCGGGAAATAGAGTGAACGGAGCGTTGGGGCAACTTCTCGGCAGCCACCACCTCAGCCAGAAGGCACGTGTAGCAATACATAACGCAGTGCTTGTCCCAACATTACTGTATGGAAGCGAGAGTTGGGTATGCAGAAAAGAGTATGATAGTAAAATTAATGCGGTCGAAATGCGATCTCTGCGGAAAATCTGTGGAGTTAGGCTGACCGACCGCATTCGTAACGACGACGTAAGAGAGCGAGTAGGTATGAAAGAGAGTATTGGTGTAAAGATGCGAAAGGGAATGCTCCGATGGTTCGGACATGTGGAAAGAATGCCGAACGAACGCCTGGTTAAGAAGATATACAATGCGAAAGTGGAAGGATGTAGGTACCGAGGGAGACCGAGACTAACCTACCTAGACCAGATCGGTCATGTACTGAAGGAAGGTGGAGTCAAGAGTCTCCGAAACCGGCGAGCGTGTATGAAGAGAATTATGAATGTTGAGGAAGCGAGTGAAGTATGCAGAGATAGAGTTCTCTGGCACTCTGTTCTCTCTGCCTACCCTGCAAGGGATATGGCGTGATGATATGTATGTATGTATGTATTTAAGGAATGGCAGAAAGAAAACAATGAAAGATTGAAGGAAGCAAAAAATATTGAATACAAGGAGTGCAAGAGAAAAGCTAAGCGGGCGATAGCTACTGCGAGAGCTCAGGCCGAAGACAAAATTTATAAGTCGTTAGATGGGCCTCAAGGACAAAAAACACTGTACCGCATAACTAAAGCCCGAGAAGAAAGAGCGAGAGATATTAGGCATATCAGGTGTATAAAAGATGAAACAGGTCAAGTTTTGATAAAAGAAGATGAAATAAAAGAACGTTGGAAGAGATATTTTGAAAGGTTAATGAACGAAGAGAATTTATGGAGTGGAGTGCTAGATGATGTGCCAGAGAACGTCGGCTTGATAGGATCAATTACAATAGATGAGGTAAGAGAAGCAGTGAGAAGCATGAAAAATGGAAAGTCGGCAGGGCCTGACGGTATACCAGTTGAAGTATGGAAAATTTTGGAAGAGGATGGATATATGTGGCTGACTTTGTTTTTCGATAAGCTGCTGCATGAGGAAGTAATCCCCAGTGAATGGTGCAATAGTACACTAGTACCCATTTTTAAAAATAAGGGTGATGTCCAGGACTGCGGCAGTTATCGAGGAATAAAGCTCTTGTCGCACAGTATGAAAGTGTGGGAAAAAGTCATTGAGAAGCGATTGCGAGAAGAAAGTGAGATAACCCAAAACCAGTTCGGATTTATGTCGGGCCGAGGGGCAACGGATGCCATATTTGCACTGCGCCAATTATGCGAAAAATATCGGGGTGCACATAGGAACTTGCACATGGTATTCGTTGACCTCGAGAAGGCTTATGACAGAATCCCGAGAGCGGTTAAGTGGTGGGCTCTGAAAGAGAAAAGTGTGCCTGTGAAGTATATTAGGTTAATCTGTGCAATGTACTGGCGATCCAGGTCGTATGTAAGATCTGCTGTTGGAGACTCCGACGGGTTCAACGTTGAGGTGGGCCTGCACCAAGGGTCGGCGCTAAGTCCCTACCTCTTCCTGTTGATAATGGATGCTTTAACATCGGAGATACAGGAAGAGGCACCCTGGTGCATGCTATTCGCTGATGACGTTGTTCTCGTCGGAGAAGATGGGCTTGAGGTCCAGAGCATGCTGGAAAAGTGGCGCTGTAAGTTGGAGAATGTTGGCTTGAAAATCAGCAGACCTAAAACAGAATACATGTTCTGCGATTTCGGCGGTCTCTCCAATGTTACACCCATAGCTCTAGATGGAGTACTTATACCAGTATGCTCGAACTTTCGATACCTCGGTTCGCTTATCCAAAGCAGCGGCGACCTGGATCGTGCGGTGAAGCACAGAGTTGATGCGGGATGGATGAAATGGCGGCAGGTCACGGGTACAATATGTGATCCGAGAGTACCCCTTAAATTAAAGGGAAAAATTTACAAAACTTTAATAAGACCTGCTGTATTGTATGGATCAGCATGTTGGGCGGCAAAAGCGATGGATGAGAGACGATTACATGTAGCGGAGATGCGAATGTTGAGATGGATGTACGGCGTGACGAGAATGGATAAGATAAGGAATGAGCGTATAAGAGAATGTTTGAAAGTAGCGCCAGTGACGAATAAGTTAAGGAGTGAACGTTTGAGCTGGTATGGACATGTGATGAGACGGGATGAAAGTAATGTTGCGAGGAAGGTTTTGAGTATGAATGTTGAAGGCTTTAGGGGTAAAGGGAGACCAAAGAAAAGATGGATGGACTGCGTGAAGCATGATATGTATAAACAGGGAGTGACTACAGAGATGACGTCTGATAGGGATGTATGGAAAAAGAGGACATATTGCGTCGACCCCAAGTAGTTGGGATAAGAGCAAGAGAATGATGATGTAATCTGAATCTCGGAAACGGCTCCAACGATTTTCTTGAAATTTAGCATACAGGGGGTTCCGGGGGCGATTAATCGATCTAGCTAGGTTTCATTTATACAAAATATTGTTTTGTCAGTATTTTTCAGCAACAAAAAATATAATTTTTCGTTGTATTGAAACTATTAGAATATGAAAGTTTCAAATTTTGACGCTGTCATTAAGAATAGACATTTAGCTCAGTTGGAAAATCAAGTAGTCTAATCCAAACAAACCGGATCTCGGTTCGGATCCTTACTTTTTCTTATTTACTTTTTGGCCTTTTTTATAATATTTTATTAATTATTATCATTTGCCCGCCTCTTTGTCTGCGTAAAAGTCAAAAATGATTCTAATAGGATTTTTGTTTATTTTTTACGTTATTAATTTTATTGTTATTTATAAATTATTATGTATAAATGTTTGTATACTTATATATTATAACAATCTTATCCATGCGGTAATGGAGTAAGAATACAATTCACCACCCCCTATCTCACCTGTGGGTGATCGTAAGAGACGACTAAGGGATATAAAATGCATATAACATCTATGAAAGAGAAGGAAAACTCGAAACAAAACCCTATACCAACACGTCTGACCAGCGCGGTATAGTAGGTTAACTTCCCTCCCATTATGAAGTATATAGTGGACGTATATGGGCTGTGCTGGTGATGATGATGATGATAACAATCTTTATTATAGCGTAGGGAAGGTTGAATAAACATGAAAATCAAATGAAATTTTGTTATATATTATAGACACGAGGCTTAACAGGCCATGTTTTGAATACACCGCGCTCATTCCGACCGAGGCGACGGAAGGGTAGTGCGCAGCCACATAACCCTTTTCCATTGAAATTAGGCCGACCACTGGTACCGCTTCTTTGACATCCATCCGCGATTATATATTTCTTTGTAAAGTTGCCACTCTAAAGACAAATACTATAAAACAAAATAAAATAAATATTTAAGGGGTGCTCTCAAACAATAAACGTGATTTTGGCTCCTTTTAGCTTGATTTTTTTGTTTCTTTTTTTACTTTTTGACTTTTTAATTTATATTTACACTATTTTTATTATATTTAAATATATCTTCCAAAACACACTAACAAGAAAATACCGAGCAAGGCTCGGTCATCCAGATTTTTTTAATAATTTTTAACAAAAATAAATGTCATATTTGATTTAGAGGAAAATGGAAATTCCTACTTGAACTTGATCTTCAATACAATTCATTTTAAAGAAAACTATTTGTCAATAATACTAAATAGTAATAAGATACAAGCTGTAAAAATAATTAACAGAAAGTCTGATAAACGCCAAGCCAGGCCACGCAGGCCAGTTGCAGTGATTTACACTACTTTAGCAACAAATATTCAGATCTTAAAACGAAAAGGTGACTTAAATGGTATATTTGATTATATTAAAGAAGACTATCCCCAATATTTATAATAGAAAAACGAAAGGAATTGCAAAAATAAATAAAAATTGAGAAAGAAAACGGGAATATGGCTATGATTAAGTGTGATAAACTTAAAGTATAATGGACTTTTATTCACGAAAATGGCAACACACTCTAAAACGATTTCTTCTCAGTAATCATTATACAGTGTATTATCTATATATCTTTACGGCACCAAGTCGAGATGGTATCTTGAGGAGTTAAGTCGGTCCAACAGAAAGTATAGATCAGAGACAGGGGGAGGTAGGTGCACTCATAAATTGTAAGAAATAGGTTTATAATTGACTTGTTCACGGTGTGTGGATTGGAAATGCGATGCGGGTGTGATAATTGCCGCTCTACAGTTTCAGTTTTAACTTAGAAATGATAATTGTGGTCCGTTAGTTAGTTATTCATGGTATGTAATAAGTAGCCGGTGAACACATACTTTTATATCGTGTAGAATAACTTTTAAACGTGAACGATTACAGTATTTAAAAATATTATTTTTATAGTAGTTTGATGTGCTATGCCGTGATTCCATCATCATCATCTCAGGTCATATATGTCCCACCGTCATCAGACTGGTTGGTATAGGGCTTAGTTTCGAGTTTTGCTTCTTTTGCATAGATGTTATATGCGTTTTATGTCCCTTAGTCGTCTCCAACCAACCACGCAGGTACGGCAATATCTAACAATATACAATTCACCACCCCGTATGTGGTGAATTGTATTCTTACTCCGTCACCACACGAAAAACGTCATTCAATCGCTGTGTTAAAAATATTTATATTATAAGTATTTAGTATTTATTACTACAGATATACATATTTTACCCGAGTTAGTTACTGTTGAATTAATTTGTTAAAAAAATATTCAGTTCGCAGAATTTGCGAAAATTTAATAAATGTTTTTCTATTTCTCGTAAAAAAACTTAACTATTTAATGCAAAGCTATTTTCATGAAAGAAAAGCATCAACATCGTCAGCTCAGATCCTCATATAACTATATGTTCCATTACTTTGTTCGAAGCTCTACAATACCTATAAAGTAAATTGACCTACTATCCCATGCTGGACAGACTGTTCGGTAAAGTTTTTTATTTCGAGTTTTCCTTCTCTTGCATAGATGTTATATGTATATTATATTCGTTAGTCGTATTATACGATAGACATAGACAAGATAGCCGGTGATGAACTGTCGTGCGGTGTTTCACAGGGGTCGGTCTTGTGGCAGACTTTGTGGAATATCGGTTACCACTGGGCGTTAAGAGGGAGTCCCCTCCTTCCCCGGGCTGGGCTTGATATGCTATGCTGACGACACGCTTGTCACAGCCCAAGGCAAGACACTCGAAGAGGCTATGAGCCTGGCTACTTTCGGTACCGAGGAGATGGTCAGGCAAATCGAGGCACTGTGACTCAGGGTGGCCCCAAAGGGTCGGCGGCCCTTTTGTTTCATAGGCCCCGCATGAGGCCGCCTGTAGGCGTCTCGATAGTTGTCATCGTGTCCTCGTCGCTACTGCAATGGTGGCAAGACGGAGTCCACTCCCTCCGCACGACCGTGTGCAGGTACTTGCCGAAGCAACCGTGCCCCGACAAGACCTGCACCAACCGGAAGGAGAGCACTCCGTGCCGCCGCTCCATCCACTCCATCAGTACGGGCCGGAGGGCCTCGACGGTAACAATACCGTGTCTAGGCCTCTCCAGCCGCGTAGCCCAATGGGCGATGACTACTCGGCGGGCGTCCTCGCGCCAGGTGGCTATCTCGTTGAACGATGGGGAGCCACCCTCGTCGCGCATTGTGGTAACCCGCCGGTAGAGGTCGGAGAGCATCTCCGCCTCTAGGTCCCACGGGGGTGTCCTGGCCAATAGGCATGCCGCCTCGGTAGACACCGTGCGGTACCCTCGAATGGCTCTGACCTCCATGGCTCGCTGTGGCCTCCACAGTATAGCCCTGAGCTGGGCGTTCAGAGCCCTCGCCCACACGGGTGCGCCGTACATGGCCATTGAGCGGATCACCCCCGCATACAGCCGTCGGCCCTCGAAACTGGGTCCGCCCACGTTCGGCATGAGCCGAGAAAGGGCGGACGCCGCGCCGACCAGCCGGGGAGCAATTTTACGGAAATGCTCCCGGAACCACCATCGCCCGTCGAGCACCAGACCCAAGTACCTCATATGGGCCTGGATACTGATGTGGATGGAGTTGACGACTAACGAGGCGCCGATGGGCAGCCTCACACGGGGCCCATGGAATAAAAGGGCCTCCGTCTTGTTTAGGGCCACCCTGAGCCCCAGCGCCTCGATTCGCCTGACCATCTCCTCGGTGCCGAGAGTGGCCAGGCTCGCCGCCTCTTCGAGTGTCCTGCCCCGGGCTGTGACGAGCGTGTCGTCAGCATAGCATATAACGCTCAGCCCGGGGGGGAGACTCCCTCTCAACGCCCAGTCGTAACCGATGTCCCACAGAGTCGGCCCCAGAACCGATCCCTGCGGAACACCGCACGACATGGGCGTCCGCACAATGTCCCCTGCGGGGCTCGCGTAGAGAACACTGCGCCCCTCCAAATAGTCTGCCACCAGCCGCCTGAGGTACGGGGGCACTCCATGGAACCGGAGTGCCTCCCTGATGCAACTGAATGGCAGACTATTGAATGCGTCCAACGACACCGCCAACAGCACTCCTTTGCCGGTGACAGCCTCCGCGGCCGTCTGCCTCAGGCGTAGCAGGGCCCCGATGGTCGAACGCCCCCTCCGAAACCCAAATTGAGCGTCCGACAGATCGGGCCCCACCTCCTCCAGGTGCCGGATGATGCGGGCAGCGAGGACACGCTCCAGCAGCTTACCCACATCGTCCAGACGCACAATGGGCCTGTAGGCCGACGGCGAATCCGGGGGCCGTCCCGGCTTTGGCAGGAGAACCAACCTCCCTTCCTTCCAGCAATCAGGGAACTGTCCAGACGTCAGACAGGCGTTGAACAGTTGCCTGAGGCGAGGCTCGAAGTGCTCGAGGAGCGACGTCAACACCCGGACTGGTATTCCGTCCGGGCCGGGGGCCGTGGTGGCGGAACGAATCTTCGCCACAGCCGCCCCCACTTCCGACTCCGTCACAGGCGGAACACTCTCGTCGGCCTTTTTTTTTTTTTTTTTTATTGGTGGGCTATGGGTGCGTCTCGCCCCGCTGAATCGGTCCGGGGTGACGGAAAGGCGGCACGTGACCCCATAGACCCACCGTAAAACCTTCTCTCTTCGCCGTGCGAGCGGACCACCGGTACTCGATTTTAACTTCGGTGGCCCGCCCGGCGGTTTACCCTCGCGGGTTCCTCTCGTCGACGCCCCGACAGATTTCGCCGTCGGGGCGTCGCCCTCACGCGGTGGCCTCACGTCGGGTGACCGGACAATTCCCCGGTCCGATCACCCGAGGCCTCGGTTAGGGCGGCATCAGGCGCGAGCGAGATAGCCACCTGGCGCGAGGACGCCCGCCGAGACGTCATTGCCCGTTGGGTTACGCGGCTGGAGAGGCCAAGACACGGTGTCGTTACCGTCGAGGCCCTCCGGCCCGTACTGATGGAATGGATGGAGCGGCGGCACGGAGTCCTCTCCTTTCGGCTGGTGCAGGTATTGTCGGGGCACGGGTGTTTCGGTTTGTACCTGCACACGGTCGCGTATAGGGAGTGGACTCCGGCCTGCCACCATTGCAGCAGAGACGAGGACACGGCGAGACACACACTTGAGGTGTGTCCGAGTTGGGACGGGCAGCGCCGTGACCTCGTCGCTGTTATCGGTGCCGACCTGACGCTGCCGGCTGTCGCGAGGGCGATGGTCGACAGCGTCAGGAACTGGGACGCGGTCGCCGCCTTCTGCGAGGCTGTCATCTCGCAGAAGGAGACAGCGGAACGAGTCCGGGAGGATTCCCGTGACCCGGGCCGCCGTCAGCGGCCGGGGCGGCGCAGGCGCGAATACCTGCGCCTGATGCCGCCCTAACCGAGGCTTCGGGAGATCGGACCGGGGAATTGTCCGGTCACCCGACGTGAGGCCACCGCGTGAGGACGACGCCTTAACGGCGAAAGCTGTCGGGGCGTCGACAGGAGAGGAGCCCGAGAGGGCATACCGCCGAGCGGGCCACCGAAGACAAAAATCGGGTACCGGTGGCCCGCTCGCACGGCGAAGAAGAGGTGCTTGCAGGGTGGGTCAATGGGGTTGCGCGCCGCCTCTTCCGTCACCCCGGACCGTATGGGGTCATAGCAGTGTATACCCACACGTCCATGGGGTTCATCATCATCATCCCCATACGGGTTCATAAGACTTAGTTTATTTCTTCATCGATTTGTCACATGATCACTGAAAAGTTTTCGAAACGTCGGGAAATTATAAATCAAATACAAACGCGATAGAATCCGTAAAAGTAGTTTTATTTCAAATGTGTAATACTCGCGTAAACATTAGAAGTCATTACTATCCATCTACCAGCCAATCTATGTCCACTGTTATACATTATGCCTACATAGGAAGGGGGAATAAACTTGTAATTACAACTCTTGGTAGGGGGTAGTGACATCCACCGAAGACAAAGATCGGGTTCCGGTGGCCCGCTCGCTCGGCGAAGACAGGCGCATTGCGGGACGGGTCTATGGGGTCGCGCGCCGCCTCTTCTCGCTCAGTCGCCCAGGACGGATCTGGCGAGAGTGTAACCAGAACATAGCCCGCCGCAAAAATAAAAGGGGTAGTGACATAAATATGCCATCTAACGTCCGTGACCAATTTATCGGATGTATATCTTTTTCTTTCCCTGGTCCGATCATCTAACCGTCTACGGCTGTGTGGGTTGTATGATCTGCCGTATCTCTCTTGTCCGCTTATTGGGCGAGCCACCGACACCACTTCGTTGCCTTCGATGGATCGCCTAGTTGGATATCTTTGTTAGTACCTACCTCCTCATGTTAACGTTCCGCCCTCGCTGCAGCTAGCAAAGTGATTGATCTTCATCTTCTAGTAGCAATCGACATAACAAATGATGCCCAATCCAGGGAGTAGGCTTCCTCACAGTTAAGGCTCTCCTTGGTTTTAAAGATCAATGTAAAAACTAATGTGCTAATAGTTCTCATTTATAAGACTAAAATGTATGATACGGCGGCGAGCGTGTATGAAGAGAATTATGAATGTTGAGGAAGCGAGTGAAGTATGCAATGATAGAGTTCTCTGGCACTCTGTTCTCTCTGCCTACCCTGCAAGGGATATGGCGTGATGATATGTATGTATGTACTAAAATGTATATTATTCTTAAAAGCAAGATGTTTATAATTTATTGTTATAATTAATTTATATATGTTTTAAACTAATTGAATGTGATTAAAACAGAATTAATATATTGTAATAAATTTTGTAATAACTGTTTGATTCCTATAGCGGTTATGGCCTCTAGGTACGCTACGGCAGCTCTCTACAAACACCTTCATCGTTTTTCCTAATTTGCCACCCTATTGTTATGACATTGGCAGATGGATTGGAGATTCAAACTCATAACAAAATAAGTTTGCTAGACAAACGTTTTCAACAATACCACAGCTAAATCGACTGTACAAATAGTATAGTGGTTAGGGATACCAGCCTACCGTACCAAGTCGTGGGTTCATTCCTATCCAGGAGAATTCATTGTGCGCTGCACAAATTGTTATTCTAAGTCATCATCCTAATCTTATTCAAATTAATTGGGATCAACGCAATATATCATTTCCTTCCATATATCCCTATCAGGCGTCATCTCAATAGTCACTCTTTGTCTATCCTGCTATACCTCACGCAGTCCACCCACTCTTTTCTTTAATCTTCCCTTCCCTTTCCACATATTATTACTTTTATTCAATCTTATCACATGTCCATATTGCATCAACTTTGCCGTCACTGGCGCAACTTTCAAACTTCATTTAATATGCATACAAATTCTGCGTCTAAGTAGAATTTGTATTTGTTAATTATCTCTGTAGTCTCCCGCAATACTATGATTATATCCTTAATGCAAAAGACACTAAAAAAATAAGAGGCAGCAACACATTATATTTGTAATTCATTACTACACGAAGAATACTATAAATTATCGAAATTATTTTATAGAAATATTAAAGCTAATATGGTTGCTTTTTTAAACTTTCACGGGCAAAATATTGAAGTTAACAAGCAACATTTATTGGTTTGTGATAGTCGCATTGCAACCTCATTGGATAGATTTCTAACGGTCCGTTTGTGGCTAGCTTCACACCACGCCGCCAGGGCGCACGTTCGGCGCCATCTTCAGTTTTGCCAGTTTGTAACGAACTGCCGTGGGGGTAACGTCGTTGTCCAAAAGAAATACGTAATATTGTTAAATAGACACCCTACCGGTACATATTATTATACATAATTAGATATTAAAGAAAAACAGTGTAGAGTTAATTGATGAAGTGTTAGACAGAGTTCGCCGTAAGCGAATATAGTGCATCTTGTGATTTTATTTCGCGATCTACGCGACTGCATTTCTTTGGTGGTGTTAGTTAGCCGAAGTGTTAAAAGGTAAGTTTTTATGTTATTGTTTTATCGGCTGAATGCGCCGGTCGGTGGTCCCCGTCGTTGGGGGAGCTCCGGCTCTCGCAGATCGATTGTCCCGGGCTGCAGGGTCTCGGCGGGCGATGTACCTATAGCTAAGTACGTGCGGTAGCCGGGCGCTCTGGGGCTGAACACCCTCACTCTCTCCCGCCCGCCATTCAACGTATTTGTCGTTTCACTTAGTGATCTTGAACTAGCTAGAACATGGCGCGCCGGCTTCGTTATATCTATGAATTATTTATAAACATTGTTCTATACACGACGTTTGTTTTTTCAGCTGCATCCAGGTGGTTATTGTTTAACGAAGTATACCAAGTATGAACTACGTACAATTTATAATATTCGTTCAATACCCCCATGTAATAAAAGATTATGGTTCTATTTTTAAGGTACTGCCTAGTTCCTGTAAACAGGTAAATATTGGTTTACAGTTAACTTAATCGCAGTTAACTTGTATTGTTACAATAGTTCCACATACACTTACTTTTTGCCATTATTCTATTATTACTAAGACGTAATCTGTTTGATTTTGTCTTATTTAATGATATACTGCGACAGCTTCTCAGGAAAACAAGCTATCGATCTCGATGTAACGTAGAAATAATATTCAAAACAAATTAGGCAGGTACTTACTTCCCTAGGTAAGTAGTAACTCTTCAGACTAGCTTATACGTAAAAAATCAAAATCATCGGATTTTTAATATATCTACTATTAGGCAGATATCTTCCACAACGGGATGGAGAATAGCTTAATCGTCTTTCACGATGGCCGTGGGATAATAAGAGATGATAAATAGTATTAACCTCGTCACTATGCGATAAGAATAGACGCATCTATCAGGTAGATTTGTTTTTACTATTTGAAGTACCTAGTCTACGAAGAATAAAATACATACGTAATACGTCTTTTCTTGCTCTCACCCTCGTTTGGTACCACTTTCTTTTAATATCGCCAAAGAGACTGCAACTTTATTACGGGCCACAATACCAGAATACTTTCAAGCTTTCTTATCGCTGAGAAATGAGATAATATCAATCCATATCTAATACTTTTAGACTAGTTCATTATTTGAACCAGATAATGTGTGAGCGATATATATAAAAGTAGACTAATAGTTCTACAGGCTTTGTATCGACCCTCAGACAATTTTAAAGAGAACCGCCTCGTCAGGGACAGGCTTTGGCTAACGGCTTGTCGTGAAACTTAGCTGAAATTCTGTGATCCGCCACTATTGTCCTCACCACTAAAGAGAAAAATCTCATATCACATAATTATAGCATAAATATTAAGTGGCAACATATTATGTGCGTACTCTAAATATGATCAGTTATTTTTAGTTAGCTATAACTCGGAAGGAAACATTGGCGATTATCCTTAGTCCTCGTACCAGCAAATCTCAACACAAATTTAGTAATATTTTAAGTAATATAAAATGAAATAATTACATAAAATAATTGTATTTATTACTAGGTATTTATTTTTTCATTATTAATTTTATTTGGAATGATTGCATATAGAAATGTTTTAACTGGCAGTAAATGGCCACGTATGGAGCTCACAGTTTGTCAATTAAATTAGATTTTTTTAATAATCTTGAGCTTTTTCCCCGAAGATGTAGAATGGTATAAACACGGCACCAGGTACCTTTAGTCCTATTTAATAGGAGCCGCAGTTACCATATAGCTATCTAAAACTGCATCAGTTAGATTGTTGATTTATTAAGTCCCAAATAGTCGTTGGATATTGACGAAACAGGACTACGCTCTGTATCGACCTCTGGGGAGATTTACATTACGCAAATGACTAATGCCTAATAATAGAGAGAATAAGAGCGGAGATATTGATGTCTACAGTATTGGAACTGTTGAAGAAATCTATGACATTTTATTGAAATCCCAAAACACTATAACCTCAACTAGCATAATGCCATTGAACTAAGGAAGCAGACCAAGTTCGTGACGGGTTTTTAAAAAGCATGTCGTTATGTATTTGAATTATTATAATAACTAAATTACAAGAAACTAATATAAAATTGGTAGTAGTAAATCTTTTATCTTTGAGACCTCCTCGTTGAAAAGAAAGTATAAAATAATGTAATTCCCCGTGCGAGGCTGAGATAATTATGTTATTTCTACACTTTCCATTTTGAATTATTCATTGTGAATAATATATTAATTAGCGGTTGTTATTTTTTCACGAGTGATACTTCGTGGAGTAAAAAAAAAAAAAAAAAAAATATATTGACCTTCATATTCACTAACCCCAAAAAGATTTTACCTTACCACGCAAGACCTGTCAAGCAGAATATGCATGTAAAATATTCATAAGAAGTATAATGCATATTGTCTACATGCCTCTTTTATGGTTTAGTTACTTAAAAGCAGTCGTCTAATACTTAGATATATAATACTTTATTTTCCTCGTGGCTGTGAACATTTACATGAATAGATAACAAGAATTGTAGTTTGTTCCACAGTAAAATCTAAAAGAGAGACTGTAATGATAAAAAAAAAAAAAAAAAAAAAAAAAAAAAACCAATGAGAACTTGTTACTTTGTTCAGAATTCAACGTTATTAAAAGGTAGGAAAGGTAAGAATATAACTCATATTCACACATACGAGGGTTTTAGCTCATACGAAATCGCTTTTGAAAGTTTTGGGTAATTTAATGCCAAGTCTGAACTCTTACGTACACATAAAACTCCACTCATAGCGATCAGGCCGCTCAAAGCACTTATAGTTCCATGCATTCAATCAGTCACTCAAGTGCGATTAAAACAAAACTTATCATTTCAATACAACATCGATACATACAATATTTCTCGTGTACTGTGATCCTAAATTGTTCCAAAGAAATTCATTTGGATAGGCCAAATCAATTTCCTTAAGTTGGATTTCAATATCAAGGCAAGAATTTTTATAGTTGGACACTGCCGTTGACCCCCATCTTTTTAAGAGTATAGTTAAAATGCAAATATAAAAACAATACGTCGTTGAACTTCTAAACATTTCCTGTAACAAGTCTGAACAACTCAAACCGGAAACGCATTTTCAATTAAAGAACATGTAACACGCTCGACTAATTTAACATCCAATTATGTTAAAAGAAAACACTAATAAATTGTTGAAGAAATTGAGCACGCGCCACCTAACAGCGTTCTAGCATTTGTGATTTAGTGCTTCGCAGACAGCGATCGTCGAATCAGACCGCGGCGCGTGGTCCCCGACAGCAGATCGGGTGTCTATCTCTCGTGTTCACACCTCATTACACTTGTCAGTTGATATAAATAACATTAAAACTGTCATTTACCTGATATTAGCAGATTAACTTGATCTTCTTTCGTCTTCAAAGTGCTAAAAGTTTCAACATTTGTAAGACCATTTTGTTTTTAAGTTCTCGTCGTAACGCTTTTTGCATAAAGTAAGGTTGTGGAATTGACTTAAAATTGCTCAAATGCATTGATTGTTCTGTTGCTATGTTGCATTGTCTTGGTTAGTTGCTTTTTTGGGGTACTTTATCCGAATCTCTCAAGAGAAAAAGATCGTTTCAATTGTTAGCCTGGCATAATATTAACAACACAATAATAGACCAGTTTATTAAGCTTATAAACTTAGACATTTATGAGTTTCAAATGACAATTTTAGTATACATAAATATTTAGGTATTATGAATATTGAAATTAATGTCGTACGCCTTGTCTTTGCATTATGCAGAGCAGACGCTAAAATTAATCTAAATCAGTGTGAACTCACTAGACCAGTTCAAAATATTCTCAACCTCATTATAATACATCGTTATACTAAATTTTATGCGGTCCTCACAACATATATGTTTCCTATATAAGCTGATGGAGGCAAAATATTGCATATCCCGAGTTTATAGCTGAATTGTCTCAACACCTATGTACCTACATAATACCGAAATGAAGTTATTATTCGTAAAATTTTATGTTCATTTTATACAGTATGGCATATATAAACGTGCAATAGTCGCCTGCTGCCCGATTTTAGTATGATAATTAATAAAAAGTAGCAGGGATTGGTCCTATCTTTATAACTTAAAGATTGAAAATATTCAGCTAACGACATAACGTACGTTTACAGTTTGTGAACCCGCAGCTTCTTCTCTGTAGTGTTAGAATTAGAAGTTTAGATTAAAAATCTAAATGTACTAACTTTACTTATTCGCAAACTTTCACTTGACTAAAAACATGCAATAAGTTCCCTAATGAGATTTCAGTAGAGGTATGATACCTCTTTTACTCCTTTTAGGCCTTTATCCAGTTATACTTAACCTAGTTACAAGTAGAATAGTTCAATAAATTGTCTTTGGCTTTTTGACTTTAATTTCACACTCCCAAAATTATTCAGTTCATTTCTAAGTCCTTAATTTCGAAATTTATTATAATAATCCTTTTACGTGGGATTGTAATTTGGTCATAAACTGGAAATGCACAGGAAAACTACGCGGTATATTAATATTCTCTAAAGCACTTACTTAATATACATAAGTATGCTTTCTATGTTAAAATATGAATGCAAACAAATTATATAGTTTCGAAGCAATTGAAAATGAAGATCTGAAGAAAAATATCACAAGTTAATGGTGACTATTCTCATTATAAAAATGCTTCGTAATGATAGTCATCACTTTAACAGTGTTATTTGCCAGGTGAAAGTCACCTTACAATTTTAAATAAATGTTTTGTATTAAAGTAGAAGAATGCGTTCGAACATTTTTGCTATACTTTCCCAAATCCGTGATAGACACGGCATCGCGTCTACTTTCCAAGAGGCGTTGATGTTATCTGCTTCATAAAAATGAGGCTCATTTAGATCTCGAGCTACATATATGTAGCCATTTCAGTAATTAAGTGCGCTTAGTTTTAATTATTCTGTAGCGCGAATACCGGAACGTGTATCCGAACGAAACAGCCATACTTGGTATTCTTATTTAAAAATTTTATTTTCTTTTATTTAATTTGTAGATACGAATATATCGCTTACAGACATCACAAAGCTCGTTAAGACATCTAGATATTTATTATTTAAAAAAAAATATTGTTACGATATATATTATCATCTCAGCCTACATAATTATGTCCCACTGTTGGGCTCAAGCCTCCTCCGCAATGGGAGAGAAATTCACTAACTATACCGCGCTGGTCAGACGTTTTCGTATAGTCTTTTATGATACCCACGGGTAAGATAGGGAGTGGTGAATTGTATTCTTCTTCGTCACTATACGGAAGATATAACCTGATACATTGTAAATTTTCAACGAGCTCCAGAAAGACATTTAATTCGCCTTTAACTTTCAATTTGTTTTTCTTAGCCTTCGTTCCTATAGTCTTTCGAACGCAGTTCATGTCACATCATAAAAAACTTAAACATATTCTAAAATCTTAAATATTATTTGCAGCAAATAATTTTCTTCTTAATTAATATTTATGTTGAGTAACTATCTTGTTTCTCTCTGATTTAAGATGGCGTCAAAAGACGATGCATATCTTATGTCAATTTTGTCTAACCAATAATTATAGTTCATCTAATCTAAGAAGTGCATTTTGACGTTTTGCATTTTTTAATACACAATAACCTTGGTCAATCGTATACACATGATTGCAAACAATAAATCTGAAATTTTAAACAACTATTAAGTTATTTACATAATTAACATTGCGGGTGACTTTCTTGTACAATAATCTAATGTTGAAACTCGTAAAACTAATTTATAATAAAAATAACATGGTAAAAAGTAATTGTTATTGACAACCTAACAATGTTACGTTATCACGTTCTATACAGTAGTGCTTGACAACTTCCAATTCACGAATATCCAAATAATCGGTAAAAATATTAGAATAATACAATTAATCGAATAGAGATTTCGACAGAGATGTACATTTCGACACTCTGATTGATGAGGAAATAATTATTAATGTTCGCGACGCTGATAATTCAAGTAATAGTAGTAATTCTTAATAAAGAGCTATTTTCAAATCCAGTTTTGTTTTTAATTAATCTAATCCTACTAAATATGATGAATAGATTCTATGCTGAAATAATTAAATTTGTTTAGTACTAATTTAGCACTTAATTTATTCATCACCTTTTTGAAAAATAAAAAAATAACTGATTATTAATTATAAAGAATCAATATCGATTTCTCAGCAAAATCGGATATTTTCGATAGCGATTATTTGGTTCACATACCTAGACAACTTACTCCGACAGCTGTCAAAGTGCACTTCTTAGATTAGATAGACTACAGTATATGAAATGAGAATATCGATATTTAACAGTTTCTTTATATTCTAGAGAATGTTTAATTTAGATACGGCAACCATATCAATTCGTCAACGTATCCATGTTTTGCTTTTGCTAGCCCGATAAGCCGTCACATATATGTGTATACTCGTTTATTTAGTTTAGTTGTTTGGTATTGACTCTCACAATGATTGACATATCGAATAGAATTTTATCGATAGCCTATCAGTTCCTATCAGATGATGCATTACACTTACGCTTATTAGCATTTTGGAGAGGCTTTCATTGTGTTACATTCGAATATTTACGTTATCAAATTATATGTTTATACTATGGTGATGTTTATTTTAGCAAATTAATATGTCTGTGGTATTCTCTTTTTTAACATTTGAATAAAATTTTTGGCGCTTATTTTCTTTTTTAACAAATTTGAATAAATATTTGGATGCCCAGTTTCCTGTATCGTAATGTTTATTTTTTAGCAAATTGCTATGTTGTCAATTTACAAATTTGGAGAAATATATTGGGCGCCTAGTTTCCTCTATGATTCAACGTTAAATATGGAACATACGTGGCTGTAAAGTTGACAATGCTGTCGTGATTATTGGACTCGACAGACATCCGTCCATTGTGAGGTATGTGTTTGTGTATGCGCCGTGCGTAGTAAACATGGCGCGCGGGTCTCCATGCGAACTATATAATATTATCATCATTGCTCCTAATGGAATGATTACATTATATAGTCATTGTTGTATCGTAGATAAACGTATTTAAGTGCCGAAAATTACTACGTAACTTGATTGTCTATGGTATGTTGAAATCCAAGCGGATGTTTTCATTTTGGTGCTCTCGTGAAGCGTTCTCGGCGTCCTAGGATAAAGTTGAGAGGCTGTACAAAATATATTTATCAAGACAAACGGTTACGCTAATTAATAAAAATTGTATCGGTATAAAGCATCCATAGGCAGCCAGCTGGACAAGCTAAGCTAGCTGGCTACCGGCGTCCACTGTTGAACATATGCTTGCTCAATATGGGGTCTTAAATGTCACCCATGACATATCAGTTGAGAATCGCAATTTGTGTTCTAAGTTTCCCAAAGTACCCGCTGCACTATTAGCATTTGACTCAGAAGTCAAATTTTACGAGTCCCACGGGAAAGTAATGGGTGACGGCATATTATATTCTTAGTACGTGACCACACGAGCGAATCCGTATAAAGCGTTTGTTTACTCAGGTGAGCCAATGCTGATCGACGCCATGTTCTGAATGTGAAATAGCCATCCAATTATGTACTAATACAATGTTTGATTCGGAGTTTTTTATAATAAAATGGATGACAGTCTAGTCAGCGGCCTATTAGATGATAAACTATGAACAATTGTACACGTAAGCAGAACCATCCGAACCTTAAATAAGTTTTACTATAACCACCCAAGTTTCATAGGATTAACCATAAAAACTTTCTGAGTGCAAAGAAAATGTTTTACATATATGTAAGTGTGATTCGCGGTTGTATCATTGTACATACATATGTACTAGGCGCGCCATATCGACAAGATGTTGAAAGAGAAATCCAAATAATATTCTCACGCAATATTTGTTGTTAAAATATTATTTTTCAATCATATTCCATTCTACGTTTGCAATATAAAAGGAATTTTATATCCATTTATATTCGGAGCCCCATTATACCCAATACAGGCAGTTTTAACGAGAATCGTGACGAATCCGCCATTTGCGGCGTTTGAAAATCGAACGAGCACAGATAATAAAAATAATCTATATGGATAATCGCAATAGAATGTCTGTAAAAGTAAAACAAAGCATTGGACACACTGATTGGTGCAGTGCAGTTTAATTTTAGCTCAGACGATAGCTTCGCTTGTGGTTTTCCTTTTATGGATGCCATCTTGTTTTCATGTTTGTTTATTTAACTAGAATAATGCTTCTGTTATTGTCGTCACTTGCTATTGTTTTACAATATTCAAAATAAATATATGTGGTTGATCATTATCTTTGGAATAGAAATGGACAGTGATATTTTTCTGATCCTGATCAACACTTGAAGCTTTCATTATTATTTTCTAATTTTACTTTTAGGTGTGTACGTATATAATTTTAGATGTATATTTATGCATCTCGTCATCATCTACGACGAGCAGAAAAAACTGTCTAAATGCTGCGTTTATATTTAATCACCATTTTTATCTTTTCATTACTTTTTAAATCCTGCGATCCAATATTACTCACTTGTATAATATACCTTATTAATAAATATCATACCTTATTAATTATTTTCAGTAGATATATCCTCAATTCAAAAGCATTGAACATTTTATGCGAGACTATATTATTTAACAAATCAAACACAAAACACTTGTCGCTTTAATCTCGTCTCACTTACAAACGGACAATACTCCGTTTTAAATATGAATAACTTCATTGTGATGCAGACCGGCTTGTGGGACGGGATGGGGCAGGACAGGCCTTTGACACTCAACAGAAAAAATATCAAGTAGATAGTATAGTTAAAACATAAAGTGATACCAAAACTTCTGATAGAGAAATTGATTATTTTTACGAAATAAATGACTTTTTTTACGACTTATCACGTTAATTTAAATTTGTTTTGCCAACGTTGAGAATGCTTTACAGCGACCATAGTAAAGGAAGGACTACGATGTGTAAAGAAGTTTTTATGTACCGTCTATAATAAATATTTATTGACTTTAAATTTATATGTTTATATAGAATTAGCATCAGGAAAAACCTAATATTGCTATTTTTAAACATTATTTTTAGTGACCTATTATTAAGTGTTAATTCATATTTGGCAATTGTTTTATTATGGAAATATATTAATTGATAACATGCAACTCAATACGATTTCGTCCCATGTTGCCCCTCCGAAACTAGGAGGAACTTTAGGCGATTAATTCAATTATATTCGCTTCCCACTAACAAACCGAATTCGAATAAATAACAGATACTCACCAAGCATTTTACAATTTCAGGATTTGAAAACTTCGCTTAAACATAATTTAAAGATTATCCGTTTAGTGATGGAGTAACAATACAATAATTACCAATCCTTATATTCCCGCCGTTATCGTAAAAGATAATTTAGAGAAAAAGCTAATTATTTTAATTACAAACTAGAAAATAAGCTAATTTAGCTGACTCGGTGAAGAAATCTGATTTGCCTGTCTAAAAGTGCAGCATAAAGGTACAGTGCAACATAGGTACACATAGGTACAGCTCTCCGTGTGACGGAGTAAGAATACAATTCACCACCCCCTATCTTACCCGTGGGTGATCGTGCGAGACGACTAAGGGATATAAAACGCATATAACATCTATGCAAGAGAAGGAAAACTCAACTCTATACCAACACGTCCGACCAGCGTGGTATAGTAGGTCGATTTCCCCCCTGTCATGGAGGAGGCTCAAGCCCATCAGTGGGGCCGTATATGAGCCGAGTTGATGATGATGATGATAGGTACAGCGACCAAAAGCAACCTTGAGTACTTCTAGTGTGACCGTTCATTTTATAAAGCATTTAACTCCATAAATTTAAAACAAACTACTAAAAGCATAAATTAATTCGACATTAGTTTACATAAAGTTATCTTTTACATTGATGACGTTTTAATGAAATATATCAATAATGGTCACGAAACGACATTACTCTACCTTTCGCGTTCCTTTCATTTCGTTTAAAAACTTCCGTTAAAATAATAAGCGAAAGCTGTCGCAGTTTTATATGACTTAATCTACTACAATAATTAATACGTCGGATTTTTTTTAAATTTATGATATACAATAATTTATATAAATAATGTGTCAGCGTCATCTTTTAATTAGAAATTGGATTAATCAACTTTCATTTAGGTTGGCAGGGAGATGATAGTTAATAAATTATTTTAATGCTCCGTAGGTAGTTTATTTTAGTTAAGAATTATATTAATTATTTTAGATATTTTCCCACTATTACCAACGGATATAAATTTAGTCATAGGTGCTTTTTGTTAATTTTGCATTAGTCATATAGGTAGGCAGATAATTGTAAAGGAAGTCCAACAATAAAAAAGGCACTTTCCGTTCTGAAAGCAAATTCACACCGAAAACGCGTTTCGAATACCGAATGCGAAGCGACTCGTTCAAACTGTCCAGTGTCAAGGTCATGGGCGTATGCAGCGTGCTGCGCCTGCGTTCGTGCTCGGTATTTTATTTTTAAAATTCGAACGCAGCTGCAGTTCCATATTTAACAATATGGCCCTTTTGACATTAGTCATAACCTCACATTATAGCTCTACAGTGCTTAGTTGTTATCCTAAAAATAAACTTATAATTTTGAAAATAAGATCGATATAAACCTCATTGCCCAACCTAAAAATGAATACTTCACGCGATTATCTTAGTTAAAATCTACAAACTACAAAAGTAATAATTAGATGTATAATAGTCACATATTTTGTTAGATCTTTTATTGAAGTTATACTTCTTTTGGCGCGTCATGGAAAATGATGAGAGTAAATTTTAACGATGCGCGCGCAAAAAAAAATTGATACCCTGAAGTTAGCTATAGTCAACATTTTAGTTTTTTAACTAGATAATTCGTTATAATAAAACTTTCAATGTATTAAATACTTTTTTTTCTGTCGTTGGTGTCGTTTTTTTTCTACAAACGTAGAATAAGGCAAAAGATAAATTTTTTGAAAAGATTTTTATCTTGTTACGCCAAGGAAAAAATTAACTTCTAACGCGTGTACATAAGTACACACACTTTTTATTATTGTATTTAAATGTTTGGACCTTATTAAGCAATTTTGCCTACTTGGCATTATTCATTTCATATTTTCATACCCGAAACAGTACTAACAAAATTTGCATACCGCTTATAGCCCAACGTTATTACATGCTGATTTTATTGCTATCTAACGCTATTAAAAATTTTTTAAAAAATAAATGAAATTTTTCTCTAAGATCTAAAGTCGCATGCTTACACCACTGGAACAACTAACCATTACTACTGTATAATACATGCACATTTAAGGGACGTCACGTTCCAGACACCATTATAAAATCTTTAAGAGCTTACTAAGCATGCGTGTATAAACACAAATAATTTAAATCTGATTTTATCGTCAAAGCTAATATAATGACATATATCGTAAAAATATAATATATAGCAGCTGTATATATAAATCAACTTCATCGTAAAATATTAATTTATCACTTATCAAACTAATAATTAAATTAAAAAGTAACCTGAGATAATAAAGTGAATGTTAATAACTACTTTGTTTTGAATTTGGAATCATTTTAAAACTCAAAAGTGATTATTTGAGTGGAGGGAAAAATAAACGTGCGCCAACTTGTTATAAAGGAAATAGGATATTAGTAACTGTTGTTTGGACAACGGTAGCAGCTGTTGAAAAATCGGATGATGGCTGGTAAATACTTTAATGAATCATGGACATTACGGTTTAATATTCATATTTGTGGTTAACAGCATTTTTATTCTAGTTTTGGACGTAAGGCTGCCAACAGAGTGGATAATGCTATAATCGCTTCATTTGGTGAACGCAATTGGTGTTATAGGGTTCCTAGAAAAGTGCTACTTGCCCCTCCTGGTGGTCCCTCAGCCGATTACTACGACTTCCACTGGATAGTAAAGGCATGCCACACTGTATTTTTAAACCATTACCACATGGGAAATTCCTACAAGTTCCTTATTTATTAAAAAATAAAATAGTTAAATCACATACATCGATTATGTTATCCTTTTAAATCCCAACCCAAAAAAGGAATCAAAAATAACATTCTGTTCCTATTAGATGAACCAAAACAAATGTCTGTCATCGTCCACGGTTAACGTAATTTGTCGACGCACGCTCCCAACAGTTAAATTTGACGTTAACTACACAATCTGTTTTGTTTCTACACGAACTATTTTGGTTGACAGTTGTTTAAAAATGGAACGTTACGCTTGTTTCATTAGTTATATTTATAGGTATTGAACATTAGGGGACCGTAATAGCGTGGTAAGTGCACCCACATTTGTGTATACAAATTGTAAAGTATTTACTACTAATAGGAAATACTTTTTATATTTTTTTATTATTACACTATAGATCAGAAAGCAGGCTGTATAAAAGACAAGATTAATGCACTTCAATAGACAATATGTGAGACTCATCTACGATCGATACATAACTGCAATCATAGCTTTTGACTTTCAGAAATTAATGCAATGACTAGTCTAAATCATTAGACCTAAATTATATTTCTGTAAGTAAAAGGCATTAGCCAGCAGCTAGTCACGTTCTTAATTAATCTAGGAATATTATTTGTTAGAGATAGGCGAAGAGTTTTTTGTGTTGTGTAACGAGCGAGACGGCGCATCTGATGTCACGCGCCGTTGGTTACAACTTGATGCTGCCAACTTATCGTCCATTTAGCGTCTGCTCAAATATTACAAAAATGCCTCTTATATTTTTTTAAAAGCTTAGGAATATGAATCACTAGTAATTTAACGCAGTAAATGTGTTCTTGTACACCAGATCCAGAGCGATAGGGAGACATACCCGACAAAGTTGCAGTCTAGGTAGTGAGTGCTAGGGATCATAGTCCTATGAGTTTACTGACTGCAGCACCGAATGATTCGGTCCGTCCTGGATACTACTATACTCTCGTAGAAAAACAACGTCTGAAAATATAAATTTCTTATTCCACTTCGTGCCGTAAATGAGAAACCCATTATTCTAACCCACACAACCTCTAGGACTTTAGGTAAATAGTGACTTGGCCGTGCCTCTGGAATTGCAGAGGTCCATAAGTAGGTGCTACCATTTACCATCAGGTTGTTTGATTGTTCGTCTCTCACACTAAAGACATTAAAAAAGACCCCATGTTGTAGCTGTCAATTTAATGACTTAGATATATAATTTAAAGTATAAATAACGTAAATATTCGCTAATTACTTAATTTTCGTGTCGTATAACCCTTCCTTTCATAACTAGACAGCGTCACTGTAAGAGAACACCTTCATATAATAGGAGTATAATAGAGCAATTTCACTCATCTGGAGGCAGCCTGTCTCAATAGAGATCTGTAAGTAAGTAATCATTTTAAGGAATTATGATATTTTTTATTTTTCTGCTACACCAACGTGGTGCGCTCAGGTGGTTTAGTAAATATAGAGTAGGTATGTTTTTAGATATTTCATTCTCTTGCTAAGTTATCAACTTACAACTTTTAATTACCCGATACCGTTACTCTGGTTGATAAATTGCATTGCTTATTCCGTTTCCACACAATACATGTGCACTTAAAAAAATAAAAAAATACTTTCTAACGGTACTAATTCACACAAATGTAGAGCACGTTACGATTTTCTAAAAAAAAAGTAAACTTATTTGCCGAGTACTTTCATATAATAAAACATTTACTACTATCTTAAAAAATATTAAAAGAAATGACAATACTATACCAAAGAGGTTTTACATCGGTATAAGTTGCAACACTAAAGTACTAAAGCTGATTTCAGACCAAACCATAAACTACGTTGATAATTCAAGTCAGTTCCAGTACTATTTTAAAATTAAACTATTTAGTGGACAGCTTTGAAAATTTGATCCCCAAACTTTTTGGTGTGGCGAAAAATTCGTTAAAACGCGTAAGCGACTGCTAAGTCGCTTACTTATGTCTATTCGTCACAATATTAAACAGTCACAGTGTAACAATACATTTATATTGCTTTGAGACTTAAACAAACATTGACACATTTTTTTTGGACTTTATGACTTGGTTACTTGGACCTTTAAACCAAATCTTTGTTTATAAATTAAGTTCATTTAAAGTCATCGTGCGTCAGTAAGTCAAATCATCGCCTTCAACATTGCTATGGCCAAACTGTGAAATGTATCTTTTGGGAATTTCAGTAGAAAACGAGAACGTATGTAAGGCACTGACTGTTATACCATACCCACCTCAGTACGTCCTGCGCATCAAACGACATAAAATGCCCTTTAAATTACTTAATATAACACGTTAAAGCACTAGTATATTGTATATAATACAAGAGCACTACATGACAGTACCTTGTCCACTAAATTCTCATTAATTAATATATAAGAGTGATTACACCGATGTTAAGTGGGTCTCAATCTTTTTATGTAAAAAAGGATTACGGATATTCACGATAAGACGATCACTAAATCCGTGGTAATCTATAAAACGCCTCAATTAATTAATTGTATAGTTTTTCAGTTTGTATCTGAGTGAATGTTCGTTCATCCGTTATGGCTCACCGAACCGGGTCAACGAACCGGTCTAACGGCGCTTTGTATATTCGCGTGATCGTAACAACGACGAGGCGAGAGTACTCGAGACAAGCCAAGGGACAACATCCACGCATCTGTTACATTTTGTGTTGCAAGTTTTATATTTAACTTGCATGATCGATTTACCCATTAAATTGATAGCAATGATCGCAGCGTTAGATATTAAAGCAAAAATTTATTATGCTATCCACAAAAAAATTTCGGGACTTTTGGTGTTGTATGTCTAGCCGTTCATAAATTACGTAAGGGATTACTGAAATTTAGCATTTAATATGCTTGATTATTTATAAAAACCGACGGTGATAGCCGCAGATGGCACACGTCTCCTTAAAGACGAAAATATAATACGGTGCGAGAATTGAATACTATACTACTAATCTACAATAGTTCACGGTGGTGTATGTGGCAGCACGATTGGAACGGATTTCCAATAGGTGTGGGTTCGAATCCCACTTGTGACAATCACTTTTCGCTCGTAATCGGGTTTTTACGTAAGAGAGTTTGAAGAATGATTTGGCCCCCTTCCCCCTACCGTAAGACACCATAAGATTGCAACTACTCCCCCTGCACCTTAATAAGAGTTTTTGTAAGAAAAGGCCCTATTGATCAAATATAACTTCGTTTATTCTGAAAATATCTTTTGTTACAATCTTTTTACTACAAGTATCATTTAATCACGTGTGTGCATGTTATTGCAACATTAATCTTATTAATCTTTCACAACTTTGACCAAAATTAGTAATTTTCAATTTAATATCTTACGTAATGTCAAGTTCACTATCCCCTGCCTGTCTATAAATTATAGTAAAAAGTTGTAATATTCAGTCAACACCCCAAACGCCTTACATAATTTATGAGTAGCCCCTAATGCATGCATTCATTCCTCAGTACGAGGTATTATTTATTATAAAAGAAAAAAAAAACAAAAATATAAGATTTAGCAATCTAAGAGTAAGTGTTGAATTTTAGTGCAAAACGTAAACATTTGTAAAGCACTTTTATATCATATTCTTTACACCTGAACAGTTCCTTCGCATCACATTATATAAAATGCCATTAAAATTATTTAATCCATCCATCCATAGAACAAGACCACCACATGACGTTTTCATGTTCCCGCACAAAAGTTGCCAATAAAGCTTCTCGTTAACTCGTACGTATATAGATGTACGAGTTGATAAATACAATATTTTTTTTTGTAAATACTTATGTGACATATGTTGAAGCTAATATTTAACGACCACTTTATTTCCATGCAGTTAAACACAGCGGTGTGAGAGTTTAACCAAGATCTATGTGGGTTATAGACGTAAACTAGATTCACGTAACAGTTAAATGCCGAACAAAGGCTAACAAGTAACGACTTTCTCCGTGTCACGCTGAAATTAATGCCAAAAACATGTTCGAATTTTAAATTTAAATTATTTTAAATATAGCACAATAATAATTGAAATGATAATAAGTTGATATTACGAGTATAAGTTCAAATTTAGAACAGAAATATGTATAATGGATTATTACTCTTTGGATACATTCTATGCAAGGCAAAGGAAAAGAAATAAAGGTTTAGTAGGTACTATACTAAACTTTTTTTTTGCCTTGTATAAAAACGTTACTTTAATTTTATTTCTTTAAATATCTAACATTAACCTTCTAAAGCTTTGTTATCAAGTCTGCATTATATATTCGGGAAATAATTTTATAATTACGTATCAGAAGACAATTTTTATGCATGAGCCAGAAGACAGTACTCAATATTTTGGTCCAAAGTATATTTCTATAAGTATGTGTGTAGTATACATCTATTTATAACATTCTAGTTCTACTTCTAACAAACTTAGTTTCTAATTATGATTTTCGTTATTTTGTTGGTCACACAGAAAA
Organism: Lymantria monacha; assembly: GCA_905163515.2. Lineage (NCBI taxonomy): Eukaryota > Metazoa > Arthropoda > Insecta > Lepidoptera > Erebidae > Lymantria > Lymantria monacha. The sequence continues at coordinate 33,083,188 of LR991092.1, read as the reverse complement.
CAATCATTTGTGAACTACAAATGAATGAATGCATGAATATTTTCCAGCGTAGGTATCAAACTTACAACTTGGAGGTCAATGTACAGCTTAGGTATGAAAAGTTTCATTTTGAAAAGTACCCGTGATATACCTCTACGTATGTGGTAGTGAAAGTGTAGGTGTAATTCCCAAAAGTGCACCAAAACGACATCATAGTTCAGGTTTTTCTTTATCCATCACACTCATACTCTCTCATCTGAACGGACGTATGATAGTCTGCACATACATATGATATATAATACTAGATATATGTTGATCAAAGCTCGCTCTGATTGTAAACAAAGTGACATTATCTTGACGCGATGTTCCGCCGCACGGTCCTCGACTCGACCGGTCGACGATACAGAACTTGTTTAAACTTTAGACACGCCATTCTGGACGCTCGCACACGAACCAGATAATATCTATTATTATATCTTATAATGTTTAATGTATCACCTTTCATGAGACATTATAGATAAACAAGTAAAATTTAAACATTTTTTGATAAAACAGTATTATCCACAAAGTTTATTCAATTTCCATGTATAATTAGGTCTACTCTCTAAAACATTAGGCCCGTAGATTATTTAAAAACTGAAATCCTAAACAAAATCATAGTCATAAATAAAAAAAAATGCAAAAAAAAAAAGAAGCTTTTTTGACAATTCCACTTTTAAATTTTGTTACAAAGTAATGAGGTGAATAAACTGTTGTCTCCGTAAATAAAAAAGAAAACTAAGTTGCTAGACAATTATGCATATTTTAACTTGTATAAATAAATTTGAATTTTGCTACTTAATTTTGCTGAAATGTTAAATTGCACAAATAAACGAGTTTATGAAATATATGATTTAGGTAGATGTTTCTTCTAACCTTTCGCCTTTGTATTTAATTTTTAATACAATCAAATCAAGCTTAATAATTATTATTAAATTACTAGGATATTTTCTATTCCTGAAAAATACTTTGAGCGATCTATAAATGATTATTTTGAGTCTGGTTGTAATTTGTGAATGTTAATTGTATATGTGTAATATCTTACACAACAAAAGCATTAATTGCTTAGTTTTGCTAAAGTTACCAGTATCTGGTCTCATTCTTTACTTCACACTCTTGATAGTTTTCTGTCTATAGCCGCGGGCCAGTCCGTTCGGGATAGTATCACACTCGCATAAAATCTACGTTTAAGGCTTAGATGTATATTTTTTTGTTTAGCCTCTAAGCAATAGCAATGTGCTGTTGCGCCTCGTTCGATGAGGAAGAAACAAGGCAGCCCAATTTCCTGGGTGGGTTTTGGTTAACAGCAACATAGCAGTACCCCTGGTTTTGCAAAGGGCCATGACCGACAGTAAATAGTGTTACTGCCTAATGGTAAGTACTATCAGGTACGCTGCTCGCTCGTTTATTATAGGAGAATGCAGAAGACATTGCAATAACTCAAAGATATAACGTTACTTATATGAAAAGGATTCTTTAATGGAATAAATGTTCTTAGTGTCTTCACGATCAACAGGAGAATGGGTTGTAGTTGTTGTTGTTCTCTTGGGATACATGTCCAATTACGTTCTGAACCCTCGTGCTAAGCGTGCCATTTATAGCATTATATCCTCTCTGCAACTAACCACAGACAATAAATAAACGGTATTTAAATACCGTTTGTCGATATCAACTACCTGATGCAGTCCGGTTCTCGCGAGACCGCCTCATACAACTACCAAACAAGTTTATTGTTAAATTCAAACAAGTAATGTCAAACGGGATACTAATATTTTATTTAAACAATTACATATAGTATTTTATAAATAGTATAATATATCAAGACATGATAGGCTCCTAAAATGAAATATGTAATATTTATTTTTAGTTCCTTCTAAACAATCTTCATCAGACATTTCTATGCTTATTCCTGGCAGAAGACACATTGCGGATCAACTTGTCTACGCCCTTCTTTTTTTTTAATTTTTATCTTACATCTATATGTCGCTGTGTGGTAGCGGCTACGAATACTGCCAATCCTAACGTTTCTTGTGGATGTCGTAAAAGACGACTAAGAACCCTAACATCGACCTGGGCCAACACCACGTGACGCCGTTTAGTTGACCAAACGGCGTCAATTACATTCCCAAGGAGCGTTGTCGTCAATAACTTTTGCAATATGTAGAAAGAGGAGTTCATTTTGCGTCGAACCTAAGTAGTTGTGATAAGATCAGGAGAATTACGATGATGATCTTTATAACTGTATCATTATTCTTATTTTTTTTTTGGTAGGTTTGGATGATATCCGAAACGGGAGGTAGTGCCGAGTTTTCTCGCTCCTTCTTTGCTATCTCATAGAGGATCTCATTGAATAAATAGATATGAGATCCTCCATCACCTGTAATCTTTTAGGTGACCAAAAAATATTTCACTCTATAGTGGATTGGGCATTGTACATAGTCCATGAAAAATCTAAATACAAATAAGAAACAAACAGTCCTAGCTCAGAATATTTATACAGTTGAGTATGTTTACGACTACAATAAATTGTTACTAAAAATATTTAAGTTAGGTCTGACTATAATGCAATTTTGGTATTTTCTAGTCTATGACATCTACGTTTTAAATATAGAAAAGAAATTCTTAAACACACCGAGGCACAGAGACGCCATTTATACAGCCCACGCGTCTTATGCACTTGTTTTATTTATATATAATATTTTGATATATATCGGCTGCAAGTTTACGCGTTCGAAGACCTCTGAACTTAGCATTCTGCATTTTTGATAAGCTTATTAATAAATAATGAATCACTGACAATCTCCGAGGTCGTCAGCTTTTTACCGTCTACCAAATTCCACTTACCGGTTTTAAAAACAAATGTGTAAATTGAGAACGACTGGTATTCTGACAGGTTGACAGCATTTGGATTTTCATTATGCAGGTTTAGCGGGAACGTGGACATTGTATAAAGCTAGCGATAATTTATTCTACTGTCTATAAGTAGGGGCAACTTGAAATAAAACCCTATAACAAACAGTGTGACCAACGTTGTATGGTAGGTCAATTTCTTTCTTAATGTATAGGATATTCTTGTCCTGCAGTGGGACATATATGAGTTGAGATGATCGTCATCTCGATAATATGCAGGTCAGCTTCCAAGAGATTATCAATTTTTACTATTGAATCTCATCAAGCGAAGAATAGTGCCACAATGGTCCCATTTTTCAGACATATGAAAAAAAAAATTTTTTTTATTGCTTGTGTTAGCAGACGAGGAAGCAGCACACCTGATGTTAAATATTACTGCCGCCCAAACATGGACCTTTGCAATACCAAGAGTATAGCTAGGCCGCACCCTACCAATACAAGCCCCAGTTGGGCTTCCCGCTTTCTCACCTACCAAAGGAAGCGCAATAGCACATTGCCATTACTCAGACGTCGATTTTCTGCGAAAGTGTGGTACTACCCCGGACGGACCGGCCCGCGGCTGTAGACAGAGAACTGTCAACAGCGTGGTCTTACCACTAATAAAAACTAGAGGTCCTCTCTCTCTCTCGATCTCGCTCTCTCGGAAAACCTTCATGACACTATAAAAAAAAAACAATATGTTTAAACACAATAACCACATACATGCAAAGTCAATAAAGTTTCAAAGCTTCTGTCATAATTTTATTATTAATTCCCGCGCGATGCCGCCATATTTGCGAAAACGCGGGAGCGGTTCAACGGCCCCGAGACACGTTGGGCCCCCAACGAAGTAATCCTAATTAAATGATGTTGTACACTTTGGTTATGTGTTAACTGTGTGTGTTTATAATGAAAATATTTTAAACAGTAGCAACGTTTATTTATATTTAATAGCGAACTCATTTATGGCGCTTGCTTTTTTAAGCTTGCTCATATTTCATGATCGAAGTAACAATTTAAATTTAATATATTAGCCCCAATTCTGCAGAACAAATACTTGGGGGACATAAAAAACCGACTAAAGGACTGCTAGGAGAGTGGGGGCAGTACTTTTCTGAGAAATTTAAAACACCAAACGTACTTGCCAACCCGTAATATGCATGGATAATCAAGTAGCTTAAAATTGAATTTTTCTCCGTATGAAAGTGTTCTACGAGTTAAGCCCGGAAATGCCTAAGATCCTAAAAAACGCACTATATCGCAAAGGATGAAGTCGCTTTAATTTAACGTGCTAGGTCTTTTTTTTTTTTTTTTTTTTTTTTTGCGGTGGTCTATGGACGTCGCACCCCGCCAAATCGGTCCGGGGTGACGGAAGAGGCGGCGCGCAACCCCATTAACCCACCCTGCAAGCATCTCTTCTTTGCCGTGCGAGCGGACCACCGGTACCCGATCTTTGTCTTCGGTGGTCCGCCCGGCGGTATGCTCTCTCGGGTTCCTCTCTCGTCGACGCCCCGACAGCTTTCGCCGTCGAGGCGTCGCCCTCACGCGGTGGCCTCACGTCGGTTAGGGCGGCATCAGGCGCAGATATTCGCGCCTGCGCCGCCTCGGCCGCAGGCGGCGACCCGGGTCACGGGAATCCTCCCGGGCCCGTTCCGCCGCCTCCTTCTGCGAGATGACAGCCTCGCAGAAGGCGGCGACCGCGTCCCAATTTTTGACGCTGTCGACCATCGCTCGCGCAACAGCCGGCAGCGTCAGGTCGGCACCGATGACAGCGACGGGGTCACGGCGCTGCCCGTCCTAGCTTGGACACACCTCCAGCGTATGTTGCGCCGTGTCCTCGTCGCTGTCGGTATGATGGCAGGACGGAGTCCACTCCCTCCGCACGACCGTGTGCAGGTACTTGCCGAAGCAACCATGCCCCGACAAGATCTGCACCAACCGCAAGGAGAGTACTCCGTGCCGCCGCTCCATCCACTCCATCAGTACGGGCCGGAGGGCCTCAACGGTAATAACACCATGTCTAGGCCTCTCCAGCCGCGTAGCCCAACGGGCGATGACTTCTCGGCGGGCGTCCTCGCGCCAGGTGGCTATCTCGTTGAACGATGGGGAGCCACCTTCGTCACGCATTGTGGTAACCCGCCGGTAGAGGTCTGAGAGCATCTCCGCCTCTAGGTCCCACGGGGGTGTCCCGGCCAATAGGCATGCCGCCTCGGTAGACACCGTGCGGTATCCTCGAATGGCTCCGACCGCCATGGCTCGCTGTGGCCTCCACAGTACAGCCCTGAGGTGGGCGTTCAGAGCCCTCGCCCACACGGGTGCGCCGTACATAGCCATTGAGCGGATCACCCCCGCATACAGCCGTCGGCCCTCGAAACTGGGTCCGCCCACGTTCGGCATGAGCCGAGAAAGGGCGGACGCCGCGCCGACCAGCCGGAGAGCAATTTGACGGAAATGTTCCCGGAACCACCATCGCCCGTCGAGCACCAGACCCAAGTACCTCATATGGGCCTGGATACTGATGTGGATGGAGTTAACGACTAACGAGGCGCCGATGGGCAGCCTCACACGGGGCCCATGGAATAAAAGAGCTTCCGTCTTGTTTAGGGTCACCCTGAGCCCTACCCGACTAGAAATTTTTTCGTCTTCCTTAGCAGGACCGGACCGGGCATGCCCGATCTGGACCAGATAAGGCATGTAACGCAGAAGATATATCTGGACCCGATCAGGAAAACCTTATCGGGTCCAGATCAGGCATTCCTGATCGGGTCCAGATCAGGCGTTCCTGATCAGGTCCGGATGAAATTTTACTTATCGGAACCAAATCAATCATCTGCGTTTTATATCTTGCCTGATCCAAAACGAGTATGCCCAGTCCGGTCCTTTTAAAAACATGAACATCTTAAAGAACATGTTTAATAGGTAAAAATATAAATTAATATATGACCATAGGCACCGAATGCAGTGCTATATTCTTATTTATCATAGAGAGTCCCAGTGAGCCGTTCCAATTATGGAGCAACCACCAGATGCTAACGACTGCAACTGTCGCCTGAATTTCTCATTCATGACTTGATCGATCTGTTTTAATCTGATCCGATAACAACTAATTTAATATTAGGCCATGTCATTACGCTTCGGAGAATCTTAACATCGCGATTCAAATAATGACGTCATTTTACTAACGCCATCTATTTATTATGACCCAAAACATTAAATGTTAGAATGGCTGTTACAATATAATATTTCTATCTATCTATGTTTTCAAATGTTAGATACATTTTTATATATACATATATATTATTTATTTTTGTTTTTTGCTTCAAATATAAATTATTTTTATATTATTAATTAAACATTATTATTATTATTAAATACATATGATTAATTAAAGATTTCATATTAATCTCCTATGATGCAAATACAATTTCGCCGTGGCATAATGCATAAATATGACAATCATGTCACTTTTTGGAATTTTGATTGATATTTTTTTGTGTTACGAAAACTGTTTCTGGTTCTGATATACTACAAGCCTTACTATATACTTGATAATATTTCACATCAGGCTATCCTTATTTGGTCCTGATCTGGTCTTGATCCGGTATGCCTTACCATACTTGATGTTATTTCACATCAGGCTATCCTGATCAGGACCAGACCTGGTCCTGATAGGGTTTGCCGGATCCGGCATGCCTCATTCTGTCCTGATCAGGTCCTGATCCGGTATCCCTTACCATACTTGATGATATTACACATCAGGCTATCCTTATTTGGTCCTGACCTGGTCCTGATCCAGTATGCCTTACCATACTTAATGATATTTCACATCAGGCTATCCTTATTTGGTCCTGATCTGGTCCTGATCCGGTATGCCTTACCATACTTAATGATATTTCACATCAGGCTATCCTTATTTGGTCCTGATCTGGTCCTGATCCGGTATGCCTTACCATACTTAATGATATTTCACATCAGGCTATCCTTATTTGGTCCTGATCTGGTCCTGATCCGGTATGCCTTACCATACTTGATGTTATTTCACATCAGGCTATCCTGTTTGAACCATACTTGTTTTCTAGTCGGGTAGCGCCTCAATTCGCCTGACCATCTCCTCGGTGCCGAGAGTAGCCAGGCTCGCCGCCTCTTCGAGTGTCCTGCCCCGGGCTGTGACGAGCGTGTCGTCAGCATAGCATATAACGCTCAGCCCGGGGGGGAGACTCCCTCTCAACGCCCAGTCGTAACCGATGTCCCACAGAGTCGGCCCTGGGGCCGGTTCGGGGTTCGGTGTTCCGCAGGGGTCGGTTCTGGAACCGACCCCTGCGGAACACCGAACGTGCTAGGTCTAGGGGTTTTGCTCTTATCCGCTAGTACTTCAGACTGATGATGCTCTAACCGGGTTACCGGGTGATTGAATCGGGTCACGATGTCAATTTCAATTTTCATTACACTTCATATTGTTATAAAAGATCTTACGAATTGTGTGACAAATATGGACTATTGGGTACGCCAAAAGTGGGAAATGGGAACTTTTTATGCTATACTTTTATTTTAGTTTATCAAATCAGTAGACTATAGTTGTAAACATAAATCAATCATTCTATTAACAAATTTAGTAATTTAAAAAAATTATATCATGTCTTAACAGGGATATTCATGGGCACGACGAAGGTGGACCTAGTACGTTTAGTCCAATTAGTTTCCCTATTTTAATTTAATGGACCTCTTTTTAAGTCCAACCTCAAAATCGAATACCTCCCAAAATCGAAAAAATCTTGTGTTCCCTATTCTTCCAGCATCTAAACCTCCGTTGCTCGAAATCTGAACACTCTATAAGTCGAAATTATTAGGCAGTATCTATAAGTAGGTGGAAGCAGATGCTCAACTGAAACAAAATATATTATTCCGGCATACGTTAATACAATGAGAGACGCATACCCTGATACTACGGTGCGAGGATCGTAGGAGATGAAATGGTCGAAGAGACATTGTCTCATTTTTAGTTCAATAACCACGGTCGATATTACAAGAGCATAAGATATGATTTTGATCTTAACAACTGTTATCTGTGTCTTAAAAATTATTCCTTAGTAGATAGTGCTGTTTGATATATGAGGTCATTAAGGTATAACGCTGCGCTTTATCTGTACTGGATACACTTCATAGATCGATGACACATTCATTGAACTGATGTTAATTATTATCAACTGTCCTCATTTAGTCAAGAATTGCAATATATCAGCATCCTTCACGTCCAGAGCATACATACATATTTTGTAACGATTAAAATGTTTAGTCGATTTTTTATTTTGCACTAATTCCACACAACCATTTAGTTGTTATAAGTGCACAAACAAATGATTTAGTCGATTCTTCACTTACAAATTCGGGCCTTAAAAAGAAATCTTTTACAACGACAGCACTCTGTACTCGTAAAATAACAAAATAATCCAACAGTCACAATTCGTAGATGTTTGGCAGCGGCTTCGAATACGACCAACCCTTGCTTTGCTTGTGGGTGTCGTAAATACGACTAAGAGCTTTATCAACGACCTGGGCCAACGCCATCTGATGCCGTTTGGTCAAATTTTATAAATAATATTAATTTTATAATAATAACTATCAAATTACCTAAAGCCGTAACCGAAACTATCCATAATCATTTCAAATCCGTAACTGAAATCGCTATAATATTATTTTAATATTCGTATCCGTATCAAGACGAAATTTGACATCCGCAACATCCCTATTATATTATTGTATGCACAAATAAAAACATTTTATAAATTTTAAATTAAAACACAGTGTATTTCAATTTACTATATTTGTACATTATTATAATTATCAAATGATAAAATACAATTATTTCGTGCTATTGGATGCAATTCGTAGACGTTAATAGCTGCTGTGAAGCTCAACGACTTTGAAAGAACATAAAATGTCCATTAAATCAGGGATGAATGATAATAAAAATATAAGCACATATGTATATAATGCTAAAATAAGAAGACGTACTATACATATATGTATGTTGAGATGTTAGGGAATGACTCACGGCCGTATGTCGCCGTGATCATGTTACATGACACTTGGAGGTTGCGGTTAAACCCCCTATTGTTTATATTTATTTACACGGAGAGGTGAGACGTGTGGTGGCCACTTAAGAATACTATGTATACAGTACTTAATACATATTAACCTTCTTGATAAGGTTTGCTTACAGCTTACAGCATTGGATGTCGATGAGATAGGTACGGCCAAACCTGCGCGTCCAACACGCGGGACGCGAAATGCGAGCGTCGAAAAACGCGTACAATAAGTCCCGCGCGGTGGTCGCTTAGGTGTGCATGGCGCCATAAGATATCACGGGTAGCATCCGGTAGCGTCTGTCGCGGGGCTGACGCTCCCGATTCGCAGTCGCTTTGGTCGCGCATGTTTGGCCATACCTTAATTCGAGTACATACATACATCTTCTTAATATATATAAATTACGCGTCACGTTGTTTGTCCGCGATGGACTCTTAAAGTACTGAACCGATTTTAATCAAATATGCACAGCATGTGTAGTTTGATCCAACTTAAAAGATAGGATAGCTTCCATCTCAATTTATAGTCGCAATATTATTTTATTGTCGCAAATTATATTAAATTATTTGTCTATTATTTGACAGTCACAATGATCTGTTATCTCCAAACGATTCTCACAGATCCGCCATCTGTGAGAATCGTTTGGAGATAACAGATTATCTGTTGACCGGATTAAGTATTTAATAGATGGCGCTATGTTAAACGTACAAACGTTTCATATAAGCTAAAATTTATTAGCATCCACCATGTGTTACTGAGGCTGCCTTAGCCACAGCAACGCGTGGCTGGATCTGCTAGAAGAGTATATAATATTAGCCAGTACGCTAATATGTATTGACATTTTATCATTAACTGCGACGCAAAAAAAGAACATATCTTAAGTGTGATGTGTCTATGTGTTTGTTTGTTGCATCGTAGCTCCTAAACGAAAGGACCGATTATGATAGGATTTTTTTGATCAAAAGTTGATGTGATCCTGGTGGTTCTTAACTAAAATTTATGATTATTTGATCAGACGTTTCAAAAGTTTTCATCTCTTTTTGTTAGCTGCGGTAGGTGATCATAGTATATTATACTTTCAAACATATAATATATGCTGGTACCATTAAGCTGATTATGTAGCTCAAAAGTAGGAGACGAAATCCTGAATTCTATATGCAATTATATTGCAAACCTATCAAATTTGGATTCATTGGATTCATCTTATTAATTTTGATCACAACCGATTTTATGGCTGGGATTGCTTAAAAATTTGAATCTAATCAGGCGCAGTTTAATACTTTGAGAAAATTTTCTTAAAGCGAGACAATCTGGAAAACACTTTTCCTAACCTAAGATTCGACACCAAGACCTTAATGATCGCACGTGTACCAACGAAGCAGTTGAATAGATTTTTCTGAACTCGGATAATAGAGGCATAGATATAAAAAATATATAGTGTATCGTAGTGCGTAGTTGGAAAACATTATATTGAAAATACATGAACACAGATGGAGTGCGGATATTATTATCAGCAATAATGGGATGTTAGAATATAGCATTAAATATTATAATTTTATTATTATCGGCCATTTGATGTATTAATACTACGCTTAAATTAATGATTTCTGATGTATACGCGAATATTATACATATTTGAAATAAAAGTACTTTTAATTAAATTCCTTTACAGCGGTCATAGGAGCATCATGAACGCTGCAAAGTGTTCGAAACGTCGGCAAATTAAAAATTAAATACAAACGCAATAGAATAAGTAAAAATTTTAATTGTGGTAGGACCACGCTGTGGACATTTCTCTGTCTACAGCCGCGGGCCGGTCCGTCCGGGGTAGTACCACACTGAGCAGAAGATCGACGTCTGAGTAATGACAATGTGCTATTGCGCTTCGTTCGGAGAGCGAGAGAGCCGGAAGCCCAACTAGGCAGCGGCCTAGCTATACCATTGGCAAAGGTCCATGGGCGGCAGTGACACTTACCATCAGGTGTGCTGTCTGCTCGTTTGCCACCATAGGCAATAAAAAAAAATTGATTTATTTCAGACTTTACAAATATACTATTAACTTACGCAAATTACAGCCAAACTCAACAACTATTTGTGAATCCCACAAATACTACTCCACTTGAGAATTGAACCTTCAACGGTGGTATGGTGGGTCAGTATTTTAAACCAGGGATATGCCGTGATGTGACGGGGCAAAATTACAATTTACCACCCTATCCTGACCGTGGTTATCGTAAAAAACCGCTCAAGATTATAATATGCCTATAACATTTAATCAAAAGAAAGCAAATTCGAAATAAAACCCTATATCAATTCGTTATATCAGAGTGATTTACCTTAGTAGGTCAATTGACCTCCTATGTTGGAGTAGGCTCGTCATTACCAATGGCCACGTGTAATGAGGTGAGGCAAGACAATGATTATATACATATATCTGTAGTCTCGGGTTATTTAAAATGACCTTATGCCGATGAAATAACTATAGGCTTGACTCCATACGTATATTATTATATCCACGCCTAGTAGTCAATCCATCGACCATAAACATGTACATATTATGTGACAGTACTTATCTTTAGAGATGTTATGAATCTCCGTAACCGAAACTAACAGATATCCGAAATTAAAATATATCCGAAACTAATATAAAAGTGTAATAGTGGTAGGATCACGCTGCGGACAGTCCTGTCTACAGCCGCGGGCCCGTCCGTCCGGGGTAGTTATCACATTCTCGCAGAAGATCGACGTGTGAGTAATTAGTGTTGCCCAAATTCAGTCTTGGTCTTGCAGTCTTGGTCTTGTTCTTGCGTTTTTGCAAGACCAAGACCAAGAACAAGACCGCGTATTTTTAGCAAGACCAAGACCAAGACTGACCGTGCAAGACTTGAGCAAGAACAAGACTAAGCCTGCAAGACTCTTGCGTCTTGCAGCTAGGACTTAGCGCTATTTCACGGAGTAGTTAGGTGTAACAGTTCGGTGTATAGGTACGCTTAGGAATTCTATGAGACGCAAAAAACTGTATCAAAGAATATGAAAAACTGGACCTATGCGCATTACGACTAATACCATAAACATACCTACATAGCGAATAAAAAAATATCCATTAAAATCAAACTGAGTGCATGCATAGTTATGTTTTAACCATCGGCACTTTGATAATGCGGCATCAAAGGTTTTGTACTTACTTCTCAAAGAAATTTGCCGCTTTTCGGAAGTACATGGTTATGATACACGCGCCGGCGGCTTCTTTTGAAATCATATACAACAATCGTTGCAGCCGCGCCGAAATCACAACATTTGACACTTATTGATTGCCGCCACAGGGCGTAGGTATACTCATGCAAAATAATTTCGAATTTTAAGAGTACCTACAGGTGTTCCAAAGAATAAATAAGTTTCAGAGTGCTTAGAATGAAAATGAATACATTATACTGATCACGCAAGTAGTATTATGATAGGAAAAAATGTTAAGGATAGGTAGTAGATGTCATAATAATTTATTCTAGTAAGTATATATTATAATATTGATTATATGGTTTTAAACTAATTACTTAGGTACTATTATTGTACATTTAGTCATTATATTTCTTAAGTTTTTACAAGAAAAAATAGCAAAAAAGTGTTCAAATATCACCCGTTTGATAAATATTGTAGCCACTTTTAAATATACTTGAAACGTGTAAAAAAGTTCTACAAAACTAATAAAATAATATAAAAAGCGTAGGTACTTACCTACTAATAAAATAAAAAGCCTGCGATAAGAGTTTTGTATTGCTTACCAGCCCGAATATCTCTGAGAGAGATGATGAGAGTAAGTATTTACTAGCAGTGCCCGCGACTTCATCCACGAGGAATAGTAACTTTGGAGGTATAGTGACGTTCAGGATTTATTTATTTATTTTAAAACTTCTGTCATCAAACATACAAACAAACTCTTCAGCTTTATAATATTAGTATAGATAAGTATAGATGTACGCCAAAACATTCACTTATATGTAAAGAATAGTGATTGGCACTAATTCTTTACATATATTTTATTCACGCGTCGCGTCTGTACAAGTAGATAATAATCTGTGTTTGTACGCCGCACGCGGCATCGTTTGATTTGCGGCGGCATCCTTTTAATAGAGCCGGCACGTGGCGAGGCGGCGCGGTAGAAAGCAAGGAAACGTACTATAAATAAAGGAATTATTTTAATTCAAGTCATTTCCAATTGAGCTGTGCTTCGAGTCTAACTTAATAATTGTTTTTACTAATTCTTGTTGTTTTCTAAAAACGTATCACGTGTACAATTTAATATGAGTGACGAAGATTCAAATTATTCTAGTCCGAGTAACGAGAGTTTGAGTCACAGATCTAAAAGACCCAAAAGCAAATTTGAGGAGTTTTTCGAAATAATTCATGCATCCCAAACTGCCTTGTGTAAATTGTGCCAACATAAAAAGATTGAAATAAAAATGAAAAACAGAAACACTTCAGGCTTAAGGAAACATACAACTAATATCTTTCCACAAAAAGGAATCACAAATATTTCTTCCTGTTAAACCAAAATTAAGTGGAGATATCACAAGCTTTTTAGTAACCGCTGGAATAAGTGGAAGGTAAGAATATTTTTTTAACAATGGTCGAAGTTGTCGCTACGGGAATTTTAACTCCGCGTAGCTATTCATGCGATACTTTCAAAAACGCCATTAACTTACGTAAGTATTTTTGAGTTAGTGGTGTTTTCATCTAGGGGTGCGACATATTAAGTATGTAATTATCGTCTTAAATATTTTTTATAAACACCCATATTTTCATTTGTTTTCATAATCGGCCAGTAACAACTAAGTACTTTATTTTGGTAATATAACAAATGTCAATTTAACGATTTTCTCGATTTAACAACAACAAACCTCCTCCTCCTAAACGCTCAAACCTAGTATGTTTTAAATAATAACACAAGATTTATTGTTTTATTTCAGTCGGAAAACAGCAGTGACAACATCACGACAGCTACAGTTGATTGGGTGGTGAAAAAATATCTTCCCTTCTCATTTTTCGATGACGAAGCTACACAAGTATATTTTCGACGTATTTGCCCTAATATGGTGTTTCCTAAAAGGTCTACACTTAGAAGGAAAGTCAAAGAGCGATTTGAAGAGCTCCAATTGAATCTCAAGGAACGACTTCAACAATTATCATCTAAAATGTCGTTTACTATTGATGGGTGGACGTCAATTGCTGGTAGGAGTTACTACGGGGTTACTATGCATTATATAGACAACGAATGGAAGTATCGATCTGTAGTTCTTGATTTTATACCATCACGCGGTCGACATACTGGGGAAGATATTGCAACGATTTTCCATGAATGTTTATTGGAATATGACATAATTGATAAAATACAAGGTATCACGGTCGACAACGCAACTGCAAATACCAAATTTATGTATGAACTGGGCAAACAGCTGCCGCCACACTTTGATTCAGACAATCAACATTTCCGGTGCTTTGCTCACATTTTAAACCTTGGTGTACAAGATTAATTAAAGACCTTAGCGTTACACTATGAGTCTGACACTAACGCGCAAGATCAGCAGTATGAAGACTATGCAGACGAAACTGAGGATGAGGAAGATGAAGAATATGCACCAAATATTGCTGACTCGCGTACATCTGTAACAAAGTTACGCAGTATTTCCAGTAAAATAAAAAGAAGTGAGATAGTGAAGAAGAAGTTTCAGTCTGCTTGTGAAGCAGCTGGCGTGCCATCAAATCTAAATGCCATTCTTGACTGTCCAACGAGATGGAATTCCACACATGATATGATTGGATTTGGTTTAAAAGTGAGAGCGGGCATTAACATATTGTGCAGTTCTGTCACCGAATTGAATGATTTTCAAATCACAGCTAGTGAATGGCAGGTACTCGAAAAATTACATAAATTTCTAATAAACTTTAAACTTTTAAGTACAAAACTTGGTGGAGACAAATATGTTACATTACCGCTAGTCATTGTATCATTCAATCTCTTGCTAGATAAAATTGAATCCATGGTAAAACAGTTAGATGAGAAACCTAATCGATCTGAAGTGGATGAAAGGCTCATTCTAGCTTTCCAAGCAGCTCGAGACAAAATGCTTAAACATTATAAGAAGAGCAACTGGATTTATTGTACTTCTTTAATTTTAGACCCAAGGCATAAGGCTCAGACTTTTGACCTGACAATGTGGGGGAAGCAACTTAAAACAGAAAGTCTGCGCAAGTTCAATGAACTTTATGAAGAATATAAAAGTCTACACTCACTGAACAAATCTCTGGAATTACCAAAAAAAGAAAATAAAGTATGTGATGAAGATGCAGACGTAATAGACTTTGATAAACTCTATGAATGTCCCTCGACGTCATCTGGATCTTGTCTTCAAGGCTTAGTGATAAACGAGTTGGAGGAGTACCTGAGAAAACCAAGAACTGTCAGCTCGGAAGACATTTTAGATTGGTGGAGGACGCATGAGACAGAGTATCCAACTATATCGAAGATGGCCCGTGATTTTCTCTCAATACCTGCAACTTCAGTACCTGCTGAGAGATTATTTTCTAAAGCATCATTAGTAATTAGAAAACATAGAAATAGGTTAAGTGATGAGTCAGCCAGATGGTTACTTTGTATTAATTCTTGGTCAAAAGAATTGATATAAAGTAACATAACCTAATGATAAAGCTGTTGTGTACTGTTATGTTTGATTTGTGTTGTATTTTATTTTTTATTGAAATAAATGATAAATCGTAAAACTCTTTTATTAAATTTCATATAAGTTGAGGGTTCAATCTCTTTCTAGACAGATATTGTTCTTTAAAATACAGTCAAGTTATTGTAATTAATTTGTTTTTTACATGTTTTAGCAAATGGAAAAAAAAAATTATAAATCATAAATGTTTATTAAGAAACAGTTACTTCCATGGAAAACGACATATAGGTCAGTTGATTTTTCGAATTTCTTATCAAATCCTCAGTTATTTATTAATCTGCTTGATCTTTACTATGGCTATGTTAATTCAAGCTCACAATGTTTCAATTCTAATACGTTTTTCTAAGATTTAAAGTAAACTTTAATAAATAGTAATAGACTAATAGGTAATTGCAAGACTTGCAAGACTCTTGCTGCAAGACCAAGACCAAGACCAAGACTGGGAGCGCAAGACCAAGACCAAGACCAGGTGTATTGGCGCAAGACCAAGACCAAGACTGGCTAAGTCTCGTCTTGTTCTTGCATTTGGGCAACACTATGAGTAATAGCAATGTGCTATTGCGCTTCGTTCGATGAACGAGAGAGCCGGATGCCCAACTGGGTGGATTTGGGGTTTGTATTGGTAGGCAGCGGCCTATCTATACCCTTGTTATTGCGAAGGTCTGTGGGCGGCAGTAACACTTACCATCAGATATGCTGCTTGCTCATTTACCACCATAAACAATAAAAAAAGTTTCATATAATTTCGGATATTGTCAGTGTCTATATGAGACATATTACGATAGGTTTTCTATCAATTATCCCAAATAACATAAACCTCTCCAAAGGGTCCACACTTAACATTTCCTTTTTATGATTCCCTAAAAATCTAACCTATCTGAAACTGCCGTATAATTTCACATCCATAACGGTATTTGAAATCTGTATAATGTTATTTCAATATCCGTATTCAAGATCCGAAATTTAATATATTCAACATCCCTAGTTATCTTCATAAAACATTATTAGATTATTGTACATAACTATCAACCATTGTTTATTTATTTGTCAGCCATTTTGTAAACTAATTAGATGTATTATTTGCTTTGTGGATACAATCTTAGTGTAACAATATCTATTGTCTACTAAACATTATTAATGATTGTCATTTGTAAACACGTGTAACGAGTTCGATCCCACGCGATGCAATGCTTTGCACGATAAATAAATCTTACAAAATATATCACATAATAAAACACACACTAAATAACACATACACACATCACATAATAAATTACAAAAAAAAAGAAACTAAAAAACTACAACGTGATTAATGGACGGCCCTTGCTTAAATAGTCTGACAACTATCAATTAAACGATTTGATTCAATTTGTGTTGATTTGATTAAGTTTATATTATTATATTATGTATACAACGGTACTTCTTAATTTTTAATGTTATTTAATTTTATTATATTTTAAATTTTAACATCATCTCCATCGTCATCCTATGAAGAGGAAAACACTAGAACTTTGTTATTGATTACCTATCATCGTTTGTAGCGCTTAAATACAGGCTTTGTCTAAAGAATACATACATACCATCACGCCATGTCCCTTGCAGGGTAGGCAGAGAGAACAGAGTGCCAGAGAACTCTATCCTTGCATACTTCACTCGCTTCCTCAACATTCATAATTCTCTTCATACACGCTCGCCGGTTTCGGAGACTCTTGACTCAACCTTCCTTCAGTACATGACCGATCTGGTCTAGGTAGGATAGTGTCGGTCACCCCCGGTACCTACATCCTTTCATTTTCGCATTGTATATCTACTAAAGAATACATTTTGGATAAATCGACAATCGATCAAATCATTCGTATAGCGTATATCGTAAATGATTTAGTTATGTGGAGTTTATGAAAAATACAGAAATCAGCAAAATAGTGTAGTCGCTACGAAAGTTGGCCAAGCCAAGCCTAAAATGTAATTTGTGTAAATATCGTGTAAACATTAAAGGTCATTATGCTTTGTATGATATAACGATTGATTCAACAATTAGATTAAAATGTCACAAATGTCGTGTCAATCGCTCATTGAGGACTGCGCCCGCGTAGGCGCGTACTCCGCGACCGCTAGGGCTGACAATACGACCGCGCGATCGGGACAGTATCTAAAAGGTTAACACGACGAGCCGGCCACCGAGGTCAAGGAATCGATACCGGTGGTCAGATGGCAATGGGGAGAGAATACGATACATTTTGGGGCCGCACGCCATTTTTCCGTCAACCCCGACGGATTAGGCGGAGTGTGTCGAGACCATAGACTGGCAAAAAAAGAGGGAAATACGTCCTTTTTATATCGAATTATTAAAAATATATGTATAATGTTTATGAATTATAGATTGATTTTAGATGCGAATGTTTGAATAATAATTTAAGTATATAAAGAATCCGTTTGATAACTGAATAGAGAATAGAACTCACTACCTTTCTTGTTCACGAGTGTCGTAAGAGATAACCGAGGAACACGGACATCAATCAACACAATATCTGAACAAGAGATGGAAATGGAAAACTTGAAATAAGATCTTATACTCTCGCGTCTTTACGAGCGTACTATAGCTAGTCCATATATACATACATACATACATATCATCACGCCATATCCCTTGCAGGGTAGGCAGAGAGAACAGAGTGCCAGAGAACTCTATCTCTGCATACTTCACTCGCTTCCTCAACATTCATAATTCTCTTCATACACGCTCGCCGGTTTCGGAGACTCTTGACTCCACCTTCCTTCAGTACATGACCGATCTGGTCTAGGTAGGTTAGTCTCGGTCTCCCTCGGTACCTACATCCTTCCACTTTCGCATTGTATATCTTCTTAACCAGGCGTTCGTTCGGCATTCTTTCCACATGTCCGAACCATCGGAGCATTCCCTTTCGCATCTTTACACCAATACTCTCTTTCATACCTACTCGCTCTCTTACGTCGTCGTTACGAATGCGGTCGGTCAGCCTAACTCCACAGATTTTCCGCAGAGATCGCATTTCGACCGCATTAATTTTACTATCATACTCTTTTCTGCATACCCAACTCTCGCTTCCATACAGTAATGTTGGGACAAGCACTGCGTTATGTATTGCTACACGTGCCTTCTGGCTGAGGTGGTGGCTGCCGAGAAGTTGCCCCAACGCTCCGTTCACTCTATTTCCCGCATTCACTCTTCGCTCTATATCAGTGGTGTACCTTCCATCTCGGCTAAATCCACATCCAAGATATACAAATTCATCCACTTGCTCTAGTACATCATTACCTATTGTTACTCTTACATCTGTTCTGGTTTTATCTCTTTCAAAGACCATTATTTTGGTTTTGCTCACATTCACGCGTAGACCCCTTTTCTTACAATCTTCTGTCATTGTGTCGACTAGGGTCTGCAGGTCAATCGCTGACTGTGCCAGCAGGACTGCATCATCTGCATAAAGCAGAGCAGTGACCACTGAGTCGCCCATCTGGACTCCCACATTCATATCGTTCAACCTTTGGAGACATTTATCCAGATATATGATAAACAGCCTGGCTGACAGAATGCACCCCTGCTTAACGCCGATATTGACGTCAAACCAAGGCGACATTCCATCATCCAGCCGCACACAGGCTCTACAGCCCATGTAACTGGACTGCACAGCCTGTAGCAGTTTACCGTTAATACCATACTCCGGTAAAATGTCCCAAAGTTCCTTTCGTACAACCGTGTCAAATGCTCTCTCCAGATCCACAAAACTGCAGAAAACCCTCTGACCTAGAGCCAGATGCTTCTCCACAATGTTGCGCAGAGAGAACACTTGATCCATGCATCCCCTTCCACTCCTGAAACCTCCTTGTGTCTCACACAGTAAACCATCGGACACCATCCTCATTCTCCTTTCAATAATTTTTCCATACACTTTTGCTGCCAAACTGGTCAAGCTTATGGCTCTGTAATTTGCGCAGTCATAACGTGAACCCTTGTTTTTAAACAAAGGCACGATGACTGCGCTATTCCAGTCCCTGGGAACCATTCCCGAGCTCCAACATAAATTGAGGAGCAACAGGAACGCCTCCCAGACACAAGAGCCACCAAGCTTGATCATCTCGGCAGACACCATATCAATGCCCGCTGCCTTACCATTTTTCAAACTTCTTATCGCCCATTCAACTTCATCCATACTGATGCCATCGGAGGATGCCGTTGTCGAATGTTGATCTACTAAACCACATCCAACACCGGCGCCAACCGTAGCATCCGCATACATATCGCCAAAATATTCACTCCATCGGCTTAACACGTCTTGTGTTTGTGTAAGAATGTCTCCACCTTTAGACCTTATTTTATTCATTCTGAAGGCTGACCAACCACCCCGAGACTTCTGCACCTCCCTCCAAAAGGGTTTGGTGTTACCCTCGAAGTTTTTAGTCAGCCTATCTTCTGCACTCATACTTGCTCTATCACGTTTCTCTTTCACTAAGGCCTTGGTGTCATTCTTACATTGCCGATATATTTCTTTCTTCTGTTCAGTCATACTGTCATTCAGATTCAAAGAAGAGACATAGTCCAGCCACGCTTTCTTCTTTTGCTCTACGGAAGCTGCCACTTCCGCATCCCACCATGCATTACCATTTGTTTTTCTATGCTTCTTTGAACTTCCACATACTTCTTTCGCTGTATCTACCATACTCTCTTTCAATACTCTCCAGCATTCTTCAATGTCCGATTGCGGCTGGCTTGCCATCGTCAGCCGTTCTCGGACACCCTCTGCATACTTTTCTCTTACACACTCTTCTTGCAACCTTTCAACCTTTATTCTTTCAAGCCCTCCGAAGTGGACACGCTCTCGCCAGTGCCTCCACTTTCTGAACAGACCACTAAATCTCGCAATAACGAGATAGTGGTCCGTGTCGACTGTGGGGCCCCTGTAGGCTCTTGCGTCCAATATTTTGCTTCGGAGGCGACTGTCTACCAAAATTAAATCTATTATGCTTTTCTGTTCATTCCTTCTCCATGTATACATATGGATGTCCTTATGTTGGAAAAATGTGTTTGACACAATAAGGTTTCTCTCCATGCATACATCCGCTATGAGCCTACCTGCGTCGTTCACTCTCTTATCACCAAATGGACCAAGTACGTCCTCATAGTCGGGACGCTTGGTCCCCACCCATCCGTTCAAATCTCCGCATACAATCACGCGTTCACTGGTTTCTGCCATATCCAGAACTTCCCTAACATTGTCCCAAAACTTCTCTAGGTCTGATGCCACCGAGGATCCTACGGGAGCATATGCTACAACCATGAATACCTTGGTGACACCTAGTTTTATACGGACCCAGAGAAGTCTGGGATCATACATTCCGTAATCCTTCACACCTGAGGCCAAGCGAGAGGACAACAGCACTCCTACCCCCATGCTGGCTCGATCGCTCTGTGGTACACCAGACCACAGAGCCATCCCGCCACCAGGAAGATCGCAGGCGTCGCTGCCCCTTCGCTTGGTCTCTGTTACACAGAGCACGTCTAGCTGTTTGTCCGCCATGACGGATATCAGCTCGTGCAACTTACCTTCCACACAACCTCTTACATTCCACGTGCCCACCCGGCACTCTGCTCTCCTCGACTCGCCTAACTGGGCAAGGCGTGATGGGTGGCGGCCCCCATCGCCGCAACTGCCGATGTTCGTACCGACGGGGGCGGGTCGGTACGCGTCGCCTCCGGGGGACGCCCTAACCCGCATTGCGGTACGCATTTCGAGCCGGATTAGCAGTCTAATTAGACTGGCAGGGGACGCGAACGAGCACGCTCCGGACTATGCCCCCCTAGCTAGTCCAAATTTGTTCTATTGGGTCTATCCAGCAATGAAACGCATTTGAGCTGTAATGATGAGATGGATTTAATTAAAGTAGTTAGCCCTTTAATAATAGTCAGCCCTAGAATGTTAAAGGCGCGGTGGCTTTGACCCAGTCAGGCCTTGGGCTTCCACCGTGACGGTCGCATCCTGCCCGTGAGTGATATCGCTATGTAGTTAGCTTATATATACATGTAATACCCATTGTTTATTCTGTCGTGTGTGGGAATTAAAATACTATAAATAAGGCATGATCATAAGCCTAGGTGACTATAAACCGTGAATCCTACCGTGACTCCTATATACTGAGAGACAAAATAATTGAGAGTTTTCTTCTTCTTTAATGCATGTCGATATGATGGCTGCTCTAGTAGTTACCTCGTGATCGGGTGCCGCTTTTTGGATCTGGTCCAGCCATAATCTTTTGTATTTTTTCTTTTGGTAATATTAATTTTGATTCTAAAGCATACTTGAGTTAATTCTTACTAAATATGTTATACACATATTTTTATTGGGACTAATTCCACCACACATTAAGTTAGGATCCTTAATGGTAACCAGATGACGTCGAGATCAGACCCTTAACCAGTCACGGAAAACACTTTTAATTGTCTTGCCAATTTGCAATAAATTTAATTAGAAAAGTTAAACTGAAGTTTGTAATATTGATCCCACTTCCCACTTAGGCAATGCGGGCGACATGAAGCAAATCTGACAGTTCAATCAATAAATACGAGTATGTGCAGGTACAATAAGCGTATACAATTTAAAATAAGATAAAACGGTAAAAAAAATAATATAAATAGACAAGTCTGTTGAATTTTTCAATGGATCTTTTCGGTGACGATCGCATTCTGATCCGGTGTTAATTTATTGAATTAATTTAAGGTGAAATGATAAAATTATCAATGTATAAATTACTTATGATATTTACATAAGTATTAAATATTCGAAATAAAACTTTTCTTTTAGTCCTCTCGTTGTAAAGATTAAAAACAAACAAAAATAAACCATTTTATGACAATTTTTAAAAAGTTCTTTAGAGTATTCGTTATGAAAATGTTGAGTATTATAGTTTTAGTCTTATATTTTATTTAATTATTTTGATGCCATTTTATGTAACGTAATACAGAGAGAGTGCTAAAGTGTAGTGAATATATTAAAACAGTGTTTAAAATGATTTGGTGGTTCACCAGAACTTCCAGAAGATAACATTAACATTATGACTTTGGCACTGTTTAAGGAGACAATTTGACTTACTGACAAACGGAGAAAAATGTTAAAAAGACTTAAATGAAGTGATAATTTATAAATAAACATTTGGTATGAAAGAGTTTGGTAACCATGCCATAAAATTCCTTTCAAAAACTGTAGTATGGCGTAATGTTAGCGGTCAAGTTTAAATTACAGCGTTATGGAGCAGTAGTAACATTTCCATCTTTAATACATTTGAATTTGACTCTAATTTTAATATTGTTAATAAGTATATAAGGACTAATGGGGGGACATTACCCTGTGTGGTAACAGTTTAAAATACAATGTGTCGCCATTACATTCTTGTGGGACAATCGAAGAAACGTCACCAAGAGAATAGGCAGCAGCGTGCTTCTAGTAAATTTATAACCAACTGCAATCACTATTCCCCTTGCCGTTTGCTGTTGTCGTATTATCCTTCATTTGTCTTGGGGAGGCAACATTGGACATCATTAGGCTGATGGATGGATGGATAATGACAGAAGTTTAATTATCTTCTTATAAATTGAGATTACTTTGAAAATACGATATGCTTTTTCTTCTACTTTAATGTCGAAGTAAAAAATATTTTCTAGAAAGTAAGATGGTTTCAGAGCATTGAGCATTGTAACGAATGAAGCGTCACTCAAAAGTTTAAACAGCTTTTGTTTGCTCCGAGACGAATTAATTGTTCAGACTCGAACGTTCGTGAAGCCTTCAGTTATTAAAGAATTGTATTAAACTATATTATTGTGGGAATAGAATTCAATGTGCATTATTTTCCTTGTTTCATCTCGTTCTTGAAGTAGTTATTTTTATTTTTAGTCAAAATTAACTCGACTATATCGAATGTTGCCATACTTTTGAATTATATAAATCTAGATGTATTTGTGGGTGTAGATTAGTCTGAATTTAAATTGAATTGCTTAAGTTTTTTACAAATATTTATTTGATATTTATTTCTTGGCATTTAAGCGAAACAACAGCGTCGTTTTTATTTAACAAATTTTAATTGTGTGTACTTTTAATTGATTTAAAATAGTTTTTCTAATACAATTCGTCTTATATTTTGATAATCATCATTAGGAAGATAAATTATAATCTTGATGTAATATACAAGTTACAGTTTTTGTATTATACGATTCTATTCTTCTAAATATTTGATTTGCCGGTAAAGGCTAGCCAAGTCAAACATTTAAAGTTCAATAGATCATAAGTTTTATTTCAAGTTATATTTTATAAATAGTTAATATAGTAACTATTTATATTCTTGAAAACTTAACTTATAAAACATTCGTAGAAAGGAAAGGGTTTTTAACAGTATCTGCCTCTACTCCGCCCCAAAGAGAAATGTACGTACCGTAAAGTTCAAAAGTTATTTAAAAGCTTAAATTAATGAAATTCTTTTCTTCCTCAGACAATGAACGGCCACAGCAACGGAGACATGAACGGAGCTGGAGACATCATCACTCAAAATCAACAGCGTGGCTGGTGGACCATCGGTCTTATAAACTCTCGCTACCGCTACCTCACCGCTGAGACCTTCGGCTTCAAGATCAACGCCAATGGCACCAGCCTCAAGAAGAAGCAGATCTGGACCCTGGAACCTGCTTCGGGGAATGCCAATGACAGTAAGTTCATAAACCTTTTAAACCCTTAACTCATAACACAAGCCAACGTTGTAAGAACTATTTTATTTTATTTAACTTATTCTTATGTCCTTTGGTGTGCTAATTGCGAATATAATAATAAAAATCAAATCATACACTACTTTTTCAAATTTTTATTTATTTTTTATTAATGAGAAAAAAAATGTATAAGACAACTACGGACCATTTATATACTAACCTAATATACTATGAACAACCCATTTGATTTTGTTTAGTGTTAGAGAAATTATATCTTGTCTGCTCAGATAGAAGAAGAGCAGAACATCTCACTTGTCCTCACTAAACGTCAGCCCGACAACTTCCTTGGGGAATGTATTTTTTTTTTATGGTAACGCAGTGGTTAAAAATGCATTTTTCGCATGCCCGCCCGGGCGGGGTATGTGGGACTCGCAGGCCCTGAAGGGGTCACTGAATACCCACTAAAAAACCAACTGCGAGCTGTTAGCCGTTGGAGCTTTTACAGTTGAGCCGGACTATGGGCGAGCCTTATGGGCTCTCAACCCGAACAAGGTAAACTAAGCGACTTCGCCCGAGGGCTCCCCCGTAGGGCAACGGACCTCGGCTCGGGGCGTCGCTGGAGGCAAAGTGGACGTGTCCACGTTAGGGTTGGTTATTATTGCGCGCTGTGTTTTCGCACCTCGACGGCGAGGACGAAACCGCGGATGTTTGAGTGAGATGGCCTCGCGGGCGACGTAGGCTCTTGTTTGGGCGAGTGTTATTGGATCGTCATTGTCACTGAGGACGTGACACGGACGTCGAATTTTCGATATACGCGATGGGGTATAGGAAGCCGCCCCAACCACTAGTGGGTTGGGGTGTGTCATGGCAAAGTCAAAATAGCTCTGGGAGCACCGCTTCATAAACTGCCCGATGATCGACAGTTCGAGGTCGATGTGAAGATCGGCGTTTCGAATGAACCACGGTGCTCCAGTAGCGCGGCGCATGAACCTATTCTGAAGGGTCTGTAACCTATGGATCCTATGTGTCTTAGTGTGCGCGAATACTACGCTCGCATAGGTCATGATCGGCCGTATGCAAGCGGTGTATAGTCGGACCTTGCTGCTCAAGGGAAGTTTTGACCTAGCATTAAGTAGGCTGTGGAGGCGTCCCATCACAAAAGCTGCGTTCGCTCGGACACGCTTTATGTGAGGGGCGAAGCTGAGTCGGTCGTCAAGGCTCACACCCAAGTATTTACCTTGCCTGCTCCAAGTGACAGGCTTGTTAAAAAGCTTGAGGGCGTTATGCTATTTATAGAGTAAATACGGGCAGTTCTACGAGTGAACATGACCGCCTGACTCTTTTCGGGATTGATTTCTATTCTCCATTTCCTGAACCAATTGGCTAGGGCGGTAACCGCTGTTTGGAGAGTCTTAGTTACTGCTGTCGGGGCCCATCTGCACAGTAGAGTGCGGTGTCATCAGCGTAAAGCGCTTTATGGACTCTGTTAAATTGGGGCATATCGCTAGCATATAGCGTAAATAGGAATGGGGAGAGGACCGATCCCTGAGGGACGCCGGCCTTGATAGGGTGAGAGGTAGACAGCGTACCTTCTACCCTGTAGCGAAAGCTGCGGTGACTTAAATAGTCGTGTATTATTAGAATTAAATAATCGGGGATCTTTAGACGATAAAGCTTGTAAATGAGGCCCTCGTGCCACACTTTATCGAATGCTTTCGCTACGTCTAGGAATAATTTACCAGTGAATCTGTTCATCATGAACTGACCACTTGTGTATTCTCCCAGTCTGTGGACTTGTTGTACGCAACTGTGCCTCGCGCGGAAGCCGAATTGCGTGTCTGGAATGAGGTTATTAGCCTCTGCGAATGTTCTAAGTCTACTGAGGACTATGCGCTCATAGAGCTTGCCTAATCCTTTTAGTAGACTTATCGGGCGGTAGAGAATGTATTCATTGATCACACTATTTAATTATTCTAAATTGATGAAGAAACTCTTTAATTGTTATTGAAGCTAAAGGATGCGTGTGATGTTAGTTATTTGTAAATTGTATTATAATACGTGTAAGAGTTTGAAACATCATCATCCAACCTCATGTATGTCCACATTGTCCACTGTTGGTCTCGAACCTTCATAAGAGGAGTCAAATCGACCTATAACATATCTCGCTTGTTTGACGGAGTGGTATAGCTTTTTTACACGCTTTTTAATTTCAGTTTTACTTGCCTTGCGTAAATGTAACGCACTGTAGCTCGATGGTCAGACGGATTGATATAGAGTTTTGTCTACAGTTTTACTTTTATTATTGCTATTAAATCCCCTAAATCATTATCTACAACACCCACGTTCAAGATAGAGAAATGTTGAATTAGTATTATTGCTTCTAGGAAACATAAATCGGACAATGATTATTAGTACACTAATGAATGGATAGATCCAAATAATTAAATAGTAAATTAGCAACAGTGTTATAAGTTCTAGTTCCGTACAGAACGTATATAAATAATAAGAAATATATATAAATATTAGATACCAGACAAAGTATGTCTGGTATCTAATTATGACTGTTACTTAAAGATGTTGTGAAGCTTCGGATCTGAATCCGTATTAGAATAATATCATATCGGTTTCAGATACAGTTGCGGATATCAAATTATGTACAAATATATTATTGGATAGTTTCAGTTGCGGATAAGGAAATAAATAGTAACGATTTGACGTTTCTAGGTTAATATTTAGTAGATATATCCGAAATTATTTGAAACTTTTATTTTTATGATTTCAGATATATTTTAATTTCAGATATCCGGTAGTTTCAATTACGGTTACGCAACTCCATAACGACTCTAATTATATAATATGGTTAAAGCTCAAATTGATATATCAGTTTAGTAATTTGTATTAAATGATAACTAATAAACAATTTTTTAGCGAGAAAGTAAAAATTCAAATATGAAATTGTATTCTAAATACATCTAAGCTATCTCGTGAACTATACATAAAACCTGTTGTATCTGACACAATAACTCGGCCAAGTTGTAACTTCAGCGCTAAGTACATTGAGAACAGGGTTAAGAGCGTCTTTATTAATGCTGATGTGGTCAAACGGCTTTATGGCACGTGTATGTAGTGTTACAACAGCTATCGCTATCCTATCTACACTACTAGAGAACCTACAACCATATAATAGCCATTTTTAATCTAATTTTAAAATAAAACTTCTTTAGCGGCGTTGTGCACTTTTTTTAGGATGGGTAAAAAATGTTAAACTCGCGTCAGGACACGTGACCTGATCGAAAATTCGTAAGACGGAGGGAGAGTAGACCGTAGGAGAATATTGTATTTAACCACATAAATGATGGTACTTTTATAAAGCAATTCGTGCGAAATTATTCCCTAACCATTCCAAAATATTCAGAAATGCACAACGTTAATGTTCAAGTTTTTACTTCTGCCGGAGTGTATTTTAATTGTTTTATATTCATAGGTTTAAGATTTCCTTTTGTCGGCAGTCCTCTTGACTGCTTTGTTTTTTTTTATTATTATTATTTATATTATCTATAAGTTCCCTTTGAATTTATCGTGAAGATCTCTCTGTCTCTTTTTCTCTCTATAATAAAATACGATTTCCTCTTTTAGATGGGTGAATTATTATCAATATTATTATGTCATTGTGAATTTCTGCATGGTGACGAGTAAGAATACAATTCGCCACCCCCATATTCATACCCGTGGGTGTCGTCAAAGACAACTGTGGGATATAATATGCAAATAACGTAAGAAAACATTACAACAAAAGAAGGCAATCTGGGAATAAAATTATACCTCATTTGACCATCCTAATGTGGTAGATTATTTTTTTCTTACTGTGTAGAAGGCTTGAGCCCAGCAGTGGGCACCTGGGCACGTATAGGAGTTGAGACGATGATGACGTTATTTAATTTTAGGGTATAATAGACAAATGTTTATTTTACAAGAGATGAAAAGCTGGACATAAAATTCTGTAGACTAGCGTGGTATAACTAGCCAATTTGCCCCTATAATAGTGGAGGCACGAGATAATCGGTGGGGCGTATATGAGCTGATGATGATGATTACATCTCCTTCACCATAAATACTAAAAAGAAGTTTTTATTAAATAAGGATAAATTATATTGTAGTCACTTTGTCGGCTCCTCAAAGGAACTAAATTGTAATCTCGTGCGGCTAATTCTAATTCACAACACATTTCGATGTAAGCTCCGCAGTTCTCGTACAGAATATATAATGTGATAGCTATTTTTATTCCTCATTATCATTTTAATTCAACATTATGTCGTTAAACTCTTCAAAATATTAACATTACAATTGTATGAAAATAATAAACATTGATTTCGAGAGATTAAAAAAGTACCTCTATGTAGATACTTAGTGGTAATAAATATACAAGTTTTGAGTTTGAAGTTCATACTGATGGTCTCTAATCTCCTTCAAAATACGGAAGGAATTGACTAATACCATGCTGGTTGGTATAAGGTTATATTTCAAGTTTTCCTGCTCTTGCAGTTAAATGTTATCTGATTATATTCCTTAAAGAAGAAATAAAGTGGTGAATTGTATTTTTGCTCACAACAAAGGAACTGGACCACTTGTGTATACATATTATGTTATTTATAATCTTATCCAAAAATCATGAATATCGTGAAACAGCCAACATTCTTAAACACGAATGCGTTATATAAAAAGTTATGATAAGGGCTAAGAGATAATTGTCGAAAGCCCCTACTCACTAATTGTCGCAAAATCGCTCCCTACACAGCTCTTAATTATGAAGCCCGGGGGAAGTGTCTCGTTCACTTGCCAAGTGTGGCGGTTATGGGTATAGACCTCTCCTAATAAATGGCCGTGCAATGTGACGCACTATGGGCTACGTTTAGCAACGATTCTAATACTTAAGAAACAATCAATTCGTCATTTGACATTAAAAATTAAACGGCTTTTTCCATCATAATATAGTCGTTTGACTATATTTTTATTATATACTTGATATATATATATATATATATATATATATATATGTGTGTATATATATATATATATATATATATATATATATATATATATATAAATACAGTGACTAATTGACATAGCAATAAAAACTAACATTAACAGTCACAACGACAGTTAAGACCAAATATATCTGTATAATTACTTCCGAGATTTCACCTGAATATAATAATGAATCTAAAATGACTTCCTACACTTCCTTCAACATATATGTAATACAAACGGTGTTTAGACAGCTGCATATCCTAGTCGACAGTGAAAGTATGCCTTTGTCTTCAGCTGAGAGGATTGTCTCTAGTCTAGCCGGATTAAATAATTTTAATGACATTTATTTAAACAATTTTCCGTGTGGTGACGGAGTAAGATTACGATTCACCACCCTCTATCTTACCTGTGGGTGATCGTAAGACTAAAGAATATAAAACTCATATTACATCTACGCAAGAGAAGGAAAAATTGAATGAAAACCCTATGCCAACACGTCTGACCAGCATGGTGTAGTAGGTCAATTGCCAATTATGGAGGCGGTTGGAGCCCAACAATGGCACATATATGAGCTGAGATAATGAATAACATTTATCTGTCTAATGATTGAGCATCGTTGTCGTAAAAGACTATTAAGGGATGTAATATTCAGATAACATATATGCAAAATAAGGATAACTCGAAACAATAGTCGACTGACCATTGTGGTATATTAAATCAATTTCCCTCTTATCGGAGTGGGCTCGACCCCAGCAGTTTTAATTTATTACTAAAATCATCATCATTCACCTTTTCGCTGCCCACTGTGCCGTGTTATCCCTCCACAAATTAAGGAACATTACCATAATCACCGTACAATAATAACGTAGTACAACCCTGATATATGTATACGGCATATTATCCTGATCATGCCAGCTTATATACATCCCACCTTTGTGCTCGAGCACTGCCTTTACAATGTGAAGAGATTTGATGTACCATATCGTTATCTCAAGTATTCCTCTTAGTTTCTCTTACTAAACTTAAATATTTGAATTCTTTAGATTTTTGCAATAGAATTATATATTAGTAAATGTCGCCCATCTACTTCTCTCCTTATCCGTATACTAAAACCTTCTTCGAAGCACACTGCATCTTATGGTATAAGTATTATTCTAATTGGTTCAGTCATTTTCACAGTATAGGCGAACAATAAAACCGGTTCTCCATTTATTAGTATATGTATGTAGATAGATTTGTTAATATATTCTCACAAAACAGAGCTTTATTCGATTGTAGCTAAATTCAAACGTAGTGGCTTAATAGTACACGAACAAGTCTAAACATATGATAAGCGCGTAGTCGGGGCGAACCAAAACCAATCAAGAGGGGTGAAACGCTCGCACTAGAGACCCAACAGCTGACCCTCGGCTGATCGATAGAGTCACACCTCAGGTGATTATAATGTAGTTATGTTTCGACAATTTTATTTGTGTTATGAGAGATAATATTTGTTGTAAAAATAATGTTGTTTTTATTGCTTACGGCAAACGAGCAAGTAGCACATCTGATCGTAAGTGTCACTGCCGTTAATAGACCTTTGCAATACCAATGATACAGCTAGACTGTTGTCTACCATTTGTTTGGTCGCCATCACATCCAGAAAGTTGGACTTCCGGCTGTCGCTCACCGAGTGAAGCGCAACAGCACTTTACCACTGCCCAGATACTAAATTCATCTATACTTTGGACGGAGCGCCCCCACCATGACTGTAGACAGAAAACTGTGAACAGTTTGGCCGTAGCACTAACAAAATTATTAATTTGCGGTTAGAAATATATCTCTAAAGTTTTTTGTCTACAGACAGACTGCCCACAGTGTGGTTCTACCACTCGTTAAATGATGTAGGCACTTTGGAGATTCGTCTATAATCTTATCAAAATTATGAATATTTCTATCAAAATCATAAGCATACCGAGAGAAAGTTAACATTTAAACATACAAAGTTCTACATTCATAATATTTTTATAACGTGAAAAGAATTAGAACGTACATTTGCATAAAATATGGTGACCGAGTTCCGTTCATTTTTCAAATAATTAACATTTATTACCAAAAAGAAACTATATTCATAAAAGCAATAAAAACATAAAATTAAAAAGTGATCATTTTATAATCTGCGTAAAGTTTAATCGTTGCAAATTAAGTAGTAGATACAAGTTAGATTATTCACAGTAGCGCACCTTACATAGTCACCCAAACTAATACTAAATAGCAAAATGACAACCAATCAAATGAAGATTTCTTTTGAAATTTTGGCAGAACATGAAAACATACAAAAAACACTGTTGAATCATATTCTTGAAACTTTAACACTATCTTTGTATTATATTACCAACAAATTTGTATATTTTCAATATAATTTAAAACGCTTCCAAGTTATTGACAGTAACGTATTTTATTACAGAAAATACATATTTCTCTAAGAATTTGTTTGAACTGCATGTTAAGCGCGCTCCGTGTGTTATAATCTGTGATCATTAGCTACATTGTAAGATTGTACCCATAGGACAGAACCGTACAAACGGTACAGGTGATCGATCTCATGTTCGCATATTATAAACTCATTAGAATACTATCTTCTGGTAAACGGGAACATGCTTGTATATTATTTGTACAGTTGGCTATGTTAGAATTAACCGCTAACGAATTTAGTATTTGTAACATTAATTGATAAAAAAGCAATTAAATCATGTCTCAATATAAATAAATATAAACTTCGAAACAGCCTTGAACTATAATTACACCCGTATTGTAACTTTGTTCGTTATCTTTTAGCCTTATTGTATGGTTGGTCGGACTCGGCACTGAAGGCATAATACAGCTAATAAAAATTCCACCTTTAATTTGCAAACATATTCATCTCTTTCCTAACCCATCATACGTCCCAATGCTGGAAAGACTCCTTCACAATTAAAGAGAAATTGATCTATCATACTATCCTACTCAGACAGTTGGTAAATGGTTTTTTGCTTACATCTCTTAAACTTCTTTCACGACATATGCTATCAAGAAATATGTCGTGAACTGTACTCGTACTATACGGAAACATTTAGAATTTGATATTGTAGTGTGCGCAAAGGTCCCGATGTCCTGTACTCGAACGTCTAAAGGAGCGCCTTAAATTTTGGACGGTTGACTCTTCTCTAATCCACTCCATATGGCATATTTTATACATCTTGTATGCTAGATAGAGTAGTCCAACGCCCAGGATAGTGCAGATAATGATAAGCGCAATGCTTATGGCCGAGAGATGATATTTTAGCTCTTGGACAGTAGCCGTGTTAGAACCCGTGAGTTTTGGGTTATAAAAACGTCCTCTTTTTCAACCGTTGATCGACACATATCTTGCTTTTCTTTGTGTATGTCGAATATATGTAGTTTGAATATAATTTGAAATTAATTTAATAGTTCGCTTACTATACTATACGCGATTACGGGGTCGTGCGCCGTTTCTCCCGTCGCCCCGGACGGATTAGCGGGGCGTGACCGATCCGTAGCCCGCCGCCAAAAAAAATAAAAAAAACTATACTATACGCGACGCCTCAACGAACCCGAGCCAGATCGCCGTACATGGCAGGGTCGCCATATAAGGTTGGGCGTTCGGGATGATAGAATAAAACAGCTCACTTGATGAGTAAACATTTAATACTACTTATAAATCTAATTGGATACATTCTTATTTCTTATATACTTATTACAACACACACACACGTATACATGTATAGGATACACTACAATATTAAAAAGAGAAATAGTAAAGAGATCCTTCCATATCGTAGTTTCGCCGCGTCGCGTCCTAATCCTGTGAAAGATAATTAACAATTATTATTAATAATTTATGCAGTTCACTGGAGTACAATACATTATGATTTCAAACTAATATTCTCCTAGGCCTATCGGCCCCTTTGCCGGCATTATTAGAAGATTACGTCTCTCCTTTCAAAACTCATAGCTAAGCCAATTTATGTTTAGTTGCTTTAGTTAATTTTGATCTATAAGTAATTCTATGAAAATAATTATTATAATTTATTATTTAAATATCGTGTCTAGACTAGATATACATTATTGTCTAGACTAGATTTACATCTTACGCAATTTAACAAAAAAAAGCAACGGCTTAGAAAATTACAATTTCTAAATTATTTATTACGGTATTAATTCTACACGGATACTGTGTGGTAACGGCTACGAATACTACTAACGTTTACATTACTCGTGGATATCGTAAAAAATAACAACAAAGCTTTATATCTATCTGGACCAACTACGCCTAATGCCGTTTGGTCAACAATTACATTCCCAAGGAGGATTTACATCTGGCAGGCGGCCGGTCATAAAACTATTTCCAATAACTTACACAATATGTACTATGAAAGAAGAGTACATATTGTATCGACCCCAAGTAATTGGGATAAGAGTTGGAGAATGATGTGGTATTTGTTTAGTTTTAAAAATATGCCTTAGTTATAATATAGTTGGGTCATTTTTCAATCATTCGCCGTCCATAGCTGGACGTAGGTTTCTTGCTATATTATATGTATATTATACACTAGTGGTATTTTAAGATACCCTGGAATGAGTGAGTTGCGTTCCTACTTCGTCATCATGTTTGTGGAGGAACTACTACTGGGAGGAGTACTTATTGGGTCGTCCACAAGTAATTGGGATAAAAGCACGATGATGATAAATTCTGCACGAACACAAATATATTGACAATTTCATATTATACCTTGAGTACTACAAGACAATGAACTGTTCTGTATTAACCAAAATATTATTTTATATGATTTTATAATACGATTAGTAAACTTGTATTGTTTTGTACCCAGGCATGATCTACTTGCGTTCTCACCTGGATAAGTATCTGGCAGTCGACTCGTTCGGCAACGTGACCTGCGAGTCCGAGGAGAAGGAGCCCGGCAGCAAGTTCCATATTAGGTAAGCAACCAAAAGGCAACGTTGGTACGTTTTAGTGGTAGATGTGCTAAATTCGCTCAAGCCTCTAAGCTTAAGTTTCTAACCAAAACTTTTAAGTTTAAGGGGTTGTGATGTATGCAAATCGTGACAAATAGGTTTATTAAATAAGAAAAAATTAAAATAAGAAATTTTACTATTAATTTTTATTTTAATCCATATGCGTCAAATTTTTAAGTTTTATTCTGTGCAAAATTATAGAAGAGCATGATTCTATAAGATCTTGATTTTACATATAACTCGGTTACTTCTGTTTAAAAAGTATTTATAGCATGTTTCGTCATCATCACAGCCCATATATGTCCCACTGTTGGGCTCGGGCCTTCTCCCTAATGGGAGGGAAGTTAACTTACTATACCGCGCTGGTCAGACGTGTTGGTATAGGGCTTTGTTTCGAGTTTTCCTTCTCTTGAAAATAAAACTACGTATAATTAATCTAATCGAATATATTATATATCATTATAGGCTTGTGTAATATAAATGTCACGGCTGCAGTCACCACAGAAGGTTAGATTTCCCAGGTGTATCATAGTTTGCATAAAACTATGGGTAAACCTATGGATGCCGTATATTCACGGTAATATCGAATTTTAACCTTCGAGGAATTTGACATGTATATTTTAATACAGTTATTGATATACAACGATACTCTATGTTATAACTACTAAAGGCATGAGTCAACAGAACATTTGAATGTTTATCTTGACAGATGATATTTTATTTTGACGTGGTATGAAAGACATGCACAGTAGTTTCATTAAAACAAGATTTATGAACGATAAGAAAAACAAGTCACAACTTCTCAATATGCGATTTGGTGAATTGCAAATAAAATTATTCATCATTCATGTTCAAAGTTTCTTACTTTAGTTCGATAACTAATAGAAAATTTTCTGAATTGTTACCCAAAACTTTTGAATAATCCAATGATAATACCACAAATCTCACAAACTCCCTACAACTTGTTGAACTATTGACATTTCGTCGCTAACCAATATCGATTCCCAAAGTAGACCGTCCCCGGAGAATGGTCTGAGTCAGGGAACTTTGTAGCATTACAAATAAATGGATGAGACGATGAGTCAACTTATGACTAATACGTGAATAACTCTAGAATTGTTTTGGAGAAAACTTTTAACGATTTTCAGGACATTTTTTTGTTGTCTTTATTATGATTCAGAATTTAATGATTGCCCAGTATTAGGATTTGTTGTTTGATCTATAAATTTGTCTCTTTTGATCTCTCGCTCGAAGGACAATTACTGCGACCTTCGTAAATTAGACAATAGTAAGTAATTAAAGAAATATGTTCTAAGAAATATAACTAAACAATTGTATTATATTGAAATATAAATTGACTTGAATTAAATAATAAAATAATATGCTTTGAGAGTATCATCAACAAAAGTATTTTTAACTAGATTTCACGTCAGGCAAATGACTGAATATATTAAAACTTTAACAAAGCATTCTTCTACCAGACTATAGAAGGTCAGCTATGGCGAGACTATATAATTTATGAGTAAGTATTGAACACAATCTAGATTTGGAAAAATCTATATAATAACTTAGACCAAGTTATTCTTACCCGATAGACAAAACTTGTATTTTATACAAATCGTCACTTGTCTTAGATTACCAACCAAAGTATATCCATTTTATCGCCAATGGTTTATTTCCAGTACATATAAAGCTCTCCCCGTTATGTATCTACTTTACGGAGCTTTAAATATAACCCTGACATCAGGCAGGAGTTTTCCTAAATAATTTAATCCTCCGTATGCACCTCTTCAAACGTACATAGCGTTCCATATTACAGTGCGCAAAACGTAAACCAATATATTAGATATTTTTCTTTTTAAATATATTGTAAATAAATATTATTTATAAAGGAAATTGGTGAAAGTTATATGAAATATATTTTTATGAAAATTCACAAATATTTTCAGCAAAAACAATGCAAATTATTAATGTTTTAGTCTGATTTTAAAATATGATATACCTGTAAGACTTGATGAGATACATTTAGAACGGCGGATAGGTAACCCCAAAATTATTGATCGTGTACCAAACGAATCCCGCACCGAGGGGATTGAACATAGGGGTTGTTCAAATGTTAAGCGACAATAACCCTTATATGTATAATCACGTAGTTCATTGTTAGTCGTAAACTGAAAGGTTAAATGAAGGTGCTCGCTTTGTACGATGAACTTTAATGCAGTAAAATTGTACCCAGTAGGTTTTAGAGTGTATTTAGGAGAGGGTAGTTAAAGGTTAAATTGGTATACGGCGCGGCGCGTGACGAAATTGTCTTAAATTGTTTTGTAGGGTTCTCTTGTTATTAAAATACTGATTGGGGGTATGTTTTGTTTTGGTGAAGCGTAGGTACAAAATACGTATTTTTATATTTTTTATTTAAAAAGACATTGTCACTATATACAAAAATACTTTTAATTCAATCAAGTCTAGGACACATTAGACCATGCTATGTCCCTCACTATTTCCATCACAGGCCATACCAAAAAATTATCATAGGGTTATAGTTTGCCAAATGGTGCATTCAGTCCTTACTTGAATTTTTATAGAAATGAATCAATAATACTGCATAATTTGGAGAGTATTATCAGATATCTTGCTCTTATCCCAATTTAAATTTAAAAAAATTTACTGTAGCATCAAACCCTACTTGGGTTTGATGCTACAGTATTTTTGTCATCGTATATATTGCAAAGGTATTGTTATTACTTTTATGATTGGCTGCCTGCCAGATATCAAGCGTCCTTGGTAATGTAATGATTGACCAGATACCTTTAAGTGGAGTTGACCCAGGTCGACCTAAATCTCTTTGTTATTTTTTATGGCACGAGCAATATAAGAGTTGGTAGTAGTGGCCACCACAATGCAATGTATCTTTGGCTATACCAACAAAACTAGAATTTTATTACTTTAAACAAACAATACCTAATTCAATTTAAAATCCACATATTGTGGCTTCGAAACAAAACACATAACTGAAAAGCCATATAACTGAAGAGGGGAAAACGTTAATATTGTGTTTAAAATGTACACATACATCTATCCATATGTTGTTTATGAAAGTCACTTCAGATATTAGCTATGGTAACACCGAGAATAGAACCCCTCCGAATGTGTTGAAGTTTGCATTCGTTCCGTTCATTCGTTCGTTCATATTCTAATGTAAATGTACCTTGTGTGTTCGCTATTTACTCAAACCATAACTCTTTTTAGCGAGTAATATATGCAGGCATGCACTAGCACGCGGCTTTGTTGATTTCAACTAATTGGTTATGTAGTACTTGTACTGCAACACAGGTTCGAGGTAAACCTGTGTAGGTACTACAATGTTTGCTTTTTTTTTCTTTTAAAGGTTTTTTTTATTTTATTTTATGGACTGCCATACTTCTTTTAAAGCTAATGTACTTGAGTAATAATTGAAATGGCTAAATATTGTTATCGTTCCTGTTCTTTCATTTTAATATTATTCTATCACAGAAATTCAATGTTTTATAGATATATTCAGCCATTTTTAACCAGATTAAATAAGTGTTACTTAATTTAATGATTGTGATTTTTGAATTTTCCTATATTCACATAATTAAGCTTGAATACATAATAACGACAAGCCTTTGCATACGAGGGTTTTCCTCTGTCAAGCCAAGGCTTCCTTTGTTATTCAGAATTTTTCTCGCGTTCTATCCAGTCTTATACTTTTATACAGATTTGGTGCATATCAACCCTTTGTATGCGTAAATGTATGGCCATATAAATTAAAATAAAACAAAAGAGCTATTACCCCTTAGGATAGTGGCTAATTAAAATGCACCGCGGGGTGAGAGCACCTTTAAGGTATTGTTTGCTTTTTATATAAAACTATACTCGACTTATAGGATGTTTATTGTTAATATCTGGGGACCGGGCGTTGGTCGGTATTTTCTTTTTAGTGTTTTTGGAAGATATATTTAAATACAAAATAATAATCGATAAAATAATGAAAACAAAAAGTATTTAAAATTTAAAAAAGGGCAAATTAATAAAGATGAGATATCAGGGTATTTTAAATTATTCTGTCTTTCTTATATGATCAGAAATACAATACGGTTTATTTTATCATTTGATTATGGCAGTAAAACAATATTGCTTTTTGCCAAAGCTGATGTTACGGAACTAATTAATATTATTTTAAAATCGAAACAAAACGTTCTTGAAACATTGTAATAGTGATACGTTTTTCAATTGGGAATTGATTTCGTGTAACATATATTAATGTCACAAGATCAAAAATATAATTAAATTATAATTATTTAATGTGCCTAATTAATTATCGCTTGAAGGTATCACATACATTTCGTATTAATTATACATCGCCCAAGAAGTCGTACCACTAATGAAATAATTGCATGCCATTTCTAATTGATACCGCCTCGGACGCCTCCGGCTTTTTCCTGGCAGCAAAGCTACGGCATATATCATAGTGTCTCGCTCTTATCTGTATTGAAATTAAGTTGTAATTGATTTGCCAACGTCAAAATCCAATTAAACGCTTGTAAGTGATTTTTATTGTAGACGTTATTTCGTTGTAATGACTGTCAATTTAACAATTACAAGGCGTTCTCGGTAATTGTTTACGCTTCTATTAGTTTAGTTTGAAACTGATTGCAGGTGTGATTTAATTGTGTCCATTCCACTGGGTGTCTCTTTACTCTAGTCATAGTAACCGAACTTTACCAAACGATTTTATCTTCCAATTCTAATCATGCAAAAAGAGTTTTATATACCAATTCTTTGCAAAAGCTTTATGTATTCCAATTCTAGATCGTACATAATAGTTCTGAATTCGAATTCCGGATCGTTTAAAAATATTCTGGATTCCAATTCAAGAGCGTGCAAATAATCTACATCTATGTCTAGTAGATGGCCCACAACTATGACATTTATTATTAAGTATTATTATTGAATTGGTAGTGATTATTTCTGCATATTTCAGCGTGTCGGATGACAACAGCGGTCGTTGGGCGTTACGCAACGTAGAGCGCGGCTACTTCCTCGGCTCCAGCTCAGACAAGCTCACGTGCACCGCCAAGGTGCCTGGCGACGCTGAGCTGTGGCACGTACACCTCGCCGCCAGACCTCAGGTAATAACGATCGGACGATCCTCATTTTTTAATCCCCATGTATTGACGACTCAAGAATACAGTTCATCATTACCGTGGGTACCGTAAGAGTTCCAATCAATCAGAAACGCCGAGTGACACCGAGTGCACGACTGAGGCCTAAGGAAAGACATTGTTTACTTTTATAAAAGAACGACGCCGGTGTAGCCGCGGGTGAAACCTACTTCTTTCATAAAAAAATGTTTTGTATTAGATGAACCTGCGCTCCATCGGCCGCAAACGCTTCGCCCACTTGTCCGAGTCTCTGGATGAGATCCACGTAGACGCCAACGTGCCCTGGGGCGAAGATACACTGTTCACTTTGGAGTTCAGAGTCGACGAGGGCGGCAAATACGCTATTCACACTTGCAATAACAAGTACTTGAGCGCTGGTGGAAAGGTCAGTATTGATTTTGCTAAAATAAATATATACATCCATTAGGAGCTCAACATGTGGTGACGGAGTAAGAATACAATTCACCACACACTGCCATGGCCATATGGTGATAACATTAATGCAACACTAAGAAACTAACTGTACAGATGCCATACTGGTTAAAATGCCTATCTATTGAGCTAGTGTCGTGGGTTCCTACCCAGGACCAAGGCGATAATGCGTCCCTAGAAACTTAAAACAAATTAGTTAAACCTACATCTATTGTGGGTTCAACTGCCACGGTTTTTTTTTGGCAGCGGGCTGTGGAGTGATCACACCGCGCTAAATCGGTCCAGGGCGAAACTGCCACGGTAATCATTTATCGCTCACATATAAGTTTTTATAGTCTAGCTTGTCATACCTACACTAAATTTCTATGATTTAGTACGTAGGTACTCGTATATATTTCCAAAATAATTTAAAAGTTTATGGCTGGACCAGATCGATCGATCAATTCGATGATGAGTTACCAGCTAGCGCAGCCATCACTACCTTCAACCATCTTAGTGAGAAGAGAGACCCCCGCATTCTTTTTTTTGTTTGGCGGCGGGCTATGCGCTATAGTGTGATCACAAGCCGCTCGATCCGTCCGGAGCAACAGAGGTAGCGGTCCCCATAATCTCTACGAGTACCTCTAAACGCTATACAAGAGGGCCATCAGTACTCGACCCTTGTCTTCGGTGGCCCTCCCTATATAGCTATAGAATCAGACAGGCTTCCTCAAAAAAAAAAATTGAAATCGGTGGAGTGGTTCCCAAGATTATCGTGTAGGAACATCGCGATACATAATCGTATGTTTAAGTTGATAATTTGTGACGAAGACAAATAGAACTCTCAACACTTCAACAACACAATTTATAGACGTGAGTCGCGTACGCGCTGACGATAGGGTTGCCATACACGGACATATTTCTGTCGAACCATAGATATTCACGCAACTGGATGAAGGGATAACTATACAAATGTCACTATCCCTCTTGTGCCTGAAAGAATCGTAAAAATCAGCTAAGGGTCTTACAAGGAGAATGGGTAGCTACCCATATAGCGTGACGATTACGGCACTATCCCCTCATTTGATTGCGAGATTTATGTCCAGCAGTGGACAATGAAAGCCTGAGCTCTATTGGACCAAAAGTATATTTTTAATTTCTCCACGTTTCGAACAACGACTCAAACACGAAATGTCAGGCAACTTAACTATGGGTGAGCGCTGAGGGCTCTCAACCCAGTAAAAAAATTAAGCGACAACGCCCCAGGACTCCCTCTGTGGGGAAAGAACCTTGGCTCGGGGCGTCGCTGATAGCAAAGTGGGCGTGCCCACGTTTGAGTTATTGACTATTACGTGTCGCGTCTTACGTCCCCGGCGGCGGGGGCGGAAGCGCGGATATCTATGTGTTATGGCCGCGCGGGCCGTGTATGCTCTTTCTTGAGCGATCGTTATCGAATCCTCAGAGTCGGTCAGTACATAACGAGGACGTCGGATCGCGGATAGATTTGATGGGACGTAGTTAGCCGCCCCAACCACTAATTGGTTAGGGTGTCCTGACAGAGTCAATGAACCTCAATAATATGCATATAACATCTATACAAGATAAGGAGTATGAGTAAGGAAAACTCGAAATAAAACCAATACGACTGACCATATACTACGTTAATTTCTTTTCCTATTGTGAAGAAATCTTCACCTCGGTGATAAGACGTAAATAAACTGAAATGATGATGCTAATTAGATTGTTTGTTGTCAACCCTACATTTAGCCAATTGGTTAGCAAACAATGGTTGTGCGGGACATTTCCCATGACACGGCGACATGGCCCACCTCGCCGAGCCCGTCCGTGGGAATGCGACGTCAATATTAGAATATACGCGTGAGAGACATCTTCACATATACATAGTTTTTGTCTTTATACTAACAGTCTATTGACCCCAAAATATTTACCACTTATTATCAACATCTCAACTCAGAAAGAAGAAGAAACTTCAGGCCATCAGTGGAGGCTGAAGTTTCTTCCAAAATAGAAGAGAAATTAATCTATGCCACGCTAGTTAAACTTATTAATATAGGATTTGATTTCGAAGTTTTCCTCTAGTGGACAAACGTTATATGAATAAATAAAAACTTGTTTTACAAGCCAATAATGATTGTCACGTGAAAGATTTGATCCCATATCTCCTAATAATGTGTTCTTACCAACTTGGACGAGCTTGATCTCACATGTAATAACCAAATTTTTCACCTGTAACTGCGTCAATGGAAACATTTCACACGACATCTATCGGTGCAGCGGTACAACGTTATTTCTATTGAGATATTATACATACATACATATCATCACGCCATATCCCTTGCAGGGTAGGCAGAGAGAACAGAGTGCCAGAGAACTCTATCCTTGCATACTTCACTCGCTTCCTCAACATTCATAATTCTCTTCATACACGCTCGCCGGTTTCGGAGACTCTTGACTCGAGATATTATAAGATTATAAATAACATATCATTTTAAATTCTTCTCGCAATTCTAACTGAAAAGTTAGAGTATTAATTTGGTACAATGTGTAATCATTGTCCGGTAGATAGCACATGTCTACCATAAAGACGACAAAATAATACGAGCCGCAAATTGATTGTCAAAGTATTGTACTGCGTGAGAATCCAACTCCATTGAGTTCGATTCTCAGGCATCTTCGAGTATCACTATACTCGCATGCACAAGAGGTCGATAATTACGACATCCCACTACCTGTGCAGTCGTGTTTGCTCTTCAATTCCCATACTGATTTAGAAGTTGTTTTCAGCTTCAAGATCAGTGCACATCGAATTGCCTGTTCAGTGCCGAGTACCACGCCGGTGCGTTGGCGCTGCGTGACGGTGTAGGTGCGTACCTCGCGCCTATCGGCTCCAAAGCGGTGCTGAAGACCCGCTCTACAGCGGTCACACGCGACGAGCTGTTCTCCCTTGAAGACAGTCTCCCGCAAGCCGCTTTCGTAGCAGCCCTCAACGATAAATACGTGTCCGTCAAACAAGGTGAGTGATATTTGGAAAATTTATAGCGAATAACGATTTTAGAGTTAACCTCCATGCTGATTGACAACGAAAGATTCAGTATCAGAGAACAGCCCGACTAGTGATGGGTAGGCTAATGCACAACCTATCGTCGCCTTGGAAGATTCGGCCAGAGTTTGTCCAAACTTAAAACCTGTCAAAAAAATTGCAGAAATAAATGAGTGTATATACTCGTAAGTTAAATTTTTAAGCATAAAAAAATCTATAGTTGTAAAACATGTTCCGTAACGACGAAAGTGTGAATTGAAAATTGATTACTATATATTGCTGCCACAGTAACCGTTTCGAATTAATGAGGTTACGAGTTCTATCAGTAGTAATCAATATAGGTGGTAGATTAATTTAAAAAAAAATATGTAAAATTGACAATATGTAAGTGCCTGTGTAATAAATGATTTGATTAGATGTGTAAAATGTGTAGCATAGCATTTGACATCGTTAAATCAAAAGTAAACAGTAAGATAATCTTAAATAAGACTATTATTTCGTATTCTATCGCGTTTGTATTTGATTTTTAATAACCCAACGTTTCGAACACTTTACAGCGTAGCACATGGAGTAATCCTCTCATCCCGTCCAGTCCTCCCGTGACGCTGTAAAGTATTCGAAAAGTCGGATAAATAAAAATACAAACGCAATAGAATACGTAAAAATAGTTTTATTTCATATGTGTAAACATCAGTAATCATTACAGAAAGATATTGTTTGTTCCTTTCTCGATAAAAACCATATCAAAAATATTTTTCCTCAAAACCTATGGTGCCCGAGTTCCGCGTTCTAAGAAACAGCTTAGTTTTAAATGTTTTTCAATACAATTAAATGGTGTCAGTCTTAACGCTCATAAATTTCTAATTAAAATTGCGTATATATAAGTTTACGGGAGTTTTGATAATCCTTAATTTTAAATCTATAAAAGTGAAAGTGTTTGTTTGTCCCACTTTCTATTGAATGTTACGAGAGCGCAAGTATACAGTTTAACTTAATTTATAATAGTAATAAATATGTTAATAAAGGATTTAAAAATATTTGTCGATCAACACATTTAGATACAAAAATGTGTCTC
The DNA here is from genome assembly GCA_905163515.2 of Lymantria monacha. Lineage (NCBI taxonomy): Eukaryota > Metazoa > Arthropoda > Insecta > Lepidoptera > Erebidae > Lymantria > Lymantria monacha. Next base: position 33,038,964 of record LR991092.1, on the reverse strand, counting down.
GAAAAACATTAGTTATGATCGGTGAATATTTTAATAGGCATTCGACAAGTTTATTGCAAATATTGTGCTATATAGATACACAACTATAATTGTAAGAATTATATCACTACGGTATATTCTATGTGATAGAATTCTTATAATTTTTCAACTTTCATATTAAATTAATTGGCATTCGTTATTTTTTATAAATTACATTATAAAAAACATATTTAACATTACATAAATACATATAGTAATGATATTAGAAAAATAGAAAAAAAAATTTGGAAATTATCCTAAGCTCTCGTTTGGTGACAGTTTTTTTAACCGCAAGACCTAATTATCAATAATCAACCCTGTTATCTTTGTATGACGTGACACTTTTCACACATACTATTAACGGACTCAAATAACATCCAGATTTAAAAAAACAATTTGTGGATCACGCAGAGTATTGTCCTTCGTGAGATTCGAGCCATGACATGGTATGCCGTTATTTTAATCTGTACTCCATATGTGTAGTCAGATTTAAGGATTCAATGCATTACCATTCCTTACTTTCCCGTGGCAGACCTAAAACTGTTTAATCATTAGCAGATAGCACCACACTCCAAATGCGTTCGTCCAATCGCCTGTCAAATATAGCGATTATGACATCATAGGGTGGGGAAGGTATAGGTCCAACTTGGACGTTGACAATATGATAATGATAAAGCCAAGCCAACGTTCAACTAACGTATTCAATAAAAATATCTTTATTTTAACAAAATTATTAGAGAAAAGTGAAGTGTCAGAAACTAATTTTTTTAATATTTCATCATCATCATCACAGCCCATATATGTCCCACTGTTGAGCTCGGGCCTCCTCCGTAATAGAAGAGAAATTAACCTACTATACCGCGCTGGTTAGACGTGTTGGTATAGGGTTTTAATATTTATACTAAATTAAGTCTGTATTAATATTTTTGTGCCTTTGGTCAGTACCAATCACAAAACCCTTGATTAATATATTAGTGTTGCTACGTTAAAAAAAAAAAGATAAATATATATTTGTCTAGTGTAAACAACACAAACGTAAAACTTTTCATTGGCCGTCCCACAAATAATACACGAAACACCGGTTTTACTTTAAATAAAATAATATTTCTAATAAACCGATTTTATCTGAACAAACTTTTAAAGTCAGCGTTCTGATTCTAGAGTTCGGCGCATTCAAGGACATAATATTGAAAGCAAACCTTTCATATCATCTCATCTCATCATTATCATCATCATTTCACTGCTGGGCTAGAAAGCCTCTTAAAAAATATCTCCTTTAAAATGGAAGGGAAATTAACCTATTACCACGCTGAGCAAACAGGTCGTATGACGTTTTATTTAGTTTTCCTTTTTTTGCCTTAATGTCCAAGCTTGTGTCACTAAGTTGTATTTCACAATGACCGCAAGTTGTGACAGTTTATATTCTTTCTTCATCCCAATGAAAAACCTAAATTACAAATACATTCATTTTTAATATACTTTATTGCGCTGAGAATGTGATGAGTATATCTACACGAGCGATTGTGTCCCGCTCTTGTTCCGAGAAGTTGCTATTGTTGTCGATGCAACATATTGTTAGAATGTATTGTACTGTTTGCATACGTGGCAAAAATATACATATTATACACACAGCTTTATCTTAATTAGGGATGCTGCAGATATGAAATTTGGAATATGAATACGTATACGGATATTGGCGAATATCTACATCAAAATAACATAGATATATACCTACATACCAAATTATCGAAATATACCAGTTTTAACCTAGGATACATTCAAAATATCTAGACCCGCTAGGACTAGTTACTTAAAATAAGTCTATATGAGTGTAGATTTCATTTTTAAATCATTTAGTACTACGGAAAGAATGTTATTTTAGTTAGGAAGTAAAGATTTAAGAGCTTTCAAATTTTGTGGAATTGCGTAAAATAGAGATGAGGTAGTTTTGGAGACGAAATCAAAAATATGTCTAATGAATTCCGTTTTTATCTGTTAATTAATTTATTGATTGAGGCAGTCGCTCTTAACGGACCGTTAAAACAATTCTGCGTAACACATTAACGTGAATAGGAAACATTACTCTGTAATTGTTCCGTTCTGCCATTAACTTTCACTTGTATATGGCGCACTTTGGCGGCAAACTGTAGAGGAAGCATAGACAACATCTCTATAGGAAACATTTGGATATAGGAAGTGTGCATTATGCTTAGCACTGATAACGATTAGTGAAATGATTTTATGATTTCGTCTACTGTAATTTTACAGTTATGTGTACTGATTAAATAGTTATTCATATAGAGTAGCTATAATTACTTTTTATTATTTAATTGTTCTTTTCCGCCTTTGTGAAACATAAAATTTAAATTTAATGATTTAGTGAGATATCATATGAGCTTATTCATACATTTTAAAATTTTGATCTTGTTTGCAATACAAGCTTTATTTCTTTGGTGCAGGATATTCAAATTCATAGATTTAAAAAAAAATAGTTTCTAGTACTCGTAGAGCAGATGTACCTAGTTATTTTTTTTTATTCCACATTGTGAATCCGACATGAAATCTGAACTGCGAGGCCACCAATCACTTTCTGATTATCCTTTAAATTAGTTTTTATATTATGTTGTATTTATAGTAATTTTATGGTCGAATTCTTCGAAACGTTTTGACATTTGAAAGTGTATGCTTTTATTTGTCATCGGTTATTTGCATTCAAAAATCTTTTCAATTCGTGTAAATTGTTAAACGAAAACACATTTGACTTACTTTGGTCCGTTCTACATTTACTCTTATACATTGTCCGAATACCTAACGGAGAATTGTAACTGTATACCACTCATATATAAAAGCCCACTGTTGGACATACGCCACTCCATTAAGGTGAAAGCATGTTACAATCGCAACACAGTCTCGGCGATTGTAGCAGCTCTTAAGAATTTCTAAGGAAAGAAGCCCGGCCCATTACCCGTGAGGAAGAAACCTTATCCATTTTTAAGGGACATACGATAATTATTTGTTTTTTATAATATAACACGTATATATTTCACTTATATGGGATCGTTGACAACGTTGTAAATTGCCCTACAATATAATAACCAACAACCATTTTGTTTGAAATCTATTAAACCATAACTCAGGCGCTAGTTGAAAAGATCGAGTAAGTAACTCGCGAGCTTGGATAATTTTGTAGATTTCTTCTCTAATATAAAACCTCAATTACGATATAGGAATTTCCTTCGTGATTTAAATTACATTGACTGCACAGATGGCGTAGTGGTTAAGGTTTGATTCCCACGCAGGACCCTACTTTGTGCGAGCCATAAACTGTTGTTCTGAGCCTGGGTGTAATTTATCTGAGTTCATGGCATGTTTGTAAAGTCTCACCACAATAAAACGATTATTATTTTAGTCTTGCACTAAGTTGTGTTTTTTAAAAAAAAAACAGTAATATCTCTTCACGCTATTTTTAGCATAAATTGTATATTATTATTATTCATGCAAATCAAAAAAGTATAACTTATAAAAAACTTCGTTTTAAATCTTAAAGATAAAATAACCAACTGTCGTCGAATCGTCTCATTGTAAATAGGTACCTCTAGCGCTCACTACTTTAATATATTATTGTCTGCACGTCATTTTAGTTATTGGAATTTTCTCGTCTCATGTTGATCAGTTTCGTGCTGCTATTTTCCTTTGAACGTCGTGGCGCGATTCAAATCCAACTTAATCTATTGTGGTGTAAACGCAATACCAACATACAAGGTTACCTTGTTAATGTATTGTCAATTTGGGTTACATAATGTGTAACCAATACAAAAACGTCTCATGTTTTTTGAACTAATACTTTTTTTTTTTATAAAGAACATTCTGCACTGAGTAGTGAACATAACATACCTCATCAACAAATACAAAGTACACCCAGACTCAGAAAAACAATTTGTGAGTCGCACAAAGTATTGTTCTGCATGGTATTCAAAACCGTAACACTTGGCACGGTAGGTCGGCATCTTAACCACTATGCCAACTGTGTAGTCAGTTGCTTCAAGTTTGATAAGCGCTCACTGTTTAACTCTGCTAAATTTATAATTAAATACACTCCTGGGCAAGATATTAAACTGAGTTTATAGAATTATAGCTTAGATTTCCGTTAGAAATTATATTCGTAACAAAACATTTGAGCATATTCCAAGTCCGTATGTACTTTGCGTCCGTTACTTTCAATGTACCTATATTTGCTAATTCACCCGCGATGTAATGCAAATTTACTAAGAGTATACACAAAATGTATACATTCACCGCTGGACAATATTTCAACTTAACCTATAACACATGATTCAAATGTATAACATTAATATTAAGATGAACATAAATAAAATGTCAGTTTTGTGTTGTAAATCATTACCAGATGTATCTCGTATTGCCATTTTAATTAATAATTATTTGCATCAAAATGTCGTTGTCCTCATTTATTTAGTGGCTGCGTTCAAAGTCATTATTATTATAACTTTAAACTCATTATATACATATGTAACCGTTACATTTGTTTTCCTCAATTAAATAAAATGATAATCTGTATATTACACGTATAATAATGAATCTGTGCACACGGCTGGCATAACGGCAGTTTCCATTGCAACTTCTTGCTGTTCTTATTTTATAATCTGTTAACTTTTTCATAGCAACCGTCGGTAGTGATGTGACAGATGGTTTTTAGCCAGAACGCGTTACTAATTGCACTATATTACAATTTCAAATCGAGTCTAAGTGCAAAGACCGCGTAAAATAGTTATTAAAATTCTGACTAATATAATTCTCTTGTTGGTCGGCCATATTAGACGTACGAAACTTATTAATTTTATTGCAACTTATACACGGTTAGTTGCCCGCGTTCAAACTAAATAAATTAAACTTTCAAAATATTCCGTTATCCTGCTTAGAACATTTAAATATTTTCTATGACTCATTCTTTCTTACTTGGCATTAAATAATTATATATATTTTCTGTTATTATACGTATATAAAAAAATATACAGTTTGAAGACTGACGGAACGGAGACTGTCAATAAGTGCGGAATTCAATTTTGATACAATTCTGTTACGTTTCAATTCGTGAGATTCAACTGAAATTAACTAAATCATTCACTCTGATGAACTATGATCTTACTAGAAAACACAAGAATATAGAGAATACTCATGGAGGAGCGAAATGTCAATTCGTCAATTACAAATTTCATTCATTTTTCTCCGCCCTAATCAATCTAAAGAAATCAACATTCTAGGATAGCAAATTTTCATAGGATTTAATTTAGTATTACGCAATTTTATCTATTAAAATAAACAGTTAAAACACAGTGTACTCGAAGAATGTAACCTCTGCCACAACATAAAAAAAAAAAATAGGCCACTAAACAATATTTGTATGTACAACGAAACATAACTACAATTCACCTATCATGTTACCTGCAATGTACCTCTAATATTTCTTATAAAGGTAATACCATAAGACCAGTAGTAAAAAATACGCCTAACTCCAAGCATTCATCATGCATTTTGGTCTATTACAGCTTCTAATGTAAGATGTATTTTATGTTTAGAGACTCGTCCATCATCTTCATCATCATCATATCACTAAACGAACAGAGGACATCCATTCACATCACCGACGTTATCTTTCACTAAAAACGTTGCATTAATATCTAGAAATATAAATAAACATATGCAACGTATATTTTATAAAATATGTATTACCAAGCGGAATTAATTATCAACATTTTCAAGTCCATGAGATTTTTAGATATCTTTAGAAAAACTAAAAGTTTTAATAAAACAAATACACCTGAACACATAGCAATCAAGTGTTATTTTATCAACCAATAGCTCGCTTCAGATAAAAATGTGAGCCAATTACGTGTTATTTAGTTTGCTCAAATTGTCAATGGAATTACTGAATTACGGACATTGCAACGGAGAGTTATGCAGCGCAAAAACTACGCGATGCTTTCTAACGTTTCTACTGCATGGATTGCATGCATGCAGTCTGACCGACTAGCGTATGAGTCACATCACTAAACTTTATAGTTTTAATTAAATTTATGGCACAAGTAGCATTCATAACGGTGAACTATTCACATGTAATCCTATGGCTATGTTAATGTTATAGTTGTTTAATACCTTCGATGAACTCGATCGAATATATTTATGTTATTTTCGAATTTATGGTTTTATATTTGAACTATGTATTAAAGAGATAGAATAAAACAATTTTATGAAAGTTTGACGTTATATGTGTATATCATCATCATCGTCATCAGTCATGATTGTTTGCTAAATACTTTGTAATACACTGTGCCCTTATTATTTCTTTATTATCTTTATTTTTATTCAACTTAAATAGAACTCACTAGTTCTCAAAGCGAGTAGGACATTCGCGGGAGTATAGGTAGTAGGCGTAGATAATATTCTTAAAGTAGTACCACAGGTACACAGTTTTATGACTATTACTAATTTCTGTCCGCAGTGGCCCGCTTAAATTTAGGACAATTTAGTGAAAATTATATATTGTCAAATACAGTTTTAGGACCGGGATTAAAAGAACCCAATGTGTTAATTTATAACATGTTTTATCTGTGTGCTGACTGTCATCCAAAATATTTTCAACAGTTTATGCGTAATTAAGTAATAAACATCCAAACATCTTTACAAACTTTCATATTTATTATTCATCCATCCATCAGCCTATGAACGTCCACTGTTGGACATAGGCTTCCCCACGAGAAAGTCATTCAAAACGATCCTGTGTCACCACATATTTATTATTCATCATCATCACAGCCCATATATGTCCCACTCTTGGACTCGGGCCTCCTCCATAATGGGCGGAAAATTAACCTACTATACCGCGCTGATCAGACGTGTTGGTATAGATAGGGTTTTGTTTCGAGTTTTCTTTCTCTGCATAGATGTTATATGCGTTTTGTATCCCTTAGTCGTCTCTTACGATCACCCACGGGTAAGAGAGGGGGTGGTGAATTGTATTCTTACTCCGTCACCACGCGGATAATATTTAATATTAATTGGATTATAATAATTGTTAGATAAAAAGCACAACACATACAAATAGTATTGCAGAAAAGTTTCTAGGATAACCATTGGTTCATTAAAAAAATTACTAACATATTATAAAGTTAAAAAATCTAAATATTATCTATAAGTAATAAATACTAAACTGTTAATATCATATTTAATATAATATATAATTATTACTCCATTCAAAATGATTACGCTGACATTATTTTAAAACAAATTTATATGATTGATAAAGCTATTAACTCGTTAAAATAATATAATAATTCGATTTCCGTAATGATATTGAAATCGATAGTTTACATAACAAATTATATATATAATTGCGATGATTTATCTGGCAAGAACAATTATATTAAATTGTATTAATTATATGTTACATCTTACATCATATTATGTTTTTACGATGGCTATTATAACTGTGCTGATGTCTACTAAAGCTGTCAGTATTATTATCAATTTTAATGTTTGATTTTGTGTCATGAAAGATTTCGAATATGTACATATTTTTATTTACATATTTTTAATACTTAATGTCGTCTGGTGGCGGCTACAAATACTACGAACCCTTATTTTGTTCGTGGATGTCGTAAAAGACGATTAAGAGCTTTGTATCGACTTGAGGCAACTCTACCTGATGCCAGTTAAATATTACATTTCCAAGGAGAGTAGACGCCAGGTGGCCGGTCATAAAACTATTGCCAATAACTTTTGCAATATGTACGACGAAAAATCCATTTTGCGTCGACTCCAAATAATTGGGATACGAACAGGATGACGCTAATGCTTATTTATTTTTATTTTTAGGGCCGGTTGTTCTTACGTTTAATCAGAATAATAACACATATGTTATTATCCTAAGCTTTTAATATTATTCTAATAGTATGGCCATACTAGAAGGAAGTACATTGGAACTAATACTTACTAAATATACCAATTGTATGCAATTTTGCATAAAAGAAGTAATTGAATTTGATGTGAATTAATTCCCACTAATCCTGCATTTACTATTTGATATCTTACAAAGTAAGATATGATTTGGAATTATTCTAACAAAGTAAAAACTATACAAAAGAACTAACTTACGAAGTGTTCACTCGAGTGTTAAGGTGCTTGTCGGCTTGTATATGATTTGTAACAACACCGAGTGGGCGGTGGCGATGGCGATACCATATGTAATTATATGTGTGTCCGACAGTATTACACGCTAGACCACCTACCATCATACATCGTGTACTTGTTTATATACCAGATCATTTGTCAATTGCTCTGTATAACACAGTAACAATAGAATTCGCCAACCCCCTTGTCTCCGAGTCGTAAATAATAACTCATCATTCTTCAGCTCTTATCCCAATTACTTGTGGTGGAATTTGTGTTTGTAGTCTTATTTAATCGTACATATTGCAAAAGTTGTTGGCAATAGTTTTATGACCGGCCGCCTGTCTGATGGCAACCGTCTTTGGGAATGTAAATGTTGATACGGCATCAGGTGGAGCTGGCCCTAGTCAATATAAAGCTTTGTATTTTTTTTTCGATATTCACGAATAAAGTAAAGGTTGATAGTATTTGTAGAAGATTGTTCATATAAATGTTCAATAAACTACAAAATACATTCATATTAAGTCTCCGCGAGATACATCGTGACATTCGTGACACATCTTACATTTAACTACAGATATTAAAAGAAATGATATATAAAAAAAATGTTTAAATGTGAAAACAAAAATGACAACTATGAATAAAACAGATTAAGGTTCGTGTCTAGTCCGGGCAATTTCGAGAATATATTTTACAATACAGGGATCAGACTTAGAACACAAATTCTTGGAAGTAAATATTGATTACGATAGTGATGCGTTGATACTGTATCGCATATCGTATTAGCTGTTAGTTCCGTTAGACGATAGCGATGCAGCTGTCTAACTGTGTAGTTGTGAGCACGCGCCGACTGAGACGCAACATCGAGCACGACCTACTACAGGGCTACCAACATCTTTCACTTACGAAAAAGAAAGATGTCAGATGAATATCACTAATACGATTACGAAAATCAAGTGTTTGCTGGTAAATATATAAATCTGTTCCATTGCTGTGTAGTTGCCGCTGCAAACACTACCAACCCTTACTTTGCTCGTGGATTTCGTAAAAGACGATTATGAGCTTTATATCGACCTGGGTCAACTACATCTGCAGCCGTTTGCTCAACAACTATACCTATTTCGATAGAGGGTTAACATCAGGCAGACGGCCGGCCATAAAAATGCTAATAACACTTGCAATATGTACGATGCAAGAGGAGTATAAGAGAAGGATAATGATAATTAAAATCTGTTTCAATTACCTATCAATTTTCATCTATAAATTATAAATTGTGACAAAAATAAGGGTAAAACTTGTCCATTGGCAGGCTGAATACGAGTATATAGTGCGCAAACTAACCTCCCACCTCACAACAGCACTTGCTGGCTACTCAATATGAAACGTATACTCTTAATGTACCAATATATTTATACTAATAGATTCACGCTACTCACAGCTCTCTCTCTGTCTGAAATCACAAATGGATTGTCTCGTCCTGAGAGTATACTGAAACTTTATGGTAAGGCAACCTCTGATAACAGTTTTCTCTTAGAGAACTCTTACTACCGCGCTATACTTGATTTGGTGAGCGAGAGTCGAAGGTACAATTCTCCTCTACATTCCTGTCCTCATTATATTCCTCTCCGATCCTGCATCGTTATTGATATTGGTAAATTCGATGAGCGGCAATAACTTATTATCAGATCAAGATGCAAGATGACAGCAGTTACTACTTATTATATTAAAGACATTAACAAAAATATGTAGTAAAGTTGGCGACAGCCCTGTGTCTGGTCGTGCACGATTGCACGCCGACCGCGCGGCAAATGGTTGAGCTGAGGCTGCGCCCGCGCTCGAGCCGATGCGCTTCCTTAATCAATGACAACTGAGGACCATCTACAAGTTTTATGTCTCCTTTGCTTCCGCTTTAAAATTTATTACTATTATAACTTTAAACACCTATATATGTATGTAGTTATACGTCCATACATTTTTAAAATATTACTCATAATTTCTCGCCAGCTTGATGGGAAACTGTTTGTGTGTTTCCTTATAAACATCAGTATTGTTCCGTCCATTTAAATCGAATGTCAAGTAAATGCTGTTTTGCTATTGGCCAACTGCACCAAGCTGGCCAAATAAATCAGGAAAGAATAATATTTATTTCTAACTACTAAGTTAGAGTATTAAATTAGTACAATGCGTCATCATTGTTGGGTAGATGGCGCACATCTCCCATTAAGATGATAAAATAGTACAAAAGACTAATGTGAGCTGTCGTATGACTGATTATCACATTTGTCTAAGTGGTAGGACGATTGCAGCGGATTTCTAATAGATGTAGGTTCTAATCCCACGCGTGACCATTATTATTCGCTCGTAAAGATGTTAAACTAGTATATTGAAACATCAGTAATTTGGATATATTTTTTTTTTTTTTAACTTTTTAATATTATCTCCTTGCTTCGTTTAATGATTTCTCACACAACACTCACTAGGAAATAAGTATTTAGCACACATTCCATTGTTAGTACATTACTATACGGATAATTCGTATGTGAAAACAAATACCTTCCGTGTGGTGACGGAGTAAGAATACAATTCACCACCCCCTATCTTGCCTGTGGGTGATCGTAAGAAACGACTAAGGAATATAAAACGCGTATAACATCTATGCGAGTGAAGGAAAACTCGATACAAAAATCTATACCAACACGTCTGACCAGCGTGGTATAGTAGGTCAATTACACTCCCATTATGGAGGAGGCTCGAGCCCAACAGTGGGACATATATGAGCTAAGATGAGATGATGATGAAAACAAATAATATTGTTTGCACTAATAACTGGAATTAGTATTAACATTGTTTACATTTATCGTCAGGTGTGGACGTCACCGCCAATCAAGATGAGATCTCTTCTCACGAGACATTCCAGTTGGAGTTCGACTGGGCCACTAAGCGTTGGTACATCCGCACCATGCAGGACCGCTACTGGACATTGGAGACCGGTCATGGAATTCAAGCCAGCAGTGATAACAAGTAAGCGTAATAAGCATTATTCAAGTTATGTAATACAAGTTAAGACTACATGATAAATACAATTTTTCATCAAGCTACAGAGAAAACGAATTGCTGGATTTCACTATAGCCTTCCAAAGGCATGGTATTATTAATATCATAGTGATAGAGCGATACCCTCGCAGAAAATCAACGTCTGAGCAGGAGCAATATGCTGTTGCGCTTCGTTCGGCGAGTGAGAGATCCGATAGTCCAACTCTCCGGGTGGGCTTAAGTTATCTATGGTAAACAACTATGAAAGTTTCATGTATATCTTTAGGTCATCAAATGCTTTGTTCGAGCTGGAGTGGCAAGGGGACGGTGCCGTGGCGTTCCGCGCCAACAACGGCAAGTACTTGATGACGAAGCGCTCGGGACACTTGTACGCCACCTCGGACACCATCGATGACAACTGCAAATACTACTTCTATCTTATTAACAGGTACTATTTCTAGTTTCTTTAGTCATTTTATAGGTTCTACTGACTGAAAGTATGTTTTAATAAAGATATTGTTAATATATTTTTATTAAAACATACTTTTATACTTTGCGGATTTACAAAGTAGATTTAAAAAGAAACCTTTTTAATTATAAATTGATTTTCCACTTTATTATGATATATTTTATTTGCATTGTTAGCCACTAAGATAAAAATAAAATTATTATTTATTTCCAACCTCTTACATTCCACGTGCCCACCCGGCACTCTGCTCTCCTCGACTCGCCTGACTGGGCAAGGCATGATGGGTGGCGGCCCCCATCGCCGCATCTGCCGATGTTCGTACCAACGGGGGCGGGTCGGTACGCGTCGCCTCCGGGGAACGCCCTAACCCGCACTGCGGTACTCATATCGAGCCGGATTAGGTTAAGAAGATATACAATGCGAAAGTGGAAGGATGTAGGTACCGGGGGAGACTGAGACTAACCTTCCTAGACCAGATCGGTCATGTACTGAAGGAAGGTGGAGTCAAGAGTCTCCGAAACCGGCGAGCGTGTATGAAGAGAATTATGAATGTTGAGGAAGAGATTGAAGTATGCAAGGATAGAGTTCTCTGGCACTCTGTTCTCTCTACCTACCCTGCAAGGGATATAGCGTGATGATATGTATGTATGTATGTATTGTTTATTTCAGACCTATTCTTGTACTGAAGTGCGAACAAGGCTTCGTAGGCCCTAAGGGTGTGAGAATGGAGTGCAACAAGGCTAACTATGAAACCATTCAAGTTATCCGCGGTCCCAAGGGAGCCGTTTACTTCAAAGGTATTATTACATTTGTTATTTAACATCAAATAATTATTTTTATTTGTTACTGCCGAGCTGCTACTGCTGCGTATGAGACAACTGTATGATTCCAAACTTATTAAGGATAAATACACAGAAGTTAGTATTTGGTACCCTAATTTCCTAATTTTTACATAATTTATAATCATAAGGTGAAATGTCCGTAATGCATTTTGGCGAACATTTCTTAAAAGCTTACAATGAGAGTCGTTATAGTCCATTTATATAAATAGTGTTTATACATTAAGAATTGTTTTTAAATTATAAAGCCAATCGGGCATAATACTTAGTTGAACTAATAAAATGTTAATGCCTGATCTATTGATATAAGATTAGAAGGTGTACAATATAATTATAATGAATTTTCCAACAGGACAAAACGGTAAATACTGGCACGCGGATAGCGAGTCCGTATCGTGTGACAGCGACAGCCAGCAGGGCTTCCACCTCGAGCTACGCGAGCCAACCCGTCTCGCCATTCGCGCCGCAGTTGAAAAACAGTACCTAGCCGCTGCCAAAAATGGCAACTTCCGTTTGGCTGGCCCCGACCTAGCGCAGGCCACCCTCTGGGAGTACTAGGCGCACAATCTCTCGACTACGGATCCTTTTGACATGACATGACAACTAACAAACCTACGGAGTATAACAAGTTTTAATACTCGCTATCGTTTTATCAAAGTTTGACTCGCGATATTTTTTGACATTTGCCAATAAATTTGTCATTAGTATCGCATCGCGTACAGTTTGTGAAGGCACTAGTTATATGAAAACGGCATTGAGGTATCGTGGCCAATGTGACGAATCATTGTATTCAATGTCAGATATAAGAGGAAAGCACTTTACTTCGTTAAAGTTATCAACTTATATTGTAATGGCACTTGTGTTATCAGGCTCATGTCCAAAAAGATCCCATACAAATCCTAATACTCTTCCATTATTATCAAAATTTGTGCACGTCCGTTTGTGAACGGCAGCGTCGCGGATTGGCGTGGGACTTAATATAATATCGACGATGTCGGAGCGGAGCTGTATCACGACGCCATTTTGTATCTCAATAGCCGCCATCTTGTGTACTGTACACGACGGCGGTGACGAACGACCCTATCGACTGATTCTGAGACGGAAACAGCCGCCAATGGTTTATAAATAAATAATAAAAAAGAGAATGTTAGTCAATGTGACTGCATTGATGTTACACATTTCGCAGTAAAAAAAGTTTCCCCCCCAAAATAGTCTCGGGTATAGAGCCGCTCGGTATTGCATTTAGTACGAGGTAGTGTTGTAACGTGCACGCGTGCGGTGCGCTCTTGTGATGTGATCGCTTCAACTGTCATTTCATCTCAATCATATTATCATTATTATTTAGTTATTAGATCTGCCGCCACGTCGCTTATGGCCAATTATTTTATTAATGACCCGACACTATATACAGCTTCGTTTATTTATTCTAGTATATATCTAAATTTATTAAGAGTAACATATTGAAATTTTTCGAAAGTATTTATTGGATATAGTAGTGTCTAGTCGATGGTTTTTATACAATTTTCTAAACATTCAGAACACCGTCGTTTATAGTAGGTTAGTGAAATGTTAACGTCACGAGACTGATGCCTACATACATAACATATATCAATAACATTTATAACACAGCTATATTAAGTTAGAACAGGGATCGACGCAATACAATAGATATGTGTGCGTGAACTATAAACACTTGCACATGTCCAGCAAACGTACCGGTACATTGCCTAATACAAGTCGATCAATATATATTTAGCAAAACTTACTGAGAATTGTCAATTATCTTTATAAAATCCGTTTCAGCGCAGTGCAGTACCAGCTTTTTATTATATATATATTTTTTGCTATATTTATTATAACAATTCTCAGTGTAAAGTTGTTGCTAAGTTATGTCGAAAGACTCAAATCTTGTTCAGAACGGTGTATTTTAACATCCGCGACATGACACCGTTGTGTGCGAGACGTGTGAGGCACTGACGCCGGCTCTAATGAATGAGCATGTAGTTAACTTATTGTAAGTAATCACTTTAGGATAAGCTTGTACGCTTCCGACTATTTAATCGTCCATTCCATGCTTTTAGAATAAACATGGGATTGTAAACAATTTTTCATATATTTTTTTTTACATAAGAACTTTGAGATTTTTGTAATCGGTGCATAGTTCTTGTATATAAGCGATTCCATTTTTTTTTTCGTATGAATTATGTACTTATAACGTTTGGTGAAACGTAATGAGAGAAAAAGAAAGATACGGTGAAAATGTGTTTGTTTTTTTTATTAAGGGTATTTAAAGGCAACGCTGAATTTTGAAATATTTGTACGATAACATCCTTTGTAAACTATTAATAAATAAATTATAATCGTATTGTACACGCTGTTTTATTTTACTTCAATATAAAAGATGGTGTTTGTGTGGTAGTGACTACGAATACTATCAACCTGTACTGTGATAGTGGATGTCGTGAAAGACGACTCAGAGCTTTATATCAACCTGGACCAACTCCACCTGATGCCGTTTGGTCAGCAATTGCAATCGCAATATAACATAGCCTATATATATGTTTCCAGTATATATTGTTATCGTCGACGAGTAATTGGGATAAAAGTAGGAGAACGATGACGATCTCACACCGACTGCAGCCGCAATCTGTCGACAAATTCATTTATTGTGCACATGCATATAGCTGATGCCCGCCCGTAACATTCGGTTTTACTACGCACCCCTGTTTGAAACTTAAAAAATTCAAACTCGACCAAGTACTTCCGGCAGCCACTTGACCATTTTCATCAAGGAGGGCACTTCTCCAATTTTCATTAAAACATCGGCAAATTCTTAAGCATGTGAATTAGTGTTGCCCAAATGTAAGACTCTTGCGAGTCTCGCAAGTCTTGCAACTTTTGCTGTTGAAATAACACAGAGTCACTTGTTTTGATAGAAATAAAAAATCCCAATAGAAATGAAAAATCCTACTAAATTAATGAAATTCTATTCATCTAGTGGCAGTAACTGTACAACTATCAATAATTAGGTACATATAACGGGAGTGGGGCTATTATTGCCGCGTGTACTGGTATTAAGAATACAAAATGTTGACAATCGTTTCTTTGCCAAGGAAATCGTGAAATACTGTGTAAGGGAGCACTGCGAAACTCTTGCAGTAAGTCTTGGTCTTGCATTTGGGCAACGTGAACATAAATGGCCACCTTAGCTTTGCTTCCATTATTTTCAAATTCATTTATTATTTACAAACCCTGCGAGGGCACTTACATATTGTTAGTATTAACATTTTAATTTAAATTACTGAAATTTAGCATTTAATATGCTTAATTATTTATAAAACTCGATTACGAAAATAAATAATTAAGCATATTAAATGCTAAATTTCAGTAATTTGAATAATAAGGTTGTGTCATTGTTTAATACAATTCTAACTGCAAAGTTTGAAGTATTAAGCCTATAACAATGTGTAAACATTGTCGGGTAGATGGCGCATGTCACCTTAAAGACGTAAAATATGATACGAAGCGAAATTTGCATGTCCTACAATGGTTCACGGTGGTGTGTGTGTGTGGCATGATTGGGCCGGAATCCCAATAGGCGCGGGTCCGAATCCCGCTTATGATATTTTTCGCTTCGTAATCGGGTTTTATAAATTTTAATTTAATCTAATAAACTACCACCGGATCAGAACTAGACCGCTACTGAGAAGATCCGGCAAGAAACTCAGCGAGTTTGTCTATTATTGTTATTTCTTTTCATTTTTTTTATATATATATAACAAGAATGGTACATGAAAGAAATAGCTCCAGTGTGATGCCCTTCGAACCTAATAGTTAAATACAATGTAATATAGCCAATGGCTGGACCAGATCCCACAAGCGGCACCCGATCACGAGTTAACTACTAGAGCAGTCATTACTCCCCTCAACCACCTTGGACGGAAGGGAGAGACCCGCTCCACGCAGCTACCGCAAGTAGACCTTTCAGTGAGCATGACCAATACCATGCACTACTAACGCTAACCAAAGTCAAAATTCGTTAGGCAAAACACGCTACGCTTCACAGGTATGTAAAATCATTATAAAAAAACAAACAGTTTACAAAGACAAGGTAATTGCTGAATGAGGAGCTGCTCATAGCAAGTCTATACTATCGCTTAGATAATCCGAGATTTTATAATAACCTTTCTTACTTTCTCTGTTCTTCTTCTATTCTTGACAGCACTTTTAAATTTATTCACAGGCATGTCTCGGATATCTTTTGGTAGTTTATTATAGAAGCGTATACATTGCCCCATGAATGACCTATTAATTTTTTCGAGACGAGTCGTGTGTACAACTAATTTGCCCTTATTCCGAGTATTAACACAATAAATGTCACAATACCTTTCAAAATCATTGATATTTCTTTTTACATACAATACGTTTTCGTAAATATATTGCGATACAACAGTCAAAATATTTACTTCTTTAGATTTTTCTCTAACAAGGGGAGGGACGACCTTGGGATTTTATTTTTGGATGAGACTCTGTGTAATGATTGTACTCTAATTTATTAGAGTATCCACCCCTTAAAGTAGTAACGCGCAACGCTCAATCGACTTGGAGAAATTTTCGGTTGAACATTCAAACTCAGCTTATATACTAGTAAGATTCGTCCACTGCCAGCGGCAAGATAGCCTAGTCGTCAACGACTTGGCTATTTGCGTGAGTGATCAGGGTTCGAATCCTGGCGACAACTTTTTTCTTTTTTTTCCATTTATCTTATTATTTCTACAATTAAATCAATTCATTAATTAATAATATCTACTATTTTAATAACAAATTATTTTATTTGGCGAGCAAAAGACTTAAAATTTTTAATTATAAAAATTATTCTACTATTCAAAATGCTATATAAAATTAATTGCTATAATGTTTAACAATAAATAAAGTTTCATTTGGGTTATTTGCTTTTATTTGATACACATTTTTTATTATAAACATGAGCCTGAATGGTAATCATCATAAAAACATTTAAAACAAAAAATTTTTTGACATCTAGCACAATTAATAAAAGCGGAATTTTTACAAGAACAATGATTTTTAGTAGATCAGTTGGAAAACAAACCTCATTTACATTCACAAAAATTTCTCTTTCATCAGAAAGTTTAGCAGCGTACCAAGCAAATCGAATCATTTTATAGATAAGATAAATAGAATAAGGTAAATGAAAAAGAAAAAGTTGTCGCCAGGATTCGAACCCTGATCACTCACGCAAAAAGCTAAGTCGTTGCCGACTAGACTATTTTGCCGCTGGCAGTGAATGAATCTTACTAGTATATAAGCTGAGTTTGAATGTTCAACCGTAAATTTCACCAAGTTGATTGAGCGTTGCGCGTTACTACTTTAAGGGGTGGATACTCTAATAGAGTACAATCATTACACAGAACCTCATCCAAAAATAAAATCCCAAGGTCGTGCCCTCCCCTTGTAAGTGAAACTCTTGGGCCTAGCTTATAAATTGCGCGGACAGCCCTTTTTTTGAGAACAAAAATACTACTCAAATCCGCGTAGCATCCCACAGTAATATGCCGTATGACATGAGACTATGAAAATAAGCAAAATAAACTATTCTAGCCGTTTCAATATCGGTCAATACCTACTCGAATTTTTTTGACCGCATAAGCCGCTGAGCAAAGCCTGCTTGACAATTTTTCAATATGAAGGCCCCATTGCAGTCTAGCATCTATAGTAATACCTAAAAAAACGGTTGATTCGACAAGGTCCAGAGGCACACCATTCATTTGAACATTGGTTCCCACTTGTCTCACAGTAGGTGTGGTAAATTTAATACACTTGATTGTTGATGGTTAGGGTCAGCTTTTCTACTTGAGCCACAGATAAGAATACTTCAATGAAGCATTGATCTCATCGGTTCTATTTCCTCGGGTTTAAACTGGAAGGATTTGGCAAAAATCTGCAAAGAAAAGCACCATTGACTTTTCATTGCGATCTATATTTCGTAGTGCTCGATCGGCCTCTACGACTTTTTTTTTATCCAATCATCGCAAACGATTAGTCAGTAATCCTAAATAAAAACACTAATAGTGGTAAAGCCACAGTTGAAAGTATTATGTCTACAGTCACAGGACAGTCCGACCCCTAGTCGGACCTAGTACCCCACTCTTGCAGAAAAGCAATGTCTGAACAGTGGCAATTTGAAGGAGGCGTGGGGCAGGCGCGATTTCCTGCGTCTAATGCTGCCTTAGCCAAAGCCGCGGGTAATTGGAACAGAAAAATGGCTTTCTATCATCTCAGCTTATATACGTCCCACTATTGGGCTCAAGCCTCGTCCGTAATGGGAGGGAAATTGACCTAAATATACCACGCTGGTCGGATGTGCTGGTATAGAGTTTTGTTTCGAGTTTTCCTTTTCTTCCATAGATGTAATATATATTTATATCCCTTAGATGATGAGTCGTCTTGCGGGTGATCGACCCACGGATAAGAAAGGGGGTGGTAAAATATATTCTAAGTGCGTATGCGCACGGGTAAATATATAATAAATTGCTTTCATCACGAAAGAATGACTGCACAGATGGCGTAGTGGTTAAGATACCGATCTTCCGTGCCAGTGCCGTGGGTTCGATTCCCACGCAGGACATTACTTCGTGTGATCCACAAAGTGTTGTCCTAAGTCTTGGTGTAATTTGTCTGCGTTAATTGCATGTTTGTAAAGTCCCCCGCGATACAAGGATTATTTTCCTTAGTGCAGGGAGGTGTCTTTTTTATAAAAAAAAAAAATATATAATAAAAATGAAAATCTTGGTCCATGTTGCGCTTTAGTAGCGTAGGATATCTTCAGATGGTTATCTCTTAAATGTTTATTATAATGTCAAAGGATTTGAAAGACTGTAAAACAATAACATCATTAAAAGCAAAAGACTCAAACGAATGGGGCTATGACTGTTACAGGCCTCCTCAAGGGTGTCATCTCAGCATTGTTCACCTTCAAGTGCTCTGCAAGCTGCTTGAAACGTACTCTATGCTATCAACAGTGTATAAAAATCTAAAAAGGTAGGCCCTCGCACAATATGCAACAATAGGCGGCAGTAACAGAATTCACTATTGCTAAGGTGACTGGTGTAGTAATGGGTCATGGTTGCTTCGGCATGTAAAGGTCGCAAGGAGGGAGAGCACACCGTCCAACCACTACTGCGATTGAGATGTGGACACGGCGCTGCAGACGCTCAAAGTTTGCGTGGCCTGGGCAGAGCAGCGCCTTGAACTCATCGCAATCATCGGTGCCAAACTGGCACTGTCGACCATCGGCTAAGACGATGCTCGATAGCGTCAGGAACTGGGATTCGGTCGCCGCCAACAGTCGTCCCACAGAAAAAAGGCGGGGAATGTCACAGAGGAGACTCTCCACTTACCCTGGCGCATCGGTCTTATAGGCGCGAGTATCTGCACCTATTGCTATCCTAACTGAGGTCGCGGGTAGATGGACCATGGGAATTAATCTACCATCCGCAGAGACACGGACCGCGTGAGGGCGATACAACACTGTTGTTTGCCGGGGTGTCAACGAAGACGATACCTGAAAGGGTAAACCTCCAGACCGGCCAGGGATGTCAAGTAAGCGGTACCAGAGGTCAGCCTGATGGCGATGGGGAGAGAACGCGATGAGTTATGGGGCCACACAAGGGCGAAGGGCGTGCCTTCTGTTGCCCTGGAAGGAATGGCCGTGTCCAGACCATAGCTTACCAAACAAAAACAAAAAAGGGCGCACTTTGCATACTCGCCCCAAAGTAGCATCATAACTAAGAATGTAGGTTTTGTACGCTCTATGATGTGGGTACTTTTACATTTTTCATGTTTGATTTAGTTGTTAGTCGTAGATGACTATGACGACTTTACTCGGACTGTTGGGTGAGCGCTGAGAGCTTTCCACCCGAAATACATTTACTAAGTTCAAGAAGTTAATGTAGTAACTTTTGAAAATATAGCGAAAAATTTAAACTTAATTTTCAGCGCCATCTATTGTTCATTTAACAAACTAAATAAATCATACACTGTATTAATTTATAGCTAAATTATATACTATTAACTAATTAAAACATTATATTTCATCATAAATAGATTTAATATTTATTTTGACTACCTGACCAACGTTATATAGTAAGTCAACTTCCGTTCAACTCTGCAGGAGGTTTGAGCCCAGCAGTGGGATGTATATGAGCTGAATTCATGAAACTACTACATATTAAGTAATACAAATATTTTCATTACATTATAGATATATTAAATAATTATTTTGAATTGAACCTTCTAGTGACGTAAAAGGCGAGCGGTGATTTCAAAAACTTAAATGACCATAACTTTTTACAGACAATAGATTTCAATAAAACAACGACTAAATGTTGCTCTGAATTGGGCTTAATCTTCTTATCAAAACTGCGAAACAATCCATTCAGTAACTTCGGAGATTAGCGATTTCATACATACAGACAGACAAAAAATTCCAAAAAAAAATTTTTTGGGTACTCTTAGTGTTTTCCTACTGCCTAGATTCATGTTTTAATAAATTTATCAAATGTACAGACACGGGGTTTCTACTCATTTATTATATGTATAGATAAACCCTGTGAGGGCACTTACATATTGTCAGTATTAACATTTTAATTTAGAACACGCCCAGTGGCCCTGTTCATGTCCACCAACAGCGAAAGCTAAGGCATAGCTTTCTGTCATGTGGACGGCAAAAATAGGGTGTCCATATCACCCGGACTTGCTGTTCTATTAAAAGGAAGCACTAGCAGAGCAACTCTAAAAGCCTCTAAATTTAACACCTATAGCGCAATCAAAATAGGAAACATGGAATGTCGGCTAATACGGGCTCATAACAAAATCCTGCTCGTAATCGACAGGAATGCCGACAAAACCCAATTTGCGCAAGCTTGTGATCTCCTTCAAAATATCGCAAAGGACAGCGAAGAAAACATCAATACAATCCCCAAAATTATCAGTATATTATACAGTATATATATTAATTGTCAGTGGATGTAATGACGATAGGCTTCGTCAAAGGAGAAGTCGCGGATTATATGGAGTGCATCATGGCCTCAAAACACCACAAGGTGATAACCTATGAGAACAGAGGTCAAGACTTGAGCTTCTTACTCGCTCCCCCATCTACCAACACATCACAATCCGCGAGCAACGCTGGAAACGCAGCCTCTACTTCAAGCCAAATAAACCATATCCTGCCGGAACTAGCTACGCCTCAGCGCAACGATGAGCAAAACGACAAAGCGGAACACAAAAATAACAAAACAAGTGGAAAAACAACAAAATTCAGTACGGTAAAAGCACTCCTAAATCCACTCCTCGCAGCCATCATCAGCAAAAACGGCGAAGAAAAAAGTACGATGCGACTGGCATCAGCACTAGAGGCTTTTACCTGAGAAGAACATGACAAATCCACAAAAAAAAGAAAAATCACAAGCAAGTACAAACGCCGACAAAAGTATTGTTAAGCCACCCAACTCGGTAGTTGTCGACCGGTGAATACAACGATGGACCTATATATAAACGCCTTCCTCGAATACAAGGCCATCTTAGAAGGCACAATCATCATCAAAGCCTTGACTGCCAGCAAGATACTCGAAGCTTACCACCATCAAAGCGAAGGTTTGCTGAAAGTCAGACTCGAGGAAGAAGAGGCCACCGTTGACAACAATAAGACAGGCGATGGCATGGCGGGTAACCCTATCTAAACCCACATGGCGGCTTTTAGTGCCACTGGAGGCTTCGTAGACCTAGACGAAGAAGCAACAAAGGAGACCGGCAGAACCATATTCCACACCCCGGAACACAACCCCATCGTAATCACCACAAAATTTACCGAGATCTGGCTCACGGAAAAAATCTTACAACGAGCCAGAGATTTGGAGGCGAGTGCATGGAACCTGCCAGACAAGATCACCCTGGTAAATGGAGTCCCAGGACGCGGCAAATCGACCTGGATTGTAAACAATTTCAACCCCACACACGACGTCGTTCTAACATTTGCTCAAGGCAAAAGACGACTTGAAAAATAGGATTACCCAACGCATGGGAGAGAAAGCGGCAAAGAATGTTTATACAGTGGCATCGGCCCTGACTAACGGAGTCAGAACGAGCAAAAACCAAGCGGTCCATCGACTCATAATCGATGAAGCGCTCATAAACCACTTCGGCTCCGTGGTCTTGTTAATGCGCACTGTAAAGGCCAAAGAACTCGGGACAACCTATTTAAATTAAAACACTATAAACCTCTAACCACACCATCGGCAACACAAGAACTGTTGTGTACGCATCGGCGCCCCCATGGACGTAGCATAAGACCTTCAGAACAACTACAATGGCATATACTCGTCAAAAAAGATCATCAAATCCCTGAACATATATAGGTACATACGCCGACGCCGTCATACCACCAGACCTTCCTGAGACACTATACCTGTCGCACACACAAGTAGAGAAAGAAATCCTCAACGAAAAGGGATACGGCACCGGTGAGGGCTCCGAACTGCGTACCATGCACGAAGCACAGGGACTCGGTGCACCAAATGTCATTATCATCCAGATAAGAGACACAGTGCAAAAACTACACAACAGGATCCAACATGCCGTGGTTGCCATCTCCAGGCATACTAGATCCTGCACCTACTACACAGACACCCGTGAAGATGCCATCTGGAAACTCATGAGGAAGTCTATAGATCAGGACCCAAATACTATACTGGAATACATTAAAAAGATGGCAATAAAACATAGAGACCAAAAGGTAATACAAGAGCTCGGATTGACATCACAATAAAGACCAACAATTCATATACAGCACGGCCTTGATAATCCGTACCCCAGCTAGTCCGAACGCCTCTATAATCCGAACGACCCCCCTTACCCCTGCGCAACCGCCATTTCTCACAGTTTCTGTCCCGCAGTGCCACGCAGTGCGTTTTAGATAACACACATATCGCTTTTTCGTCCGCCCGCGCGCCTTTCCGCCATTTTATTGTGTTGGCGTCTCAAATTTGCATCATGGCCTCAACATCGAAGAAAAGAAAACACGTGACGCTAACAATTGGACAAAACTGTGAGATTTTGGACAAGATTAAAAAAGGCATCTCGTCATCAATTCTCGCACAGCAGTATAACGTTGGAAAAGCCACAATTACAGATATCAAACACAAGGAGGAAAAAATACGATCATTCGTAATAAACACAGAAAAGGGTCCAGGTGCTAGGAAAACCTTGAAAACTCCTGAAAATCCTTTGCTTGAAGATGCTTTATTTACGTGGTTCATAGAGCAGCGAAGAAAGAACGTCCCTTTGTCTGGTGATATACTGATGCAGAAGACTAAGTTTTTCCATGAACGACTTGGAAGAGGAGAGTTTGTGGCTAGCAGAGGATGGTTAGATAATTTTAAGAAAAGACATGGTATACGCCAACTTAAGGTAAGTGGCGAAAAATTGTCGAATAATGAAGCAGCTGTAAAGCCATTCCAGGACAAATTCATGGATGTAATAAGGGAACAGGATCTGTCTGCAGACCAAATCTATAATGCTGATGAGTCAGGCCTGTACTGGAGATCGATACCAGATAAAACATTGGCGTCGGCATCAGAAATTAGAGCCCCAGGTTCCAAAGTGTCGAAGGAGCGGATCACATTTATGCCATGCGCGAACGTAACCGGAACGCACAAACTGCCCTTGCTGGTTGTAGGCAAAGCACAAAGGCCACGTGCATTTGCAACAGTCAGAAAATTACCGGTTCATTACACAGGTCAAAGAAGTGCTTGGGTTACAAGACCAATATTTATGGAGTGGCTGAAGGAACATTTTATTCCCGAAGTAAAGAAATTTTTATCAAAAAAGAACTTACCGCTAAAAGCACTGTTACTTCTTGATAATGCACCAGCCCATCCACTCGAAGACGATCTGCAGTCGATTGATGAAAATTTTACCATTTTGTACATGCCCCCCAACTGCACAGCCCTTATTCAACCTATGGATCAAAATGTGATCCAAAACATTAAAGTGAATTACAAGAAGAAACTCCTGTTGCAAGTTTTTGGCCAGCAAGAAGTTAATCCAGAATGTACAGTAACTGAAGTGCTTAAACAAAACACAATGAAAGATGCAGTGTTTTCACTAGCTCAATCTTGGGAGCAATTGTCACCAAATCTAATTAAAAAGTCTTGGAAGCCTCTGTGGCCCCTGCTTTTCGAATCAGAGGGAACGTCTGGCCAAGATGTGGAAGATTTTGATCCTGAAGATGACTTACCGTTGAGCATTTTCCAGAACAGAGGATTGTCTGAAGCAGATATTAATAATTTCTTGGTTAGCAATGATGACATTGATTGTCAGGAGCCCTTGACTGATGAAGACATAATAAGACAAGTAACAGATGAGCAAGACAACGAAAACGAAGAAGAATTGGAGACATCGGAATCAGTTGCAAGGATCCCACTTACTCAAGCTGTGTCTTGCTTAAATACTTGTTTGGAATGGGCAGATGAAGTCGACATTTCTATTCCGGAAAAAATGCTGTTACGTAAATTAAGGGATAAAGCATTTTCTATGTCACTAAATACTACTCGTCAGAGCACTATATTGGAATTCTTTAAAAAAGTGTGATTAATAGCATTGTATCTAACATACATCTAACGTACATACTTCAATAAACACATTATAATGTAAAATATTTTTGTTTTATTTCGAAAAATCCCTTTCAAAATTTTAACATACTATAATCCGAACGCTTCGTGCATCCGAACAGGGTATAAATTTTCGGTGTTCGGATTATCGAGGCCCTGCTGTATAAAGTATAAAAAGACATCATCACAAGTTCACAACAAACTAATAACGCAGAATCTCGTCAAAATTACATATAAACCATCATAAATGTATAATATCAAAGCCACTTCAAGAAAAATTTAATTATATAACTTCAACTTCAATATAACGACTAAAATATACAACATGAAAAAGGCACAGACAAAAGTCTGTGGACCAACAATTTATCTAATAAAAAAAAAACATTTTAATTTAATCTAATAAACTACCACCGGATCGGACCTAGACCACTACTGAGAAGATCCAGCAAGAAACTCAGCGGGTTTGTCTATTATTGCTATTTCTTTTTAAATAAAAAATAATAGTACATGTTAAGTAAGAAATAACTCCAGTGTGATGCCGCTTCGAACCCAATAGTTCAAATACAATGTAAAATAACCAATGGCTGGACCAGATCCTACACACTATGCTCTGAACTCTTCGTCACACGGCCATGACCACGAGATCTATTCACCAGAGTTCTATTTTTTCAAGTTTTCCATTTCATATAATAGTACCCTCGACACTAAAAAGAACGTTTCCATGTATAAGATTTAGCCTGAGATAGAATACATTTTTCCGTGTAGTGCCCAATAAGCCTGTAAGAATATAATTCAACACCCCCTTTCCTGCCGGTCTGTATCTTAAAAGACGAGGAAGAAATTATTAGAAATAAAATCGCCTTATCCTCCAACCTATGAAGGTAGCATTCGGTTCTTTGCGGCGGCAATCATTCCACTACGTAACTATGGTCTTGACTTCTAGCTTTCCGATGTCAGCGAAGCGACCGCGACTCCACTCTTTCCATGGTTTTTATGGGTGACGGGTTTGTTCTATTGCAGCGATATGTCGCACAATTTCTCCGCAGCTAGGAAAGAAGTTATCCAGCAGCTATTGGAAAATGAAGAAGATGATGATATGTTAGTGTGATTTGAAGATATCATTCGGAAAAAAGCAAGAAGATGGACTCAATTTTCACATCGCATGAAGAAGAAGGTTGCTATCAAACACTCATAAAGCGCCACCATTTTTATGAGCCCATTCTCGCCTGCGTGGCGTGACTGCACTGCCTCTGACGCGATCAGGTCGCGGTCACCACGTCAGCTCCCTGGCCACCGGTCGCGCAATTTGTTTAGTATTCCAGATAAATTCATACTAAGCAGTGAGTCGCGCGACCCATTCACGGGTGCGCGTCGTGGTCGCTAAGAACGGAATGCTACCTTTAGGTAAGTAGTAGGTAAATTTTTCCTTCATTGTGGAGGAGATTCTAGCCTAAGTGGGAGGGATGCATATGAACTGAGATGAGAATACAAATACACAGTACTGTGATCTACGTGCTTTGTTCGTATGGCTCTGTGCCTTGTATGAAGGTTTCACTAAAGCTACTATATAATGCGTATGTCCGTAGTAAATTAGAGTACAACTGTGTTATTTGGAATCCAAAAGAA
The DNA here is from genome assembly GCA_905163515.2 of Lymantria monacha. Classification (NCBI taxonomy): domain Eukaryota; kingdom Metazoa; phylum Arthropoda; class Insecta; order Lepidoptera; family Erebidae; genus Lymantria; species Lymantria monacha. The sequence goes on along the minus strand of LR991092.1, from coordinate 33,012,106 downwards.
AAGCTATACACATTAATGGTTGAGAGAATACAGCGTAAATTTGCCCGATACCTGTATAAGCGTGTCATATACACGCTTATACTATCCATTTCTTTATCCTTCCATGTTTGTGTCGGGTATGGTTGGTTTGGATACTCTTGAGCTTAGACGAGTATTTGTGTGTGTGTACCCATCTAATGCACTATTATTATTTGCTCAATAATAGGGTGGATAATCCATTGATACGAGAATGTTTATACTTTTATGTACCGGACCAATATATGCGTGCTGCCAAGCGACGGCAACATCTACTATTTAGTTATCCACCATCGTGGCGACTTCCCCAGGCTGCTAGTACGCCTACTGGAAGAGCCGTCGAACTTATAAATAATTTTCTTCAAACAAGTCTGAATGCAGACATATTTTTTGACAGGGTAGATCAAATGGAAAAAAAGGTCTCACTATATTTAAATAAACTGTACAGAAATAAATAAAATTAATATAATGTAAATAAATTGCAAGTAATGACTTACCCTAAATTATTGTATATTTATAATTACTACGCCTATTTAATTTGTTAAAAATTTAGATATAATATTTATTGTTAAATTATTTTATTAAATTGTATATATAGCATGTAAGCGACTTGGTATTCACTGTAAGCTTATTATGTTTTTGACTTGATAAATAAATAAATAAAATAAATAGTAAATGGAATTAATAAAATGAATTTCTTGGATCGTGTCGCGTTTTAGTAACAGCTTGTGTGAAATTCATACGCTTTTCCAAGGGCGTACCCAGGATTTCAGATAGGAGAGGGCAGCTCATATGATGGTCATGATGGTCGGTCGGGTATATTGAAACAAAAAATCATGAAAATTGACTTTTATTATATATATATTAATTTAACAGTAATCCTCTCGGATTTGCCGAAAATCTGTCTATAACAGTCTTTTGAATAAACTCACTGTTTTCTTTTAAATAATTGCGATGTACGCTCATCAGACATAAACCCGTAAGCCTTTCTTCACCCATGGTGCTTCTAAGCCACGTTTTAACTCTTCGAAGCGTACTGAAGAACCGTTCTACGGTCGCCGTGGTGCATGGGATAGTGCTTAAAATAATCAACGCCTTTCTGACAGCAGGGTAAAAAATGTTGGCTTCGTTGAACAGACAACTACTTCTATGTCCCTTAATTGATTATCTGATAAAGCATTCTTCACCCATAAATTATGCCAAAGGTTCAGTTCTCCGGTGATATCCAGGTTATAAAATTCTTGGAATGATTCTGTGTTCTTGTGTAAGTCTGTAATGCTGGTTTTGGTCATATACAAGGGATGTAGCTTACTTAAAGCAAACGCCGGAGTATTTTCTTGGGAGAATCGAATATTCAACGATGAAATGAGTGAATCAATGTATGGTATTATCAGGGAACGCCGCCAATATTCGTTATCATTGTCTGATGGCGGGTTACTTCTATGTGTTTGCTTGTGAGCAAGACGTGGAACCGAAATTTCTATGTTCAAATCCATTGCAACAGATCGCCCTTTTTGAAGCATTTCATTACTTATTTTATCAGGAAACTCGCGGTCATTTCTGAGAATGTCCTTGATATTTTTGATGTGTTCCCCCACCGAGATCATATCGATCGATTTAGCTTGCAGTGCGTTAACTACTGGTTCTAAAACTGCTGAATATTTGGCTATTGTTTGTAGAGCAACAATAAACACTGGTTTTGTAACGGCTGAATGCAACTGATATGCAGATTTTCTGGTGGCATAATTTCCCTCTACAGATAACGTTTCTAGAGATTTCACAAGATCTGGGAAATGTTGAGAAAACTTTCTGATTGATTTATATTTTTCGGACCATCTCGTCTCACACAATCGTGATAAGTTTGGAGCGAAGTTTCGACGAGTAGTCGATTCTCTGAAAAACGTTATAACATCCTTTACAGTGGCGACAGTATTTCTAATTTCTGGCACTGCGTTTGCATCATTCACAACAAGGTTGAGTTTGTGACTTGAGCAATGACAATATAAAGCACGAGGATATTTTTTTCTCAAAATGGCTTGTACGCCACCCTCTTTCCCTGCCATTGTAGAATAGCCATCGAATCCAAACCCTACGCAATCTTCGGTTGGGAGATTAGAACTAATCAAGAAATTGTCAATTGCTTCGGCAATTGCTGAAGCATTTTGTGCTTTTAGTTCAACGAACCCTACAAATTCTTCTCTGATTCTCCTTTTGCTTTCGTCGTAGAACCGCACGCCTATTGATAGCTGTTCTTTCCCAGCTACGTCTGCTGTTTCATCAGCTAAGACTGCGTAGGCCACGGTCTTCTGAACCTCACTTATTATATTCTCCTTAATAACTTCGCCACATAAATTAATCAATTCGTTTTGTATTTTTGGCGATGTGTAAACTGCATTGCGACGGTCCTTTTCCAGGTGACTCTTTAATTTGTCGTCCCCTGAATTGATTCTCAACTTCAACAAATCTAATAAAACACCCTCATCTGCTTGTTTTCCCCTAAGAGACATACCATGTGTACCGCAAAATACTATACAAGAAATAATTGATGACAATATTTGTCTGTTTTCATCGATTGCTTTTTGGTGTCCACTTTGCAGTTGAATGTCTACAGGAACATTTTCAAGAAAATTTTTTGCAGCATTTGTCGCTGTTAGGTGAAGGTTAGTCGTTGCATGCTTTCGGCAGTCTTCATGCATATTTTTGAACTTTATATATGGCCTGACCATAAATGATCCCAAAATTCCTTTCACAGTGCTGATGGGCGGAGTAAACAAAACACAATGCTTACAAAGAGCGCCTTTTAATCGCTTGGAATATACTAGCCATGGTGCATATTGATCCAACCAAGCATAATTAAATTTTCTTTTCAAATGGCTTGCATCACTTTCAAAATCATAATTTTTGGGCGGGATCCAAGGATTTTTCAACAACTCCCTCTTCTTTTCCGTCGATAGCTGAGTAGCCAACCCAACATAACGACCCAGATCATTTTCATGATAGCCATCGTCCATATCATAATTTCAGGATCGACGTTGACGCCATAAGTTTGTTGGGATGTCGATGGAGAAGAATCGGCAACAGATATATTTACAGATTCTGCTGGAGAATGTGACGCTTCTCCAATGTTAGCATGCAATGATCTTGGCATTACATGAGTTTTATCACGGTTGTCATTTTCATCACTTCCACTGCTACTTTCCCGACCTTTTTTTCTTTTTTCGCGTGTTGTCTCTAAAAAAAGGATACACAAACATAATTACTCCTACGGTGTTTAGGCGTAGAACGAAAAAAAAATTAATATACCACGTTTTTAAAACGGACTAAAAAGTATAAAATAATATTTTCTAATGCCATATAAATTGACCCAAGCATTTTTAATTTATAACAGTTACAGAAATTCTTGATAAATTTAAAACGAAAAACGTGGGGCGCATGAAATAGATAGATACCTAAATTACAAATTTTATTCTACTGCAAATATATATGCATAAAAAGTAGCAGTCAATGAGAAAGCTCATCTGAGGTTTCTCAACGACTGCTACTTTTTACACTTTTTATCATTACCTATCTTTTTTTTTCTTGCGCCCCACGCTTTTCGTTATACTTTTTAGTCCGTTTTAAAAACGTGGTATATTAAAAAAAATATATTTATTTTTTTATTTTCTGCTTTTTAGTCATAAAAAATGTGTAATGTTTTTTAAACTTTCAAACAAACAAACAAACGAACAAACATCCACTTCTGACCTACAGTGCTACAGTCAAAATTTCAAGTCTCAAGCTCATCGGGAAGTTATCAATTGCAAGATTTGTACGGAACAGACAAACAAACAGACAGACAAGAAAACAATCTAATATTGTATTGTTATCCACTTCTGACCTACAGTCAAAATTTTAAGTCTCTAGCTCATCGGGAGATCGGGAAGTTAGTTTAAAATCAATTGCCAGATTTGTACCGAACAGACAAACAGACAAGAAAGCGACCTAATAAAAACGTGGTAATAAATAAAGATCAAGATACCTATAAAAACATCACATTCAAATATCATTTACTTCCTATACACTTACAAGAGAGCCCCCCTTAAACAAATCAAATAATCATATTAGGTACATATGTGTTTTGTTTTGACTCACCTCTTTCAAAGAATTTCCTAATATCTATTTGACGGAGTAATATTTCCAGTAGTTGCGCAGTAAACGTATCTCGTGTCGCCGCAACTAAACTATAAGACACTATTATGGCGCATGAAATATTCGCTCGTATTAAACTCCGAACTGAATTGAATTGTATTCGAAATTTCGAACTGAATTGACTTGCTCTGCCTCACGATCCCGCTTATATATTCAAATATTCTCGCTCCCGAAATACGTAGAAAATACTAGACTCTGTTTCCATCCTTGTCTCGTACTTGCTATCACTGTCTTTCCTTTCCAGAATAGTCCATGCTAGAACGTTCTTCGTGGTATTGCTATTCAATACAAGATGTCGCTATTGACCGTATATTATAAAATAAATTGATGCTATTTCTCTTTACAGGAAAAAGTACTGTCGAGTGTCGTCCGAAACTGGATAGCGCTAGCGCTAGATGTTGTTTTCTCCAAATTATATTCGGCTTTAATCCTAGATGGCTCTGATTATCACGTCGCGAGCGGAAACTACGAGATGCGACGGTTTCGCTGGAGATTTAAATTACATTGCGTCACTAACAGTATACTATATCGAATGTTGTAGAATATTTAATTATAGATAAAAAATATTAAATCAAAATATCTGACTGATAAGATGTTTTGTTTCCAACACTTCATTTTGCGCAGAGTAGGTAACCCTGCCCCAAAGAGTAAAATTATATTAACTGAAAAAGAGTGGCAACTCGATGATAAAACATGCATGTATGGAAAGTGCTGCTACCTGGAGCTTAGGCGATGAACTAAAGTTGAAGTAATATACATATATACCTACATATGTACATGTCTGTATGTAATTATATAGGATTTCTTTTTACTATAAGACCTACCCTGAAATATAAAAAAAAACCATATCAGCCGTTAACGAAACGTCAATAGTATAAACTTAACAATGAAAATTGAGATAATTTCCAGAAAGAACATCAATAATCAAAAATAGATTATTGACAATAAGTACATACGCTAGGAACAAAAAATAATAATTCTCAGTTGTCAAACTTTTGACAATCAGGACAAAATGGCAGCTATGTTTGTACAAACAACCTGTAGGCGGCGCGACGGTCAGTAAAAATAAGTAATGTTTTAACTGTGACCCCCCAGCCCTGCCCCTACCTGGGTACGCGCATGCGCTTTTCGCCACACTATGTTACAATATCTACGATTAAAACGGTTTTTGTCAATTTGAAATATTTGGACATAATACTGAATTAACTTTAATGGTTGATGGGCATTTTCACAAAAATAGGCAGTACCAAAAAAACACATGATTTTTTTAAACTTTCATTTTAAGGTGATATTATATTTGTTAGTAATAGTCTAATTTACATATTTATCGCATTTCAGTTTTTAACTTGGATTGATTGCATAATTTATTAAAAATAAGCAAAAACGTAGGCCTAGTCAGACAAAAAGATGTCAGGTTTGTTACTTTTGTATAACATGATTAAAATGAAAATATAAATGAAATACCTCTCTTTTTAATAAAAAACCAAAAAGAACATGGTTGAACTACCTAATGATGTAACATCGTCAAACAAACTTGAAAAAATACTAAAAAAATGACAATAATTAGCAAGTTTTGTTACTGTTGATAACAGAAGAAACACTTATTTTTATTTTGTTTTTATGTAAAACTAAGTTTCTTTTAATATAATTATAATAATAAAACAGTTATCATATATCTTAACTTAAATTAAGTTAAATTACGGTATTGAAGCTTGAAATATAAAAAATAGACAGAAATTAAATTGAAAAATTTGGGGGACAGTAACAAAACTGATGGTAACAAAATTATAAAGAACCATTTACATTATCATCAGAATCCAATAATAAGTTCTAAAATCTCTAATTGAAACTAAATAATTACTTTGATAAAACCAACAAAATCAATTAGACAATTAATAATCAAAATAAATTATATCAAATATGTTGCTTAACATCCGTTTAAATTTTTAATGATATACATGGACACAAACCTCCATTCTACAAAGTGACTTGTTAAAAAAGTATGTTGTGTGTATGGTTATAGAGAGATTATGTTTGCAAGGTGAGAAATGTAATTACCTAATTTCTATTAAATTCACTAATGTAACAGTAGTACAGTACAGAGTAGTCTTTTATATTCAATCATAAAATAATATTAAAATATGAATACTTGTTGCAAAATTTATTACGAAATTACGAAATATTATTGTACTTATATTACGGTAATACACATAGTAAAATAAATTATACAGTTACTTTTTGGCGTTTTTGAATTGTTTACATTAAAATTATGTTCAGTCTTTTTAAAATATGTGGTGCGAATTAGTATGTTATTAAACATACTAACTCGCACGACAGTATAATATATATTACTCTTCGTCATTAAAATAAAAATATTTAATAAATTACAATATCAAACATTGCTGGCATTCGTCTGTCGGATAATGATCATAGACACTAAAATCACAATACCACCAAAAATAAGGTGTCTTTATTAAGAATTTGATGTTCCGTCGACTCATGGGCAGAAAGAAGTATAATAATCATAAATCTGAAGCCAGGATCTTCTTTTTGCATCCAAAACAGTATTTCGACAAAATAAAATGTGTGTAGAAGGATGAATTATGTTTTTTTTTTCATATTATATCGATACTCTAGTAAAATTGTAAATATCAAAAAGTCTGTTTATTACAAATATGTCATCGACAATCTGGTTTCATCATATCTGTCTGTCCATCTGTCACTTCTGTTACCTAACAACTTTAAGAGCTGAACGAATTTTAATAAAACATGGGAGGCATACATACCTCTTTTTGGTAAGTTGGTAAAGAGTGTAATGGCCAGTCTCCTTTATAGTCAGTTTTGTTACTTTTTAGGTCATACTATATGTTACCATACAAAACTGACGTAACGTTACCTTACCCTCGCATGATTAATAATTATTTAAAAAATATACGATTGTGGTGACGTCTCATCAACAGTTTTATAAGTTGTATTAGATGATAAATATTATGAAAATAACCACAAAATATGTTTACTAATTAATGCGTCAAGAAATATTGGTAACACACCTTGACAAAAAAATTACGCCCACATGAAGCACTGAATCATAATGTGCTCCTCACATGAAATTTTGGAAGAAACTAAACAATGTTTACAAAATAGGCACCAAATAAAAGACTGTTATTGTTGTTATTACATAAAACATACAAAAAGTGTAGTATTTTAGAAAAAAATGTAACAAAACTGACTGTGTCAGTATTTTTAAAATGCACTCCGGTAATTAAATTCTATTTATTTTTTTTATTTTGCGTTGTGATACTATATATTTTTCTTAAAATGACCCTACATTATCACTAGAAAAATAAAATACTGCACTGAAAAAAGATCATTGACCATTAAATAAATATTTAGTAAAAACCATATTGTAAAAAGTTTGATTCGCTATAATTAAAAACCTATGCGTTATACAAAAAAAGTTTCAAATAAAAAAGATGGCAAATATTATTATCTACAATAATGGTCTCTGCAATTTTTGTCGTACGATGCGCAGTTCGCGAGATATTCAATAAAACGTGTTTTCCAAGATGGCGGCTGAAGTGAACCCTCCCCCGCCGCGCCAACTTGGATTTACATTCAGGGGACGACCTTGAACATATTCCCAAAAAAAAATAGCAGGTCCCGTACGTTGCATTACAAACCTACTTTTTTTGCTACGGCGCTTGGAGTATAATACTTAAATTCGATGTTGAAATATCGTCTGGTTGCAAAGGGACACGGTGAAATGATAGCATTCTGTTGTTTTATTATTTTTTAATCAAAAAGTTATACTACGATTGGCTTTAATAATATTATAAAATATTAGTTAAATGTATAATAAACCCAATGTAAAATTTTGATCTAGTTTCAAATAGAATTAATTGTTTAAAAAAAATAATGTTTTAGAAGGACAAGCCTGAAAACGCCCTTGCACATTTTTCTGAAAATGCCCTGATACGTTATTTCTAAAAGTATTTCTCACTAACGACGAATAGTAAGTAAAATTTTTAATAGTAACACATTTTTCTAACAAAATATAGTAGTGTCTTTTTATTAGATGTTCGAACGATGAACTAGGCATATGAAACGAAGTGTCGCAATAAAATTCAATAATGAATTAAGATATAATAAGTTTATATATATATATATATATATATATATATATATATATCTATACATATAATAAAAATGTAACGATTCGCTGTCTGTACATGGAAGATATATAGATATATGAGAAAAATATTACTGGAACCTTTACCAACACAAACAGAACCCGAAACAATTTTTAAAATTTTTGTCTGTTTATCTGTTTGTCTGTGCGTTTGTGCACGCTAATCTCAGAATCGGCTTATTCGATTCAGACGCGGTTTTCAATAATATATTGTGGTAAGCTTCACTTAACATTTAGGCTTTATTTTATGTCAATTAGTTTATAAATCAAAAAGTTATGTCAATTTAAAAAATGTTCAGAAAAAAAATCTTTATCGATTCTTTTCAAATTACGTACAAATTATCTTTAGTAAAAATAAATAAACACATGTTTCAGCATTTATTTATTTCACCCTCTGGGGGTATAAATTAGGCCTGCAAAGCAGGTTGGACAACTAATTAAGTCATTAGCGCCAAGCCGATATTATTGAAACTGGCAACTTGAAATGTTGACAGAGGTTTCTTTCTATGACGTAAAGATTTACTAAGAAAGGATTTTACGAAATTATACCCCTAAGGGGGTGGACCAGAGTGGCAAAGTTTGTATGGAGAGAAAAAAATCTTTATTGATTCTTTTCAAATTACGAGTCGAATCAAATATTCTAGAATAATATCCGGCATTTGTCAATTTTCACCCTCTGGTTGTGTAAATTAGGCCTGTGAAGCGGGTGAAACGACTCATTACCGCCAAGCCGTAACTATTAAAGCTAGAAACATTAAATTTTGACGGACGTTTCTTTTTATGACATAGAGATTCAATATGAAAGGATTTTATGAATTCCGCCCCTAAGGGGGTGTAACAAAGCGGCAAAGTGTGTATGGGGAGAAAATTTCTTTATCGATTTTTTTTCAAATTACGTACAAATATTCTTCGGTAAAAATAAATAAACACGTGTTTATCTCTCCCTCTCCATCAACCCCGCACCAGTGCCGGCGTGAGAGCTCACACGATACACATAGTAGACAGCAATAGGTTCTTGCCTAATGATTTAAGATACATAAATCTAAGATTTAAGATTTAAGATACAGATAAGATACTAATGATTTAAGATTTAAGATACATACATATATATATATATATATATATATATATATATATATATATATATATATATATATATATATATATATATATAAGAAAGTTGTGTTAGTTACAACACTTATAACTCGAGAACGGCTGCACCAATTTTTATGATTTTAATGTTTTTGAGATTGTTGTCGTCGGGAATAGGATATTAATAAACAAAAAAAAAAGAAAATTAAGAAAATATCAACTTTAAACGTCCATGTGCTGATGATGTAACCAATGGCAACTGATAGCTCACGTCATTACGTGGTCTAATGGTTTGTTTAGAAAATACCGAGAAAAGTTAAAATTATAATTTGGAAAATCCAATAGTGCACGCCTCATAATTTTTATATTATTTAGCATTTACTATTAATCAATGTTATAATATGCACGATAAATAAAGCGCCTTAATTATTTCATTGAGCAAGATCTGGTAGTAATATTAAAAGATCTGGTAGTAATCTATACATATAATAAATCAGTGGAAATCCCGTGTCTGTACACTTGATAAATTTATTAAAAAATGAATCTAGGCAGTAAGTAAACACTAACAGAAAACAAAAAACATTTTTTGGAATTTCTTGTCTGTCTGTATGTCTGTAATCGCTAATCTCCGAAGTTACTGAACGAATTGTTTCGCAGTTTTGATAAAAAGATTAAGCCCAATTCAGAGCAACATTTAGTCTTTGTTTCATTGAAATCTGATGTCTCTAAAAAAGTTATGGTCATTTAAGTTTTTAAAATCACTGCTCGCCTTTTATGTCACTAGAAGGTTCAATTCAAAGCAATTATTTAATTTATCTATAGTGTAAGGAAAGTATTTGTATTACTTAATATATAGTAGTTTCATCAATTCAGCTCATATACATCCCACTGCTGGGCTCAAACCTCCTTCAAAGTTGAAGGGAAGTTGACATAATACATAACATTAGTCAAAATAACTATTAAAACTATTTGTGATAAAAATTAATGTTTTAATTAGTTAATAATATATAATTTAGCTAAAAATTAATAAAATGCATGATTTATTTAGTTTGTTAAATGAGCAATAGATGGCGCTATAATTTAGTTTAAAACATTAAATAATTTTTTCGTTATATTTTCAAAAGCTACTACGTTAACTTCTTAAACTTAGTAAAGGTACTTTGGGTGGAAAGCTCTCAGCACTCACCTAACAGTCCGAGTAAAGTTGTCATAGCCATCTGCGACTAACAACTAAGTCAAACACGAAAAAAAAAAGTTAAGTCCACATCATAGAGCGTACAAAACGTACATTCTTAGTTAAGATGCTACTTTGGGGCGAGTATGCAAAGTGCACCCTTTTTTGTTTTTGTTTGGTAGGCTATGATCTAGACACGGCCATTCCTTCCGGGTTAACAGAAGGGCGTCGTGTGGCCCCATAACTCATCGTGTTCTCTGCCCAAACCATCAGGCTGTCCTCTGGTACCGCTTACTTGACATCCGTGGCCGGTCCGAGGGTTTACCCTTCCAGGTATCATCTCCGTCTACACCCCGGCAAACAATAGTGTTGTATCGCTCTCACGTGGTCGGTGTCTCTACGGGTGGTAGATTAATTCCCATGATCTATCTACCCGCGACCTTAGTAAGGATGGCAACAGGTGCAAGTACCGCGCCTGTGACGTCCGATGCGCCGGCGGCAGAGTGTGTCAACATGGAGAGTCTCCTCTGTGACACGCTCCACCGCCTTTTTCTGTGGGACGACTGTCTCGCAAAAGGCGGCGACCGAGTCCGAGTTCCTGACGCTATCGAACATCGTCTTTGCGATAGTCGACAGTGCCAGTTTGGCACCGATGATTGCGATGAGTGCACGGCACTGCTTTGCCCAGGCCACGCAAACTTTAAGCATCTGCAGTGCCGTGTCCACCTCGCAATCGCAGTAGTGGTTAGACAGTGTGCTCTCCCTCCTTGCGACCGTGAAGCAGGTACACGCCGAAGCAACCATGCACCATCACTACACCAGTCACTTTAGCAATAGTGCTGTTACTGTCCCCTGTTGCTGCATATTGTGCGAGGGCCTGCTTTTTTACGTTTTTATATACTGTTGATAGCATAGAGTACGTTTCAAGGAGATTGCAGAGCACTTGAAGGTGATCAGCGCTGAGATGACACCCTTGAGTAGGCCTGTAACAGTCATAGCCCCATTCGTTTGAGTCTTTTGGTTTTAATGATGTTATTGTTTTACAGTCTTTCAAATCCTTTGACATTATTATAAAATATAAAAGATATCCATCTGAAGATATTCTACGCTACTAAAACACGACATGAACCAAGAAATTCATTTTCATTCATTCTTTCGTATTGAAAGCCATTTATTATATATTTATCCGTGCGGTTGCGCAGTTAGAATACAATTCGCCAACTGCTTTCTTACCCGTGGGTCGATCACCCACGAGACGACTAAAGGACATCATACATAATGACTTCTAATGTTTACGCGAGTATTACACATTTGAAATAAAACTACTTTTACGGATTCTATCGCGTTTGTATTTGATTTATAATTTCCCGACGTTTCGAACACTTTACAGTGATCATGGTCACGGGAGGACTGTAAGTCTGTCAGTCCTCCCGTGACCATGATCACTGTAAAGTGTTCGAAACGTCGGGCAATTATAAATCAAATACAAACGCGATAGAATCCGTAAAAGTAGTTTTATTTCAGACATCATACATATCATACATCTATGGAAGAAAAGGAAAACTCGAAACAAAACCCTATACCACCACGTCTGACCAGCGTGATATAGTAGGTCAATTTCCCTCCCATTACGTACGAGGCTTGAGCCCAATAGTGGGACGTATATAAGCTGAGATGATAGATGTCCATGTCCCCAGGTAGCCCTGAAAAGACTTATCTGAGCAGAGCAATCTTACCAAAATAAGGAGACAGCGTAAAATAACTTTGGAAGTAACTACGTCAGAAACTGCAGCGGCATTACTTCTTGGTGGCAAAAGAGCTTTGTTTAAAAACCCGATAGATTTATGCACATTGTTTATAAATCTGATAAATTTATAAAGCAATGAAACACCGAGATGTTCAATAACACGAAACTGCGACACATTCAAAGTGTTTTATTGTGTACGGTGGTAAACGGGCAAGCAGCATGCACTTATTTTTTTGGCAGGCCATGGTCTGGACACACGCCTTGCATTCCTTCCGTGGCCCCATAACCCACCGTTTTCCCTCTCCATCACCATTGGGCCTTTCGAGTACCATCTCCGATGACGCCCCGGGCCATCGGGCTTCACCCTCACGTGGTCAGCCTCTCTGCGGGTGACGGACTGTTGCCCGTTCCAGTTACCCGCGGCTTCGGCTAAGGCAAGCAGGTAATCGCGCCTTTGCCGTCCCGCCGCCTCTTACAAATGAAGTGGAAGTAACACATTGCCACTGTTCAGACGTTGCTTTTCTGCAAGAATGGGGTACTAGGTCCGACTGGGGGTCGGACCGGCCTGTGGCTGTAGAAAGAATACTATGAACTGTGGCTTTACCACTATTAGTGTTTTTATTAAGGATTGCTGTCTAATCGTTTGCGTTGATTAGACAATAATAAATAAAAAAAAATCGTAGAGGCCGTAGATCGAGCACTACGAGATCGTAATGAAAAGTCAATGGTGCTTTTCTTTGGAGATTTTCGGCAAATCCTTCCTGTTAAAACTCGAGGAAATAGAACTGATGAGATCAATGCTTCACTGAAGTATTCTTATCTGTGGCCCCAAGTAGGAAAGCTGACCCTAACCATCAACATGCAAGAAAAGCCAAGGTCACTATTCACATTAGTGTTGCCCAAATGCAAGACCAAGACTTGCTGCAAGAGTTTCACAGTGCTCCCTTAGACATGATATTACGAATTTCTTAGCAAAGAAAGGATTGTCAACATTTCGTATTCTTACGAGTAATACCAGTACACGAAAGGATAATATCCCACTTCCATTTAGTGGTATGTACCTAATTATTGATAGTTGTACAGTTACTGCCACTAGATGAATAGAATTTCATTAATTTAGTTGGATTTTTAATGTCTATGGAGATTTTTATTTCTATTAAAACAAGTGACTTTACGTTATTCTAAAAGCAAAAGTTGCAAGTTGCAACCAATAAAATCAAATCTTTCCCAACAAAACCATAACGCAGTTAGAATTCGAACATAACGAACGTACCCACGGCAGAAGAACAATTTATTGCACGGGAAGACCGCCGCGTTAATATGGCCTAACTCCGTGCTTCTTAATCACAAGAGTAAAGCGAGGCAGGGCGTGCTGTTGACAATGCGAAATCGTCGAACAAATCTCAGAGATGAACAATTAGTTTATTTTCAACGCGAAGGAAAATGTCGTATAACACAAGGTAATTCTTCGTCTTGCTGGCGTTATTAAAATACTTGAATTTATATATTATTCATATTTATTCTTGATTCTCCTACTCTTATCCCAATTACTTGGGGTCGGTACAATATATACTCTTCTTTCACAGTACATATTGAAAAAGTTATTGGCAATAGTTTTATGACCGGCCGCCTACCAGACGTCAACCTTCCTTGGGAAAGTAATTGTTGACCAAAGGGCAGCAGATGGAGTTGGCCGAGGTCGTTATAAGGCTCTTAGTCGTCTTATATATCGACATCCACGACCAAAGTAAGGGTTGGTAGTATTTGTAGCCGCTACCACACAGCTAAAAATAACGTAATAATTTTAAATTAATCGAAATCTGCTTATCTCATTCATTAACTGTTAGGCGGAAGGAAGTGTGCCGCTAGTAAAGGATAAAAAAAACAATCAAACTATTGAAAAACTTATATATTTTAATTAAATAGTTACATTATTCTTTACATTATCTCCCCCTAGCCTAGCCTAGCTAGTGACACGATCAATTAGCGTCGATGCATTTTATTGGTCAAGAAATAATATTACAAATAATTATTTATACTAAACAACTGATAAAACAATAACACACACCAACCTGCTAGTTGATAAGCATTATAAAAAATAAAACAAGTGTCACATGTGTTGCCAGCACTAACAGACTGTAATTATCTATAAAAATGGATATTTCGGGTAAATGCGATTTTATTAAGTGGCAAGGTAGTGTATATATATTTCTGTATACGACAACACAATTGACATCATTAATTATATATAAATTTATCTAATACGTTGAATACTGCAGATTAATGAGGACAAAGTGAAATCATATTAAACAAATCTATGGAGTGAATAGACGTGAAACCAATATTTTCTAAGTAGTATTGATATGAAGAAAGTTACTTATATACTCGCAAAATATTAAGTTACAACGAAAACAGCTCGCGTAAAATAGAGAATGCGAATGCAAAATTGATCACGTTACGGTAGTTAACCACAATGGCTTAGATTTTTGAGTAATCGAAACGGATTTCAAATATAGACGTGGGTTCAAATTCCATCTATGACGATCATCTTTTGGTCTCGCAAAAAAAGTTATTTATACCTTTTTGTCTCTGCAAATGATAACCTAAATGAGTTATTTATATATTCATACCAATTCTCTATTTTTATTTTAATTCACCATTCGAAATGGTAGACTGTAAAAATGTGATTTTGACCGATATCTATTGGAAATGCCATTCCAACTGCATTATCAATTGAGCCTGTGGGGATAGGTATGTATGGTAAACAAATTGTGACTCGCATTAACATCTATACGACAGACGTTTTACACGCCATCTCTCAGAGAATGTTTACACACATTTAATACTTTAACTATTTCAGTTAGAGTTGTAATTTCTAATTACACGACTCAATGACCTGTCTTTGTTGATTTATTAGCATTTGACATGCTTATTCATAAAAGCCGGACAAGTTTCAACCGGTGGCCCACCGGTTGACAGGTACATGTACGCAAGATTATAAGATCCCGCCGTTCCTTCTGTTGTCCCGAACGCATCTGGTATACAGATGGCTATATAAATTATGATTATAAATTTGGGACATGAACCTGAATTTTCTGTCCTTGAAATCCTTTCCAACTCAATAATAATTCTATTCACCCCATTTTAATTGATATAAATAATAAGAACATACAATATATATGATATATTACAACTCATGATAATAATTGGAATCTTTTTACATAAATGTTTATACTGTATAGAAATCGTTTCGTCGATAATACGTCACGCCCAATGTCAACGGCCAAGCGCAAACGTGCCACACTGAACGTGTGTTGCCATATCATACGAACGTGTTGTCAAAATTATATAATTCTAATAAATCGTGTAAAGATATTTAAAAAATGTAAATACATTTCCTCTAATCACACATAAGAAAATAATATATATTCTTTTTATACAATCAAGCGTATTTTTTTGTCACTTTTTAGTCAATTTATTGCGTTCGATAAACTTTTTTTTTTGTAATTATTATCAACACCTTTTGATTATTTTAACTAATCTTATTATTAATAAATGACGTTTCATGTAACAGTTTACTTCGCGATAAGCGGGATTTAGTGTGGTTCAACTTGAACCTTGCTCCTTGGTCGTGACTGTCAAATAATAAGGAAGATTTTTAATAGTTTTCTTACGATTTTTAGTTTCATTATATTTCAAATAAAATAGTAAGATTTTTTTTATATTATACTTGAAATATATGCATATGAAAAACATTTTTTACGGCTATTGTAGGTTTTCATTATGAGAAATTATCCTTTGCCTAAATTTCGCAGAGATCCCTTTTACTATTTCTATATTTCAGTACCGCACTGTACATATACTATTTTTTACAGGCATTTAAATTACAATCGTTACAGTACACGATAATAAATATTGCATGTCGGTTTTTAGAAAGAGCAATCGGTCTACTTAAGTTTCGTATAGCGTCGTCTCTGTCGTACACCACTTGTGTGTCATTGCTCAGTTATTGTACAAGTGCGAGCGAGTGCAGTCGTATCCAGCTTAAAAAAATACACAGAGTTATTAAACCCGTAAACAATGTAGAAAAATCTTGTAGAAGATGTATTATAAAATAAAAACCATAATGGGATTAACAGCTCTTAATAGATACCAAAATGTTATGAGCTTTTTTCAATGTCATACAAGTAGCGTGCAACAATGCCAATGCGTAAGAAGCCGAAATTAAAGGATTGTCTCTTTCTAAAAGTCGATGTGTAATTATATATCGTCGGGTACTGTCATCTGAATTACCGTTGCAGCAATTTTCAGCAAGATGATAGATAAATATTTCTTTTCTAAACGTCTGTAAAAGCGTTACAAAAAAAAACAAAAACACTTTCCAATTTATAATATTAGAATTTTTATATAAATATTACATACATATGACAGCCACGACCGCGGCGCAGTGGGTGTGGACAATGTACATGGGGATAGGGGTGTAGGGGGGGGGGGGGGGTACAGGTGACGACACAATACATTTAGTGTTAATACAAAACTTACTAAGGCACGTATTTAAGTTATACAAATTGTCACCTTAGCATCATGCTAACGTTGCCTATGCTATTGATACTATTCGTGTAATACAATATGCGAGGGTGACATCATATCACTTATACCTATATACACTCTTCAGCTTGTCAAGAATGTTTCGAGTACAGCTTATTGTTTCTGTCCGGGTACTGTAACCTGGCTCGCTAGGCCCCTAACATGTTCACGGATTAGACAATCCAGATGATTCTCAGTATCGCTTAAATAACTTGGTTAAATGATGATGATTGTTGAGCGTTCATTTTGAAAAAGTTCACTTTCAATTTTGGTAGTACATAAATAGTTTTGATAGCAGAAGGTCATCGCTCTGATTCTCTAAGTCGCTGTAGATTTCAGATCGTCAAAATTCATATGCTAATTTATCAAAATGTTTTCAGTGTATATGATTCATGATTCCACACTGAAACCATAACGTGTTTGTGTGTCCACAACGATTAGTGATCAACAAATTAATAGCTAATATATATGTGATGACGATATGAAACTCCAAAAGCATCACACCAAAAACCCTCAACACGATATCAGTTTGGGGCTACACTCTTCAAAAACTAAGCAAACTTGATTGTGGCGGTGTATCGATTTAAATTGATGGCA
This sequence comes from Lymantria monacha, assembly GCA_905163515.2. Lineage (NCBI taxonomy): Eukaryota > Metazoa > Arthropoda > Insecta > Lepidoptera > Erebidae > Lymantria > Lymantria monacha. The sequence continues at coordinate 32,994,517 of LR991092.1, read as the reverse complement.
TTATATATCTACGTGACGAGCACATTGGGTTCGAGTACTATACTTTGGTCATATTAATTATTAATTAATCATTTTGAATATTGTCACCACTTTATTGACAAAATATAAAACAACTGGGTGGTTTTGGGTATTCTATTGTTAGGCAGCGGCCTAAGCTGTACCCTTGGTCAAAGGGTGCAAAGGTCCATGGGCGGCAGTGACACTTAGCATCGGGTGTGCAAGCAGCTCGTTTGCCACCATAAACAAAAAAAAACAATGTCTCAAAATCAATATTTTCATAAAAATATCTAACAATTACTATGTATTTATTTTTGTGAATGTTATCGAACCCATTGGTAACAGTAGCGGGAGGTCACAGTATAAGCCACTATACCATTCCCATGGCTGGTGTACAATGTTTGCTATATTGAAAGTCCAGTACGCAATATGAAATGGTCGGCTAATTTCCAAATCATGAATAAATTATTCTCATTGTCGGCTGGCCCCAAACTTATAAAATTATTGAATATATACAATATTAATATATATATATATATATATATATATATATATATATATATATATATATATATATATATATATATTATCTAGTTTGTGTGTCCTAAATACAAATGGGAAAATGTGCTTATGTTATATATATATATGAAAATATTTTGAGACTAGTATAGAACCAAACTTATTTAAGTAGAATTAAAATAAAAACAATTAACCACTCTTACCATCCACGGTGAGAACTGCCACCAAGCAGTGGCAGGCAAATTGAATTCATATTAAAATATACAGACAAGTCACTGTCAACTGGTAAAAAATATATAGTAATATATATACATATTAAATGTCCATTTAATAATGGCTTTAGAATATTAATTTATTATAGTCTAACTTGTAATTATTTTTAATGAAAAAATATATATATCGCATTATCGAAAACGAATAAATTAAAAATATCTATATTAAAATGTATCTGATTGCACCCATTCAATAATATTACAACTCATGACACACAAACACGTCAGCTATTAAATACTTCAGCTCACAGCAATATCCAGTCTATTATTAAAAACATTTTACAATTTATATAGTTTTTATTTTACAATTTATGTAATGTTTATCTATCTTTTTATTTATACTATATGTATGTAGTAGCATCATTATACAAATTTTGTAATTACATTTGACAATTTATGTAATTCTATTTTACAATTTTATGTAGTTTATTTTATTTTTTTTGTCAATTTATTTATAATCTATTTGGTGTCGACGTTGCTAATTAAAAATGTAAATATATTTTTTTTTGCATATTTATAAGCATCATTTCATAATACAAATTAAAATTAAATAATACAATAAGTGTGTCAAGAAAGTATAAAATTAAAACTTTGCTTTTCTATATATAATATGACTGATGAAACTCAATGCCCGTACAAACACTGGTCGTAACCCTTGTATTGATATAACCTATGTATATATATATATATATATATATATATGAATACGATGATACGTCGACACCCTTTCCTTCCACCATGTTTAAAGTTTATAGTCCATTTTAAACACAATTTATATATATATATATATATAACAGTACAGCATCCATCAAAATAATTATTAAGAACATTATATTGGTAATAGAAACATTGACTTGAGAATATGAAAAAAGATAATAATACTATATTTTGCCACTATATTTGTTTATGTTTTTTTAGATAAGACGGTAACTATGTTGAAGCCGAGGTAAAATAAATAAATAATTATCTTAGCTTTAGCTTGTTTATGGTGAAGAAAATCCCCATGAACCCCATAACCTAAAATTTACATTTGCCACTTTCGTTGGAAAGAGGATAAGACATATCTAACAGTATATTAGGGGTTTCGATGATGATGAAGAATTTGTTTTATCATACACAATAAATACAGAACAAGGAGAATAAAATCAAAGTACTTAAGAGTTCATCGAATGGTTTGAATATATTTTTTTCTGATTATAAAAAATTTTGCTAAATTAACATTAAATATTACTAATTTTCAGTTGATATGACACTTATAATAAATTTCACTTACTCTTCATATAAACCGTTTTTCTATTTATATATAAAAATATATATAAATAAACGCTGCAACATTAGACTCAAATAATCACCACAATTTTAAGCATTTTGCTTGATATTTTTTTTATAAACTGTGTTCATATTTGTTAGAAGATGCAAAACAAATATAGTGGCAAACCATTGTATATATGTTATAGGTATAAATATAGTGTGTGCTGTGTTAGGGCGCACACGGTCGGTCGACCTGCACACACAGATGGACACTCTTACAGTCACCTGGGACCCTGGAACAATCATATATTTCATCATCATCATCACAGCCTATAAATGTCCCACTGTTGGACTCGGGCCTCCTCCGTAATGAGAGGGAAATTAACCTACTATACCACGCTGGTCAGACGTGTTGGTATAGGGTTTTGTTTCGAGTTTTCCTTCTCTCGCAGAGATGTTATATGCGTTTTATATCCCTTAGCCGTCTCGTACGATCACCCACGGGTAAGATATGGGGTGGTGAATAGTATTCTTACTCCGTCACCACACGGCAATAATTGAAAAGTCAATAGTCCGTAATCATAGACTAACGTATTGTATACCTGATCTAGATGAAATTAAAAATATGTCTACAGTTTACGTAACAGTAGTCTATACTGCAAAATCCCGTTAAAAATATAGTTGTTAACGTTAAAAAATATATTTATACTACGAGTATATCTAAAGACTGCTCTGATCCAAGAATTAGTAGCAACCAACAATTTCAGTCGTACAACATTAGATGTGTAAGGCAACGATACAATTAAAACTCATATACATTTATGAGCATTAAAACATGTGGCTAATAGATTTAAAAAAAAATGTAATAATCACACATAAAAAAAACGTTAGAACAAGATGCAACAGAGTTTAAACTGTATTAATAATTTAACAGCATAACTCTAAAGCTATGTCAGATCTTGTACAAGTTTATATGGGACCACATTGAATGTACTAGGTTTAAAATAAAAAAGGATAGTTACAATTGGTTCACCTAGAAACATGTTCTAAGATAACACCCATAAGAAAAATCTGGATTAATACCACCAGTTTTCCTTCTTTTGTACTGATGTCACCTGTTTCTATCCCTTAGTCGTGCTTTAAGACTCCCATGTGCAAGGAATAGATATTAATTCGTATTATTTCCATCTTCACCACGTAGAAAATGGTACATACATATCATCACGCCGTATCCCTTGCAGGGAGGAGAACAGAGTGCCAGAGAACTCTATCTCTGCATACTTCACTCGCTTCCTCAACATTCATAATTTCCTCAACATTCATAATTCTCTTCATACACGCTCGCCGGTTTCGGAGACTTTTGACTCCACCTTCCTTCAGTACCTGACCGATCTGGTCTAGGTAGGTTAGTCTCGGTCTCCCTCGGTACCTACATCCTTCCACTTTCGCATTGTATATCTTCTTACCCAGACGTTCGTTCGGTATTCTTTCCACATGTCCGAACCATCGGAGCATTCCCTTTCGCATCTTTACACCAATACTCTTTTTCATACCTACTCGCTCTCTTACGTCGTCGTTACGAATGCGGTCGGTCAGCCTAACTCCACAGATTTTCCGAAGAGATCGCATTTCGACCGCATTAATTTTACTTTCATACTCTTTTCTGCAAACCCAACTCTCGCTTCCATACAGTAATGTTGGGACAAGCACTGCGTTATGTATTGCTACACGTGCCTTCTGGCTGAGGTGGTGGCTGCCGAGAAGTTGCCCCAACGCTCCGTTCACTCTATTTCCCGCATTCACTCTTGGCTCTATATCAGTGGTGTACCGTCCATCTCGGCTAAATCCACATTCAAGATATACAAATTCATCCACTTGCTCTAGTACATCATTACCTATTGTTACTCTTACATCTGTTCTGGCTTCGTCTCTTTCAAAGACCATTATTTTGGTTTTGCTCACATTCACGCGTAGACCCCTTTTCTTACAATCTTCTGTCATTGTGTCGACTAGGGTCTTCAGGTCAGTCGCTGACTGTGCCAGCAGGACTGCATCATCTGCATAAAGCAGAGCAGAGACCACTGAGTCACCCATCTGGACTCCCACATTCATATCGTTCAACCTTTGGAGACATTTATTCAGATATATGATAAACAGCCTGGCTGATAGAACGCAGCCCTGCTTAACGCCGATATTGACGTCAAACCAAGGCGACATTCCATCATCCAGCCGCACACAGGCTCTACAGCCCATGTAACTGGATTGCACAGCCTGCAGCAGTTTACCGTTAATACCATACTCCGGTAAAATGTCCCAAAGTTCCTTTCGTACAACCGTGTCAAATACTCTCTCCAGATCCACAAAACTGCAGAAAACCCTCTAACCTAGGGCCAGATGCTTCTCCACAATGTTGCGCAGAGAGAACACTTGATCCATGCATCCCCTTCCACTCCTGAAACCTCCTTGTGTCTCACACAGTAAACCATCGGACACCATCCTCATTCTCCTTTCAATAATTTTACCATACACTTTTGTTGCCAAACTGGTCAAGCTTATGGCTCTGTAATTTGCGCAGTTATAACGTGAAACCTTATTTTTAAACAAAGGCACGTTGACTGCGCTATTCCAGTCCCCGGGAACCATTCCCGAGCTCCAACATAAATTGAGGAGCAACAGGAACGCCTCCCGGACACAGGAGCCACCAAGCTTGATCATCTCGGCAGACACCATATCAATGCCCGCTGCCTTACCATTTTTCAAACTTCTTATCGCCCATTCAACTTCATCCATACTGATGCCATCGGAGGACGCCGTCGCCGAATGTTGATCTACTAGACCACATGCGACACCGGCGCCAACCGTAGCATCCGCATACATATCGCCAAAATATTCACTCCATCGGCTTAACATGTCTTGTGTTTTTGTAAGAATGTCTCCACCTTTAGACCTTATTTTATTCATTCTGAAGGCTGACCAACCACCCCGAGACTTCTTCACCTCTCTCCAAAAGAGTTTGGTGTTACCCTCGAAGTTTTTAGTCAGCCTATCTTCTGCACTCATACTTGCTCTATCACGTTTCTCTTTCACTAAGGCCTTGGTGTCATTCTTACATTGCCGATATATTTCTTTCTTCTGTTCAGTCATACTGTCATTCCGATTCAAAGAAGAGACATAGTCCAGCCACGCTTTCTTCTTTTGCTCTACGGAAGCTGCCACTTCCGCATCCCACCATGCATCACCATTTGTGTTTCTATGCTTCTTTGAACTTCCACATACTTCTTTCGCTGTGTCTACCATACTCTCTTTCAATACTCTCCAGCATTCTTCAATGTCCGATTGCGACTGGCTTGCCATCGTCAGCCGTTCTCGGACACCCTCTGCATACTTTTCTCTTACACACTCTTCTTGCAACCTTTCAACCTTTATTCTTTCAAGCCCTCCGAAGTGGACACGCTCTCGCCAGTGCCTCCACTTTCTGAACAGACCACTAAATCTCGCAATAACGAGATAGTGGTCCGTGTCGACTGTGGGGCCCCTGTAGGCTCTTGCGTCCAATATTTTGCTTCGGAGGCGACTGTCTACCAAAATTAAATCTATTATACTTTTCTGTTCATTCCTTCTCCATGTATACATATGGATGTCCTTATGTTGGAAAAATGTGTTTGACACAATAAGGTTTCATTCCATGCATACATCCGCTATGAGCCTACCTGCGTCGTTCACTCTCTTATCACCAAATGGACCAAGTACGTCCTCATAGTCGGGACGCTTGGTCCCCACCCATCCGTTCAAATCTCCGCATACAATCACGCGTTCACTGGTTTCTGCCATATCCAGAACTTCCCTAACATTATCCCAAAACTTCTCTAGGTCTGATGCCACCGAGGATCCTACGGGAGCATATGCTACAACCATGAATACCTTGGTGACACCAAGTTTTATACGGACCCAAAGAAGTCTGGGATCATACATTCCGTAATCCTTCACACCTGAGGCCAAGCGAGAGGACAGCAGTACTCCTACCCCCATGCTGGCTCGATCGCTCTGTGGTACACCAGACCACAGAGCCATCCCGCCACCAGGAAGATCGCAGGCGTCGCTGCCCCTTCGCTTGGTCTCTGTTACACAGAGCACGTCTAGCTGTTTGTCCGCCATGACGGATATCAGCTCGTGCAACTTACCTTCCACACAACCTCTTACATTCCACGTGCCCACCCGGCACTCTGCTCTCCTCGACTCGCCTGACTGGGCAAGGCGTGATGGGTGGCGGCCCCCATCGCCGCTAAATATTATAAAATCATAATGGCTACATCACATGTAAGTACACACCTGTAAGTAGACGGGCTAGGATAGGAAAGGATTTGGCGTGTGTCGTTGGTGAGGTGGTGACCAGGGCGATGATGATCTGCCGTCCACCGTCGTCATGTTCATCGGCATCGCCATGGCCATCGTACCCATAGGCATACCGGCGGACGGTACGCCAGCAACGCCCGTCGTGGGTGCCCACGGGTCGGCCGCTAGTGGCGCGCTCGCTCCGAACGCGGGCGACGTGCTAGGGAATGTGAGCCCTTGAAGACCCATTTGTTGTTGCTTCAGTTCGTTCATTGTTAATCGTGCCTGTTAACAAATTGAATATTTAATTAATAATTTCAATACATACATACATATCATCACGCCATATCCCTTGCAGGGTAGGCAGAGAGAGCAGAGTGCCAGAGAACTCTATCCTTGCATACTTCACTCGGTTCTTCAGCATACATAATTCTCTTCATACACGCTCGCCGGTTTCAGAGACTCTTGACCTTCTTTCAGTACGTGACCAATCTGGTCTAGGTAGGTTAGTCCCGGTCTCCCCCGGTACCTACATGCTTCCACTTTCGCATTGTATATCTTCTTAACCAGACGTTCGTTCGGCATTCTTTCCACATGTCCGAACCATCGGAGCATTCCCTTTCACATCAATACAACACACCACACTCTCTTTCATACCTACTCGCTCTCTTACGTCGTCGTTGCGAATGCGGTCGGTCAGCTAACTCCACAGATTTTCCGTATAGATCGCATTTCGACCGCATTACTTTTGCTTTCATGCTCTTTTCTGCATACCCAACTCTCGCTTCCATATAGTAATGTTGGGACAAGCACAGAATAATTAATAATTATAATAATAATATTTAATTCAAATAATTCATTATATATTAATTCAAATATTTAATTCAATCATTCATCAAGACATAATTTCAATCGTAATTTTTAAGTTGTTGGTTCCACCTACATGCAGGCAACAGCCGATGTATGTTCCATTCTTAAATTATGACTCTATTAAAAGTTGTTAATGCTTAATGTAAGGTATTGTACTAAAAAAAAATATCATGTTAGACCTATAAGCAGATTCAATTATAGTAAATGTAGGAAAACTCAAAACAAAACTCGTATAATGTAGATGTGTTGAATCCGTGCCAGAAAGTGGGTGTGGCTGTAACTCACAACGGCCATAAACAAGTATTCCTTCCTTATTTGGAGATAGTGCAATCAAATATCTTAAAATTTGTTCTATTTGTAAAATGGGGCATATATTTTTTTCTTTGCCATTAAAGTAGGAAATCGTTTCTTTGTAGAAAAACATTATTCTGCAGTAATTGAGTAGACTAGAAAGTTTGCTCCAATACGATTTCTATACATTATTTAAGCAACACCACACATTAAGGACTAAATCTTTGTGTTGCTGGGAACTTCACCATCATATATACAAATAATGGTTGCAAGTATCAACCCAGACTGAACAATTATTATTTGTTCATTGCACAAAGAGTTGTCCAGCGTTGGGATGGTACATATGGCATTCAGTATGGGATGTCGCTAATTATTTTAAGGAAAAGCTTATAAAATAAATATATGCAAAATTTAAATACATAGTTTGAAAAATAAAAGTAAAAATTGTCTGTAAATTATTTTTTTAAAGACCCTGCTGCTACTGAGGATCTATCTCTGTATTGAGGGGGACTTTACAAACATATAATTAACTGACACAAATTACACTCAGTCCTAAAACAATAACTTGTGGATAGCACGCACATAGCAGTGTCCTATGTAGAAACCGAACCCACGACACTATCAGTCACCAGCGGCCAAACGTAACAAATCAAGTTGCTTGCGATAGCTACATGCAGTTAAAGGGAGTGATGGCTGTTCTAGTAATAAACTCGAGATTGCATGCTGCTTATGGAATCCAGTCAGCGCATTTCTTTTTATTGATTTTTGTTCATGTAGTAGTAACTTTTAAAAAAATGTAATCTGGTTTGAAGGGCATCACACTGGGGATAATTAGTAACTAAATATACTGTATACAATTCTGCTGTGTGGTAGCAGCAACCAATACTACCAACCCTTACTTTGCTCGTGGATGTCGTAAAAGACGACTATGAACTTTATATCGACCTGGGCCAACATAACGTGATGCCGTTTGGTCAACAATTACATTCCCTCCTTGGGAATGTAATTGTTGACGTCAGGCAGGTGGCCGCTCATAAAACTATGGACACTAACTTATGCAGTATGAAGAGAGGTACATATAGCGTCGACCCCAAGTAATCTTATCCCAAGAACAGGAGAATGATGATGTTCTATACAATTTTATCTAAAAAAATAACGAGCCCGCTGAGAGAGAGGAACCGGTAATAAACTATCACCAGTCCCTCTCGACTTGTTGATTCTCAGATTATTAGATTAATTTCAAACTAGCACCTACCACCGGATCGGAACTGCAGCAAGCTTAGAAGATCCAGTAAGAAACCGTTGGTTGGCTCATAATTTTTCATGTAACATTTTTTAAATGAAATTATATGTATATATTTTCAAAAAATATATGTTTTGACTAAAACACCCACAAGCACCCAATAAAGATTATGTTATTATGCCCCCTAGTAAGCTGACATGTCTATAGCTAACAGTGGACATCGTTAGGCTGATGTTGAGTACGTAGGTGTATTACCGGTGCTGGCGGTACGAAGAGTTGCGTGGGTGGTTCCGCTGGTGCGAACGGATTACTCGCTGGCGGCGCGCTCACCGGCTGCAGAAGCCGCTCAAGATTCACCAGCGAAGAGTTCTCACCCAAGAACGATGAAGGAGACTTCTTCGGCGCCGCGCCAGTACCCACCGGCGCCACTGGCGTGGCCGTTAAGTTGTCGCCTATAAAATAAGATTTTATTATTCAATTTCTGTTTAATGACGTTGTGTGATGATGGCTACGAATACTACCAGCCCTTACATTATTCGTAAGTAAAATATTGGCAAAATTTATGCAATATGTACGATGGAAATGGAGTACATATCGTCCCCAAGTAATAAGAATAAGAGCAGATTGATGGTGATAATTCTGCATAATAATATTTAATTTAGATGAGTATTAAAAAAAGTTCTATTTCTGCTGCTAAAAAAAGTATTTAAAAGAAAATTTAAAGCCGCAATTGACTATTAAAAAAAAAGTGACAACATATATCTTTGGCTATTAAGGGGTGTCCATTAATTACATGAGGCAGTTTTGAGGATTTTTGACCGCAACCCCCTTGTCTCTCCTTGGTGAGATGTCGTCAACTTTCATTTAACTTAATTTTCACTCAATTTTACACCATTTTCCGTACGTAAGATTTGGCTCGACCCCCTCCCTCCCTGAATACCTCACGTAATTAAAGGACACCCCTAAATTCATTGATTATATCACTACACTAGTTAAGTTTTAAATAATTCTGATGGCATTTTATATAATGTGACGTATAAATAGTGCTAAGGTGTAGTGAATATGATATAACAGTACTTTACATATATTTTCGCATTTCACCAAAATTCCCAGAAGTCATTAACAGTGTAGCCATGTCATTATTGTATAAGACAATTTGACTTACTGCCGGGCAATGACTTTAAATGAGATGATAAATTATGAATAAAGACTTGTCATATTAAAACTCGACACTGATAACAATGGGCTCGTATTAGTAGCTGAATGACAGTACAAGAAAAGAAGAGAAGAATTACACATGTAGTGTGGGTGTTTGTTATGGTGTGTGCTTGTGTGTGTGTCGTACCAAGTCCGGTGAGATCGAACGGATCGCTCTCAGCGTTATTATTAAGGTTGTGATTTCGCGGCCGCTGCGACAGCGCGTCGAACTGCTCCAGCTCCGAGGACGACGGTGACGATAGCACCGACACTGGTGACTTGCTCTGCAACTGTTCACAGACAATATACATTCACCAATACAGTCAACGAATCATCCAATCATCAGTCTAACGACTTCCAATGTTGGAATCTCCATGTGAGAATAATAGTACCGTTAGGCATAAACTGCCCTGGGGAATATTAATGAAATTGTTTTTTTTTTATATAAAGACATCACCTAACACCAATGAATAATGCTTGTATTGAGGGAAAACTTTACGAACATATAATTTAACGGACAGAAAATTACACCCAGACTCGGAACAACAATTTGTGGAACACAGAAAGTATTGTCATGCGCGGGAATTGATTACATGCATAGGTCGGCTCTTAGCCACTACGCCGTATCTGCAATCAATTACTGGTCATCCAGCCAGTTACTTGATACAATGAATACCTTCATGTGATAGAACAAGAATACAATTAATCACTTTCTATCTTGCTCATAGATATTGTAAGACGACTAAGCGATATAACATCTATGCAAGAGATAGTAACTCAAAACAAAACGCTACACCCAGCTGTCTGATCAGCATGGTATTTCTGTCTTCCCATTGTGGAGTCTAGGTAAGTAGTGGGTAATAATATGAGCCGAAATGATAATGTCAATGAATAAAGTAATTATTGAAAATGAAAACTATTAACACAAGTCGATTTATAGGCGATATTAATATTTGCAATAATGAAATGCAACTAACGTGTGCGACAGGTGCCCACGGGTCTGCGGGGGCTGCGGCGGGCGCCCATGGGTCTCTTGCAGGGCTGCCAACCGCTGACCACGCGTCTGACGATGTCTCCTGCACAGAAATAATTTAACATACATATGTCATAAAATAATATAGATCTGAGTGTAAAAGTAATGGATGTGGTCATATTCTTACAAAAAATAAATAAATATGAATTATTATTACTATTTAAATAACTAAATGTAAATCAAAAACTTTAATTGATTAAAATAAAATTAAGTAAAGAGCTAAATAAAAATCAAAGATCCGGACTAATGAAATGAAATCTAGCTAGGAACTAAATAAAAATGAAATACTCAGATTACTAAAGTAAAATTTAACATGGCAATGAATAAAAATCAAAACCCAGGCCGACTAAAGTAACGTCTACCAATAACTAGATGCCTTAATACCCAAAGCGAAATCGAATAGAGCTAGTGCTCTAATACAATTTAAGGAACAACTAATAAAAAAATATGATTGTCACTGTTCTTGTATAAACTATCACAATTGGTTGTAATGGTTCATTCTTTAAGTGGATAATATAGTAAATTCGTGTGCTGACGGAGTAAGAATACAAATCACCACCCCCTTTCTTACCCGTGGGTGATCGTACGAGATGACTAAGGGATATAAAACGCATATAACATCTATGCAAGAGAAGGAAAACTCGAAACAAAACCCTATACTAACACGTCTGACCATAGCAGGTTAATTTCCCTCCCATTATGAAAGAGGCCCAAGCCCAACAGTGGGACATATATGAACTGTGATAAAAATAATAATAAATAAATAGTAAATTAGCAAGTAACACACTTAACTTATAAGTGGAGTCTGGTGCTCATGGCAGTAGTACTATTTCAAGCCGTACATGGTACGTTCCTACCATAAAACTTTAAGAAAGCACTAGAGAATAGCGCAAAATAGAGCAAATAGTATCCTAGCCACTAAAACAAATAATCATTTCTTACCATGGACTCGACAAAATTACCGAATTCCAAATGCATAGGCTAAACCAAAATTTGCATCTATTGAATTGTGAAATAGAAAATTATATGGTGAGAGTTAGGGCCTATATTGACCACCCAAATTTAGTTCCGACGACAGAATTAAAAACCCAAAACCCACCACCATTAGTATTGCAGATCTTCATGAGCTGTAGTATACTAGGTAGCCTGCTATTTTATCTGCCACCAAAGCCAATAAAATAAATACTAGGTGATATTATAAGCCAAGACAATCCGTTTCACTTTGAAACAGCATGATAAATAAATGTTTAAACTGGTAATTCATCAGATGGTTTTTACGACCTGCCAAGCGTAAATAACAGTAGGTGATATTGTATATAATATATGACCAGGGATAAAACTGCTGATAAATTAATATACCTGTCTGGGCTCCGTCGCCCAGGGACCCACAATTGGCGCTGTCTGAGTGGGCGGACTGCTCAGATTAACATCAAGCAAATCCAATAGATGTGACTGTTGCGATTCTGGCACCGATCTCTTTGATGGCGCCGGTTCGATACCCGTTCTGAAAAAATATACGTCAAATTGTATTAATACAGAAATATTTTACAAATTATATTAGTCTTGGGTAGAACGCTAATGAACTAGTTAGTTATTTTTTTTATTACTTTTACACTTATGGTGGCAAAGGAACAAGCAGCGCACTTGATGGTAAGTAATACTGGAGCTAATGGACCTTTGCAATACCAGGGAAGCAGCAAGACCGCTGCCTGCTAACTAAAACCTAGGTGAGTTGTTTAGTTGGACTGCCGGCTCTGTTGCTCACCTAACGAAGCGCAACAACACATCGTCACTGACCAGACGTCGATCTTCTGCGAGAGTGTGGTACTACCAGATGGGCGGCCTGCGGCTGTAGACAGTACACTGTCAACAGCGTGGTTCTACCACTACTAAGAAGCAAGCTAGTTCGCCATTCGACTGTAAACTTAATTGGCAGATCCGAAAGACAAACTAGTTCTAGAGCTTCAGACTATTTTTAATTATCTCTACTGAAATATTCTAAAGGAAAACAAAACGAACTGAAAGAGCGAACAACATTAGGCTGAGTAGCTATTCTTTTCTTCATATACTGAAGGGCCGCCACTGTCTTTATTTATTAACTACTTGTGTACTTTTTTTTAAATAGTTATTTAGTGCCTCTATGTTTTATATTTTTAAGTAGGTTGTTGATTATTTTTCTTTCTCCTTCCATTTTTTGGTTCGAACATGTGGAAAGAATGCCGAACGAACGTCTGGTTAAGAAGATATACAATGCGAAAGTGAAAGGATGTAGGTACCGGGGGAGACCGAGACTCACCTACCTAGACCAGATCGGTCACGTACTGAAGGAAGGTGGAGTCAAGAGTCTCCGAAACCGGCGAGCGTGTATGAAGAGAATTATGAATGTTGAGGAAGCGAGTGAAGTATGCAAGGATAGAGTCCTCTGGCACTCTGTTCTCTCTGCCTACCCTGCAAGGGACATGGCGTGATGGTATGTATGTATTTTTTTTATTTCGCCATAAGATTGCTAACTGAATCAAGGATTCTCTATAGCAAACGTTTATACCCAAGACTACTAATTATTGCAAACATTCTTAATAGTAATTAAAGGGTCACAAGAAAAGTAACTTTAAATGGAGTTATTTTAATGGGTAATCGAATAAAAAGATAAATAAACAATATCAAAATATATGATAACAGTAACAATGGCTTTTCCGTGTGATGATAGTGTAAGAATACAATTTAACACACATTTGCTTGCCCAAGAGCATCTATAATAATTTCCCGAGCATAAGCTGTATTTTTACACCATCGTTACCTAGGGAAGTGACAGGTTGGGTAGTGATGTGTTAATATTGAAAGCATTAAGCGTCACTAACGAATTACATTCTATCACTGACGCCTCCAACACACTGCATGCAGTAGAACCAGCAACGTGACGTACCCTGCCAGTCGTCCGTTTGACACCAGGGGGAGGCACTGTACTTGCGAATGTGTGATTGCTTACAAAGGACTTCTTGTCTAGGAAGGGGAAAAGGATAGGATGGGAAATATTTCTTTTTTTATGTTTCATAAAAATTAATACCTGTATCATCTAGTCAGAGAGTAAGAATACAATTCACCAGAACCCTTTCGTGATTGTCTTTAAACACGATTAAGGGATGTTATACGCAGATGACATATATGCAGGTAAACAACATAAAACCCTATGGCAAGTATGGTATAACAGTTCAGTTTCGCTACCATTATGGAAGAAAAAAGAAACAAACTATTCCTTAGAACATACCTTTGTTTCTGCAATTTTACAGTAAACGGCCACAAATAAGTATCACATTTAGAATAATAATTTGTGGATTGCACGAAAAACTGTTCGGTGTGGGGATCAAACACTAGGCATTCAAAGTCAATAAACAGACTACGCCATCTATGCATCTATACTAACAATGCCCGAGTCTGACAAATATGCAAGTCAACATTTTTTTCATTATCTTTGGTAGCAAACGAGCTGATACTTCACTCGGTGATAGGTTATACAAGCTACGCATGGTCTTCACAAATACCAGAGGTACATCCAAGTCGCTAGATACTACAAAAGTGGGATCATCGGCGCTCTCGGTCATCGAATGAACTGTAATAACAATTTGCTACTACTAAGACGCGGTGACCCGGTCAAGTCAGCCGCCATCAGACATAAAACTGTCAACAGTATAGTCATACCACTAATAAACACTATCAGCACTTTAATATAAAATAATTTCAACGCCTGCTATGATTCAACCTACTCCAGGTTGATTTCCTCATGGTGACGGAGTAAGAATATAATTTACCACATTCTATGCTGTCTTTTTTTTTTATTTTATTGGTGGGCTATGGATGCGTCTCGCCCCGCCAAATCGGTCCGGGGTGACGGAAAAGGCGGCGCGTGACCCCATAGACCCACCGTAAAACCTTCTCTCTTCGCCGTGCGAGCGGACCACCGGTACTCGATTTTAACTTCGGTGGCCCGCCCGGCGGTTTACCCTCGCGGGTTCCTCTCGTCGACGCCCCGACAGATTTCGCCGTCGGGGCGTCGCCCTCACGCGGTGGCCTCACGTCGGGTGACCGGACAATTCCCCGGTCCGATCACCCGAGGCCTTGGTTAGGGCGGCATCAGGCAATACAGAACATTCTATGCTGTCTGTGGATGTCGTAAAAAGGGATACAATATGCAAATAATATATAAACAAGACAGGGTATGGCTAGTAGATCAATTTGCTTTAAACTGTGGGGGAGTATATGGCCCGAGATGAGATGTCTGCACGCTGATGGTGTGTATAAGGTCCAAACGGTATGTGTATATGGGCGCAAATCGCCCTCTATCGGCAATACTTGTCAATTATTGATTTGTGTTGCCAATTATAGTTTAAATGATTATTATATTATTATTTGTAATGACAACACTGCTATTTACTATGCTATGATATTTAAAAGATACTGTTTTTTTGACTGTTTTCTAGAAATGTTTGATTTAATTGTTTAAATATTAAAATTATTATGTAAATGATCAAAATAAATCTATAAGTATTAATGTTATTATTTGTAACCATGTTTAGTTGTTTTTACGTAACAAACATTTCAATTTATTTCTACCCACACCGCCATTTGTTGAACAATATGTAAGAATAATATTTCCTTTAATTACACGAATGTAAATTGCGTAAAATAGACTATTTGGAATAATGTTAAATGTATTAAGGCAGTCATTCCTAAATAAATACCGTGAATTGCATATTCACTATTTTATTATGGACGCCCAATTTCCTGGCGAAACGCCGACATGTACGTACTGGAAGTCGTTCTGCGACTGACTGATAGCGAGCTGCAGGCGCACGTCGTCCGACCGACGTCTACGTTCGTCGCGGTCCGCCTCCTCGCGCGACATGGCCAGCGCCAGCTGCAGCTGAAGTTCCTCCTCGCCAGCCGTCAACGGCCGCGCCAACTCCGCCTCGCGACCAGACCACTCCGCTGTCTCGTTCAGCTGCAACCGCAATGACAGCAATACTTTATATGAGAAAAGATAAGGTCCTTGAGGTTCTTGTCAGATCTTCTCTCAGTGGCGGTTGAGTTTCGGACCAATGTTAATTTAAAATAAAATGTTCAAATTGCCAATATATAAATGCCACTGCGATGTTTATACATTTTAAATCTTAATTGTTATGGTGTGCGGTAGCGGCTACAAATAATATCAACGCTTGCCTCGCTCGTGGATCTCGTAAAAGACGACTAAGAGCTTTGCATATACGTGGGCCAACTCCATCTGATGCCCTCTGATTAGAGGATCCCGGTCATATTTTAGTCCCGAAATTTTCGGGATCAAATTTAATGAATCCCGGTATTTTCGGGATTGAAACATTTTTTTAAATTAGTCAATAAAAATGTGCGTGAGACGAAACGCACTAACCTTGATTTGACGTTTTAACAGCCACCTTGTTTACACGGTTGATTTCACTTAGAATACACATATTATTAATTGATTCATAAAAAAAATATATTAAAAAGCAAACATGCATTAATGATTTAATTTTCGTGGTTTAAATAAGTAATCTATAGAGTTTCTGGTCAATTTAAATTAAAATATAAGTACCCATAAACATAAGTAGAAAGAAGTTGATTTTTTGAAGTTTATTGTTCGTTTCATAAATTAATTATTTACAGAAGTGCCCCTAGTTTGGTAATTTATAAGAAAGTTTTTAAAAAAAAAGTATAATTTTGTTTAACCGCGTTTTTGGAGATTTAAAACTTAAATATTGTATGTCCTCGAAAATTGATTTTCATATGTTTACTGACTTTTTGTTACCATTTTCCATTACCAATACAATCCCGGGAATATCCCAGGATTAACTGTAGATAATCCCGAAATCCCGGGATTAGAAAAATCGACCGGGATCGAATCCTCTACCTCTGATCAACAATTACATTTATTGTTAACGTCAAGCAAGCAGCAGGTGACAATGATGTACATTTTCAGCACGTTCTTAAGATAATCGGTTTTCAAATAATCGAGTTGCAAAGGTTGTAAAATCAAACATCGAGATACAGAGATCCAATTTCGAGTTCGACGTATGTTGGGAAAATAAGCACATACTGTATTTGCTTATAGACTCTCCAATAATTTCGACTTATAAAGGGATCAGATTTCGAGCAAGGTAGGTTTGGGGATCTGAAAGGTACACAACATATTTTCGAGTTTTGGAGCTTCTCGATATATCGAGGTTCGACTTAAAGAGGTGCTACTGTAATTGGGATTAGAGAAAAATAATGATGATGATTGCAAACCTTGATTAAGTAATGTAAGCATACAACATGAAAGAAGAAAAACAGGAAATCAAGCCTTGTCTGCAGATCATATCCGCAATGATATAGTGAACTAATTTGCCTCATCTAGATATTGGCACGTGTGTATGTGTTCTAAAGTGATAACTTACCGGGGGGTAGGTGGGGCTCGAGGGTGAGTCCAACGCTGCATCGCTGCCGAAAGCGCTGGCGGACTGCGCGAAACGCTGTTTCGCTTTAAGTGCGCGCGCTCGCTCGTTCTTTAACCTTTCGTCGTCCTTCAATAAATTTACTAGTTGTTTTGCCTTCTCGCGTACATTCAGACCTGGAAATATATTATCATCATATCACCTCATATACGAACCAATACTGTCATGTATGTGATGTATTTCAAAAGGGTGTGACCGCATCACCTACTGCCACACCATCACACCTCCCTATTGTTATTGGACTGAATTAAATTACAGATTACTCAATTTAGTTGCCGCCCATGGGTTATTTTGGGCATCCTTCGTTGAAGTCCCGGCGAGATAAGCAACGATGTCGGCTGGTCTATCGCCCTCGTGAGGTTGCAGACTAATTTTCGACAATTATACCTGACTATGTATGAAGACTATGTACTCCAAAAACACAAAAACAGTTGAAACTTTACCAAAAGTTTGTTGAGCAAAAACCAATTCAATAAAGATGCTGACATTTCAATCTAAATATAAATTAAACAAATATTGTTCCGTGACTAAACATTAATGAACTCACCTTGATCCTTGCCCTCCTCCATATACTGGAAGTCTTTGAGCGTGTGTATTGCGAATATGTTCTCTTTGCACTGCATCGCCACCTTTTCACTGCCCGTCTTAATCAGATACTCCATAAGCACCAGAGCCTGGAAACATTACACATACATAAACATTACACATACGTTTATTCACTACACATATATATGATCTGAGATAATGGAGATGATGAAAAAGTCTATATCGTGAGCACTGTTTACCTTGTAGACGTGGCGCCAGTTTTTGCCGTGATCGTTGAGCCGTTTCCATATCATCTGCATGATCTCCGTGAACGCCATCACGTTGTACGTGAGGTCGGCGATCTCCGCCATCAGCGTGCTCGATGGGCCCCATGGGTCATTTGATGTCGCCTCGCGCACTTTCACCTGCACACCAGAGCACTTTGCGTTGACCAGAGTATACAAAATTTTCACCATACGGTCCTATCCAGTCGAAATTTCAGTAAGCCATTATGATTAAGGTAAGTACCTTCATCAGATAACGTTACTACAAATAAGGTTAAAATCGATCGAAAACTATTAAGCTAAGTACATGAACCAATAATGTATAAAAGGGTGCATAGACAAACTTCTACATCCATCCTATTCAAAGTTCAAATAACGAATTCACTTATCAGTGAGAGATGTGACGTACAATCATTATGGTTTATGTTTCATTGTCTATTGCCGTTATCTTTAGTTCTTTCGTGCGTCATGAAACTATTTATCTTTCATGACGACTGTAGCTGTGCCCCGTAGACGAAAATATACTTAAAGTCGTATTTTACCTGCTCTTTGTAAATACGACTAAAAGTTTTTATATAATGTCATCATTATAATTAAAGGAAGGAAATCTCGATACAAATACCAACTGACCAATGTAGTGCCCGTGTCAGTGGGAGCTATACGGAGTCAAAATAAAGTTGAACGTCGAAACATGTGTGAACCAGACATGATTTTGGGGACAAGAGATATAACACTCAACCCATAAGCCTGTCGCTCGTTTTCACTCACGACTCTTAAAATTTGAGTAACATCTAAGATATTATAAATATATGTATACAATTATAAAAACATACATAAATAAAATTTTAATTTTATTTAACTTTAATTATAATAAAAAGCAAATAATGTTTTTCCATCATATATGTCCACTTCAACGAAGACCGGGTTCTGGTGGCCCGCTCGCTCGGCGTAGAGACCTACATGTAGGGCGGGTCTATGGGGTCGCGCGCCGCTTCTTCTGCCGTCCCGGACGGATTTAGTGGGTGTGACCACTCCATAGCCCGACGCCATAAAAAAAAATCATATATGTCGACTTAGACGTTACCTAAACTTTTGGAGTCGTTGGTAAAAATAACCATAAACCAAACTTATATTGCTGCTTATTTGCTAGTTATTATTTTTGCTAAGACGTGTAGACTAAATCTGATCTTCACCTAAATGAAG